>VZZY01021104.1:547976-624067 GCA_013400335.1 Eurystomus gularis | reverse complement strand
GGGGGGGGGGGGGGGAGAAGGAAAGAACCAGGGATTAAAATGGTTGTTGTCAAATGTAGATCTTTACGTGTCTTAGGAAAAATGACAGACTGGTGTTAGCCTTGAGGACTTTATTTTCTTAGAAAAACGCTTTGTGTTTATCGTGCTTGTCTCTGCTGCTTATCATGGTATGGAGTATTTCATTAGGTGGCATTTTAGTGGCTGTGTGGGTTAAATAGCAGTTGCATTAACTAGTTGAACAAATTGTGTCCTTCACCTTTGACTATTGCATTTTGAGAGCCCTTAGAGCAGTGTGTCCGTGCATGCCAAGGGCGGATTAATAAGATGTTACCTAAAGGTTTGGACGTTATTGATTCCTTACTATTAATGCTATTTATAGTGCATTTGACATGGCTCTTGTTTTATGTATTTGGATAAAGGTTATCTGCTTGGAATGCTTCAAATGAAATGTTCCCAAAATACCACCCCTAACACTATACATGTATACATATATACATATATATTGTTGAACAGGATCTTCAGATCCTCAGTATCTGAAAATCTTCAGTGTCTGAAAAATAGCTTTAGCAGATAGCACATCATAATAGTGAAAACATGGTGGAAAACTGGATATATTTTGACACTAGTGAAGGTTTGTTTTCATAGTTCAAGATTACAGAATAACATCTTCTGTTGCAATGAATATGATTTGAGATACATTCTTCTTGAAGCTACTTTGAGTCCATGTTTTCCTTGCCTTTGTGCCTGTTCATAGTGAGTGTGTCATAGTTTTTGCTGCTTATGTCCAAGGGCAAACCTAATCAACGATTGGTTGATCTTCATATTAGATTCTCTACAACATTGGCCTAGTTCTGACTGGTATGTTTGCCATTTTTAGGACTCCTCTTCCTTTTATCTGTAGACTGAAATACATTGATAAACTTGAACCTTTATTTGTCCTTTGAACTTGAGAGAGAATGTTTTGTTTCCTCTGTTAAGAATGTCTCACTGAAGAGAACGTGATTCTGGTAGAGCAGCTTAAATTAAATTGAATCCTGTTGAAATACAACTGCCTGAAGTAAAAACTCCTTGGATAGTCTGATATATTTTTCGTTTTAACTAGACTAAAATTAAGTGCTGTATGTAGAGGACCAGATGTTGGTGTTAAAATTATGTGCAGATAAGATGACTTAGGCCTCAAGTTAGACTATTGGAAAAAGTCATCTATTGCATATCTCTCCATTAAGTTCTGGTGTAAGCTAAAGCTGGAGAAGTTTAACAGTTTACTTGCATCTAAATAACATTTCCATTTGTGCAGCTTTCATCTTTGCGTATCCATTATAATTAATCCATTTTTGTCACCAGAATCACGTATTTTTAATGAGTTGTAAAAAGGCCTCATTTTTTATGCTTGGTGACGTACATTAGAAGAGAAGCAAATATCACACTAATAATTACATCTTCAGGTGTATCCTAGTATTGGGTTTCCTGTAATGAGGATGCTTTGTAGAGAACAATAGATAGGGCAGCAAATTCAGAGATTTGTTTTAAAGATGTTGTAGGTAGCTGACTCGACACTAGTGAGTTCCACTTTGATGCACCCATTGCACGTTCAACAGGAACCTTAGGTGGTTTCCAGGTACTTCATTTTCATTTTCAGGTGCTAATTCTCCTTCTAGCAAAGACAGACTGGAGGTATTACTGCTGTTGTCTCATCTATCTTCTGCAAGGATATACTTCTGATCTAACTTAATGGAGACTACAATCATTTGCAAAATATGCTCATATAAGTTTATTTGACAGTATGGATGTTTTGTCAAATAAGAAAATGTTGAGGGTTGATCTGGCTCTCTTTGTGATCCAGAAGTGGTAAGGAAGCTATGATAAATACCACTTTCTTATCCCATTCTGAGTGTATTTTGGAGAGCACTTCCGTAATCACTAAGATCCTATGTTAGAAGCATTTTCTTTTGCATTTCTGTTCATATTAAAGTCGTGTAAACAACATATCGTTATGTTGAAGAGCACACCAGAAACTGTCAAAATCTTTGGTATTATCAGTGGTAACCCAGGCTCTTGTCTTCTGAATTACAGAAGTTATGGGTGGCCATCAGGTTTTTCCAGTTCAAGTATGCTGGGCAGTGTGAAGGTTTTTATTTTATTTCCTTTTGTGAACCTGGGCAAAGGAAAGCTTAACTTCAATTCCGGACTGGAATCGTGTTTGAATTAGAAGTTACCCTGGGTCTGACAGCAGGGTTTCACTTGTGGGTTACACAGATGTCCTCCCTTAGTTAACCACGTGTGAGACAAGCTTGCCTGTATCAGTACAGAGAGGGGTGATTTAACACCTTCTGAAACTGGTGGCTGTCCTTTCTTTTGGAACTCCTGAAGGTGTCTTACTCTACCCCACAAACTGCTCATTCTTGACCAGTGTGACGCAGAATGTAGTCCTGATCTGTGCAGCCTTGTGCTTGCTGGTGAGTTCCCGTTACACTAGAAGTTGATTTAGGTGTGTGGTCCCATCCTCTACCTGCTTGTCATTCCATTGGCTTTGGTCTTTGATCCTGCACTGAGCCACACCAGTAGAAGGCTAACCTAAGGAGAAATGCAGAGAGTTTTGTGTCGGCTTGGTGATCTGAAATGGCTTGGTGCACGGTTAGGTGATGCTGGAGACAACCCAAGGGATTGGGCTGCACCACGACTGTCAGCAATTAGATCAGTTTGTGCTGCCATGGAACCACAGTTTGTTCAAAGAGAAGTGTTTGGAGATGGAGGTGATGGGTGGCACTTAGGTTTCAGGACTCTTTGTTTTCATTGTTCTTTAAGATGCTGGGGAGTTGCTCATCATACATTGATTTCTGCGTGGAGAAGAGGCTGGAAGGAATCCAAAGGGTCAGAAAACCACTAATCCCCTCATGAAGTTCCAGAGGGAGCTCAGCTGTGCAGAGCTGCGAAGCAGAGTCCTTCCTGTGAAAGCAGAACTTGAAATACAAAAACATGAAATTAGAGGTGAAGTGCAAAGTGTCTAAGGGGAAAAAGTGGGGAGCTGTTTAAAAGCAGAGTTGGCTTTTAGGCACTGTATTCCCTCCTCCTTGTCTAAGTGCTCATTTACAGTACAGAAGGAGGAAGGAATACTTTCTGAAGGCCCTTAGAAACACAATGGACATTAGACAGCACAATGGGTGCTCCAAATGGGGTTTCTTAAAGCAGCTTTTAAACAAATATTTGGTGATCACTGGAATGACAGCATTTTTTTAATTACCAAAGGGAAGCAATTGAGAACTTCTAATACTTTGTCAGAAATTAGTGCATTGTTACTCTTGACAATTTTTTTTTTTTTTTTAATATCCTGCTAAATCTTGGGTTCTTTGCCAGAAGAAAAGACAAGGTAGCCACTGTAAACATAGCATGAAATTGCCAAAGCAGCAGTAAGTTTTGTCTAAACAGAGAAGTTTCTGCAGTTTAGTCAGAGCTTGCTGAGCCCGGCTATGCAGTGTTAGTTACGCACCTACTCTGTAGCATAGAGATGAGGTTTTCCTTCTCTTAGGGTTATGGTGAGGACAGTCCAACGTGAGTTACAGAGATGATGGCTTCTTAATATGAGTGGACAGTAGCTAATAGTTTTGTCTGTTGTATTACTTGGCAGGAAGCAGTTTTATTTTTCTCTAGTGGTCAGGATGGGGTGGCAGCATGAGATTTCCATGTTGAATATTGTGCTTAGAGTGGAAAAGGCTAGAAATGTTTTGTTTTGGAGAAAATTTAGATCTTGAGGAAAGAAGGAAGAATCACAGAACTCTCAGGCTGGTGGGCTCTGCAGTTTTCTGTGCCTGTGATCCTCCACTGACCCTGATGACACTCCTGGCTACAGCCAGGCAAGTATTTTCTTTAGAGTGAGATGTAATTGTATAAAAACAGTTTTCTCCTCAGCTCATCAAGTGTAGCGTGTTTACAGGGCAGCCTTCTATCAGAATGTGGGTGAGCGGTACCTGTGAATTTAGTTGCAAGCTTTTGCTGCATGTCAGTGGTGTCAAGATATATTTGAAACTTAAATTTTGATGTTTGATGTTAATCTCGGAGGTTCTTGCTTATAGCTTTCAGACCAGAAGCCAACGTGTATTGTACCTGATCTCTCAGAATGTGAATAAAGTTGCTTTCAGCCTTTCACTTAGTTCAGCTAAACTTCAAAACCCCTTTTTCTTTTTTTTTCATCTGCTACCATTCACTGAGCATTAGTAGACACAGTTTTTGAGGGGTTAGGCCTTTTAGGATGAGCCCCTCTCTTTGCATTGCTGGTTCAGCTTCAGTTCATTCTGGTCTGGCTGATTTCTAACCTGTGGAAAGCTTTGGGATCCAGGATCATGGGAAAGTGGAATATGCGAATGCAAGTATGTTGAAAGGGTAGGGAACATTTCTTGTAACAGTTTTTGGCTTGTTCCCCATCCATGTGTTCAGTCTGTTTTCCAAGCATCCAGCAATCCTTCCTCTTCCCTGACGTACCACTACTCAAAGGCAATAACAGACCCATGAGCCTGTTCCCAGAGAATTGTTGTATTGGGATTTCTTGGAAAGAATCGCATGTGGGATTGCACATGTTTATTATTTTTGCCTCCCTCCCCCTTCTTAATATGCAATTCTCATTCCATGCCTCAGTCCCCTTTTAATTGGTGACTGTAGCTCCCTCCCCAAGCCGAGGAGATGAGGAGAGAGGTTATTTTTGCTAACGCTGTTTCTCAAATAGGCCACGGGTAGACAGTAAGTAGTGCAGTAACTTTCTCCATGGGAAACCATCAGTTATTAGGATTTCTCAAGCTGTGTCCCGGTGGCAGTGCAACATGTTTCTTCTTTAGTTCTGGCTTGCAGTTGTCACTAGTGTGAGCTCCTCCCAGTTCCCACTTCCTTGTAACCCAATCTGAATAAAGATCATGGGATTTGAATGTGCCCTGCTTTGCTGCTGCTGCTCCCGATGCTTGGGTTGTCTCTGTGTTCTTCGCAAACTGAACACCGTGATCTTTGCATTTTGGCTTTGCCTGTTTCAAAGAGCAGTTGACAGTTGTTAAAATCAGTTCTGGGCCAGCCATGATTTGATGCGATTAAACTGTGTTAAATATGTTCCAGAACTGTTTCTTGGCCTAGATAGCAAACTAGTTAAACCCTGCTTTGGAGACCTATTTATGTGTGATTTGGCCCTGTACCCCTCGCTAAGCTTGAGGGGTCAAACAGAGCCCGGGATCTATTCACAGCACAGGGTCTTCTGCCTTTAAATCCCCCACCCTCCCACATCTCTGTGGGCTTTTTTATTGCTCTTTGCATATCAAAGTCTTGCCTTGAGAATTATGTGCTGGACTAACTGTAGCAATGGGGTTTCACCATCCATAAAGACTAACTGTGTTACAGTGATATGATTTTCCCTGGCACCAGCTGAACTGGTACAAACCCCACTTTACACTAGCTCAGTATATCCTAGTGTGCAGACAGGCTCCTAGATTGAGGATTTTATGAAGGTTCGCAACTTTAACTTAAAGAGAGGCTAACATAGGCCTTGAGAAAATTTCATGCTGGCTTCTAGAAGTATCAAAGTTGGGATGGAAATAGTGATACGTTTCAGAGGCAGTGCCTTGCTAAGAGTGCCAAGCTTCATTTTTATTATAGGTTAATTGCCATATAGACAAACACTGAACTCTTACCTGGGTTCTTGGCTTAATTTTCCATCTTCCCTTTCCACACAAAACCCCCTTTCACCCATGCTTTGAAGTGTTTAAAACTAGGTTAGTCTCTGACTGGAGGTGTGTGGTAGAACCTCCTGTTAATTCTTGCTGGGACCTGCCCGTTTTGCAGCAAGAATGCAGGCGGACCCATCTGAATGCTGATCATCTGTCCTTTGTGCAGGATGGAAGATTATTTTTCCTTTATTTGACACAGTACATGAGCAAAGGAATCCTAGAGCATCTCCATTCCAAAAGCCATGTCGAGTGTCCAGAGCATACCAGTATGCCCATGGAGGTGGGGGAGGAGGGCTTCTTGAGGATGCTTGGGCTGAGTTTAGTTGATTGCATGACAATCACTGGAGATAATTCCTTCTTCCACTCTGGGAAGAGGCTCCTGTGAGCTACCAGCTCAGAAGTTGGCCACATTCTTACCAGATCAGCCTCCACAGCAGTCCTGAACTGACCAGAGCCTGCAAGATTTCCCTCTGCTGCTGCCTGGGGAGACAGAGTGCAGGGTCCCAAACACTAAAATAATCTGTGCTCAAGAGGTCATAGATGCATTTGATCCAGAGTAAAATGCTGTGGAAGAAGCAAGTTCTCATCCTCACTGTTACCTTTGATTTCATTGCAATACTGACGTCTTAAATTTGTTTAGCAAAACAAGACTGGGCAAAAGATTTGGTCCTGATTTGTCAATAACAAGCAGAGTACATTGGATACTAGACTAACATGAAAAGGTTTTACTTAGAATGTGGTTTTCCTTCACCAGCTTATAATTAGTCACAAAAACATAAAGAACATTTAAAGAATTATTTGCTAGTTTATTGTCCAAAATAGTTTGGACAAGTCCCTACATTTTCCAGAATATTTCAATGGTAGGTGCTTTTTCTTAAATAGCTCCTATCTCTTGAAAATATTAATTCACACATCATTTTAAGTGTCTTGTATTTTCCCGTTTCAGGAATTGGTAATTGAGGGTGAGTGCGCAGTTGGGCCATCACTCAGGGCTCTGGAATCCTTTCACAGTGGCTCGTCCAACACCAGCACCAGAGTGTACAATCTTCCTTTGCACTCTCTGATATTGAAAATTAATTACTGTAGTGAGTATAAATTGGTATAATCACTATGCTCTTTGTAGGTATTACAAATATTTTTATGTTTAAATAGAAATAGCTATCATTAATATTAATATGGTGAGAAATGAAATATTAATACACAAATAGAAATTTAAGTAAGCTATAACAAAGGAAGAATTATCTTACATATGTGATGTTTTTATACTTTCCTCTGAGTTGGCAGGATAATAATAGTAATTCCCAGTTCTGAATTTCATCCATAAATCTCAAGGTTTTTTAAATGGACGATGGATGCATATTTATTTTCACATGTATAAGGTGGGGATGCTGAAGTACAGGTGGAGGAGGGGGTGATTCACCCACCATAGCTGGTGACAGAGATAGAAGAATTTCCCTCCTTGGTCCCCAGGTAACATCTGACCAGCAGGACTGTGGTACCTCCTAGGCTGTAAAGTAGAAGCAGAAGTATGTGAGATGCAGCATTGTCTGTGGGGTGTGGTGGAACAGCACCGACCTCGAAGTTCAGCAGCACCACTGTCCCAGATCTCTTCCTGAAAGTCTGGCTGACCTACTAATGATGCAGGGGATTGGCTTTTTTGTTTCATCAGATGAACATTATGTAGATGTTCTGATCATAATGGCAATTTGATGCTGTTGATGAACGAGCTGGCTAAGCCTTGAAATTTGTAATATTATATGTTACTATGATGTGACTTGTTGCTGATTTTTATTTTTAAATAAATCTGAAATAAATTTAAAGATTTTAAATAAATCTTTAATGCCTTGTAGATCAATCCCTGAACTTGATGAACAATAAATGAAGTCTTTTCATTTTGGGAGTCAGTCACAGCAATAACCGGGGACTGCTCACCTAAGTAAAAAATATTCTTGTGCATATATAACTGCAAGACTTGGGGATTGTCTGGACATCTTCATGGAGATCTGTGGCGGCAGAGTGTATCCTTTTATCCTGTTTGTGCAGTCCTTACTACAGGCGAATCTCACATCTTCTTAAGGGTCTAGTTATTGTGTAATGCAAATGCATACTGCTTTTTATGCGTGTTTTCTTTCTCACCTGCTGCACTGGGAAGGGAGAAATGCTTTGAGCCCCTGTTCCTGTCAGAAATCTGTAAGCCTTGCTGAGGGAGCCATTGCTCAGCTCATCACAAGTAACTTTCATTTGTTCTAGGTTCTCCTTTAACTGCCTCTGCAGAGAGGTTTGCAGTGTTGGTATTCATTTAAAGCCTATCTATGCAGTAAAATTGCTGGGGCTTGTTTGGAAATAATAAAACTGAGGATTTTGTTGCTTCAGTCATGTTATTTTTAAACTAGAATAACCCCAAAGGTGTAAAAACCTTGAAATTTGAGTGTCTGTGTGGAAGTACTCAATATATTTGGGACCTTGGTTTTCTGAGGGATTTTTTGTTCGGTGTTGCCACAGCTATGGAATATGAAATTTCACAAGTTTTCCCCTAGATATGCTTTCAGCTTTGGAACCTGTGCTGGTTTGAAATAGTTTGTACCTGTTTATCATGCGCGTTGCAAAATCTCCCAACCTATTTACATAGGTGTTGGGGAAACAAGGATGATAGGGACTAGCATGAGTGGTACGGAGCAGCATGAGTGGAAGGAGAGTGTGGTGTGAGTTGTGATTCTACTTGTCTGCTTATTTTCTGGTTTGAAGGCAGCAAGCACCTGCTGATTTAGGGGTTTTCTATAGGTGATTTCATGCCTGTGATTAGCATTTCTAAGGACATGACACATATGGTCTCATCACTAAAATACGTTCTGTAAATACATAAACAGAAAATTACAGAGATGACCACTGTCCGTCTGTCCTGACTAGTCTCTAGAGTTAACCCAGCAGGACTCAGCACGCTTCGTTGGGCCCACCTGATATAACAGATCTTGGACTTCAAACCTATGAGTAAAATTCCTTCTCTGAGTAGAGTTACCACCTCCTTTTGATGCTTCCCTAATGGCAGTTGCTTCCTCATTTTCTTTCTTTTTAATCACTGTGGCAGGAGTTTGAGATATTTAGATAGCATATTCCAGCGTCTGACTATTTTACTCTTCCAAGTCTTAAAGTCAACCTCTGTAGAAAACTTCAGATGATTCACAGAAATCTATAATTGTATTTTATCTGAAATCAACCATTTGCTTTACCAGAATTTCTCAAGGTAGATGATGAATAGTAGTAACAGGACTGGAGAGATGTGAGAGGTCCTGTACAATGGCGACTTTTTCTGGACAAAATCTGAGACCAAGACCTGGTTAATTGAGGTTATTGTTGGAGCGTTGTCCCTAAGTTAATAACAAGGCTATGTTTGTTTTGCTGCTTTGAGAAATTATTAGTATTCTGTCTGAACTGAGCAGGCTGCTAATACTGATTAGCTTGTGCATAAGGTGGAGATGGCAATCTCCTTAATTTCATGTTTAATTACC
Source organism: Eurystomus gularis (assembly GCA_013400335.1). Taxonomy (NCBI): domain Eukaryota; kingdom Metazoa; phylum Chordata; class Aves; order Coraciiformes; family Coraciidae; genus Eurystomus; species Eurystomus gularis. The sequence continues at coordinate 614,862 of VZZY01021104.1, read as the reverse complement.
AAAAAAATCACAGCAAAGAGCTATCGAATGATTTGTCACCATTGTCCTGTTTGGTAGCTATCAGTGGAACCATGTGACCATGTTTTTAATATCTTCCCCTTCTAGAATTCTTTTTTTTTTCTTTGCTGTTTTTTGTTGCTGCTTAAAATTAAGTCATAAATTTTTAGGAGCAAGGAATGGTCATGTACCACCTAGCTTGGTATCCTGAATCTCCAAGAAGATTTGCTTACAAGATTTTGCAGGTATTTCTCACTTAAAACATGCTGTTTGAGCGTGCTGATCATGTCGAGGTGTTGAGTTCAGGTATTACATGAAGGACAGATCACCTTGTGACGTGGAGCAGTCAGTGCACGTGTTCTCACACGGGCCTTTTAATAAATACGGGCACGGTGTGAATGCCTCTTCTCTGCAAGAGGCGTGGGCATTCCCTCTGCAGGTGCTGCCTTCCGCGTGCGTTCACCTCTCCAGAGTCCTCCGCTCTGGTGTAGCGCGTGTACTTGCTCTGCAGGAAAGATGCTTCATAGAATGCTTGCCTCACAGGGGAGAAATAACTTTATAAAGCCTTCAAGTAAGAGCAGTTTCCCGCTTACAGCAACTTAAACATGCTGTGCTTTGCTTTGTTTCATCGTGGTGAAAGCCCCTTGCCTGTATAACTCAAAACCAGTAATAAAACAGGTGTAAACAAGCATAAAACAATGTAGTGTTCAGGGTATCTCTATAGGTGAACAGTAACCAAACACTTTTTAATTTGATTCTGCCTGGCCTGGAAAGTGTCAGGACTGTCGCCTTCCCGTTTTGATGGGCTGCTCCCCTGGGCTGGGGGTCTGAAGAGAATAATCCTTTACCCCCGGGCGCATTAAGTTTTGAGTTGTCCAAAAGGTAAGAGCCAGCTGCAGAGCTGTTGTTCTGAGCTGCTTCCCTCCTGTTTGGGTTTTGCAGCTTTTTTTTTCACCCTGTAGGTGTGATGTCATCATTCTGCCGCGTCCTCCAGGAAAACAAAACGGGGAACGAGATCTGAATGTCAAGTGCAAAAACCAAGTAGATCTGATTCTTCCTTTCCTCCCTCCCCCTTTTTTGTTTGAAAGGAGCTTTCAAGCTGACTTTATACAGCAGGAATTAACTTAATAGAAAAAAAGAGAGTAAGAGAAGCACAATTATTTCTTTTCAGTTCTTACTATCTAGTTCTCAAAGAACACTTCCTCCTGCTTTACTGGAGGATGTGATGTGTGTTATGTGCCAGATGCAAATATACGGGCATTTTATAAATACCTAAGTCCTCCGTGCTTCAGGGACCTTTTCTTCTTTTAATGTATCCTTTCTCTGTTTTTTACCATTTTGGAGATACTGAAATAGGCACTGCACAGTGACTGGTGTTGTTTTTTACCCAAGATCCATGTCATACACTCCAGATGTTTGTATAAATATCACGGTATTACTAACAGCAGCCTTCCACCAGGATTGCTGCTGGGCCCTGGCTGGGGTCAGCGGAGCAGCCAACACACACTGCAGGACTGATAGAACCAGGCTGACTTGGTTCAAGCCCGTGAAATTTAGTGTAAGAGTGTAGCCGAGTTCTTCCTTCATGATGGGAGCCCTTTTGTGGCCTACCAGCAACGGGCTATCAAGTAGCTTGGTAGCGATACCGAGCAATATGGTTCATGTAAACATGGACAGGTTTGTTTGTTTTGTTTGGTTTTTTTTTAAGGTTAGAGCTTTAGGTATTCCCTCCTACAAAATGACTTTGCAAAATAATCTGTAGAGAGTCTTTTTTAGGTATTTGGAGGCCATAAACTCTGAGTATTGGTTGTGAGAGAACAGGCTGGTGATCTCTCAGAAGCTGTCCAGATGTAGTAAGAGCTTCTGGGCAGCGAGCGACACTGGAGCTGATACTCTTTGCCCTGTTAAGTTCAGGAACCTTAATTACTTCTTGGTGGCTCTTTATAGCTTGTGCCCAAAAAGTAAATACTGTTTTCTGGCATGGTGTGTTGGGTTCTCAGTAGCTCCCTGTCCAGCTGGGCTGTATGGGTGATTTGCATACATGATGAGGGACCAGTTCCTTGCTTTTTGCTGCTCAGTTGTTAGGGGTGTATCTGCCCAAGGTATCAGGAGGTTGTCCTACTTTCCCAGCTCAAAAATCCAAGATCCTTAGAATTTGTAAAATGGACAGCTGACTTTTGTTTATTAGCTAGCAGGAGCAGTCAGCAAATAGATCTTCTTTTAGTAAAGGAAATGTTGCTTGAAACTTTACTGTTTGGGGTTTTTTTCCCCCCTCCTCTTATTTGTCTGTTCCTACTGGCAAACAAAAGGCATAATCCATTATTCCAAACTGCTGAAAAAGAGGCTTCAAATTGCCAGGTATGAAATTATGCTGCTTGTTCAGTTACCAGTAGGAAACGGCATGTGAGATGTTTCAGAACCTACAAAGGAGAAAGTTCTTTGTATGTGTGAATTTAGTATTCACAGAAGGTGTCAGATTGACAGCTTTGGAGACTGTGGAGATTGGAATTTTATTTATCCCTGGAGTAGGTGCGGTGCAGACTGGAACAGTGCAAAAATTTCCTGTTGTATTCCGCTGTTAGACCCCACCAGTGCCCTTCACAGGCAGCCTCTGGGGATGAGGAGCTTCTTCATTCTCTGTGCCCCTTCAAATACCTGCTGCTAAAAGGATGTGAGGATGGGTGTTTGTCTCCTGAAATCTAAACAGATGTGAAAGGAATTTGGTAACATCTACCTCTAACCAGCCACTGGAGCAGAGGCAGCCCCCGTGTTCCCTGGTTGTATGCAGACCAGCGGTCTCAGAAGATGGTAGCAGTCATGATTCTGTTATTCACCGGCTCAGCCACTCTTCTGCAAAGGTTTAACGCTATCATGTGATAAATGTAAATTATATTGAGATAGAAGATTATAAAATCAGGTAAATAATTAACTACTCTTTTATTTTAATAGACTGGGCACTGGGTGAAACTTGAAAGAAACACAGACCCTCTGTATTTAGTGGTGGCATTAGAAATAGGATGTCAGACCTTGCTGTCCTTGCTGTGAACTTGTGTGGTCTTGGACAGATCACTTTAGTCACATAGTTTACATGTTTGTAAGGTAAGAACATTTATTGCAACTCTGCTAAATACTCAGCAAATATCAGGTGCTTTTTAAGCCTTGGTAATGGAAGTAGAGGTTAGATGTGACATTGTAAGTTTTGGCAGTTGAATAATATCCTCTTAGGAGAAAGCAGTGGGGAAAAAAAAGGAGATGGAGCAGCCTGTAGTCACCAGAGCTCTGATCTTTCCACACTTCCAGACCCAGCAAAAGCACCTGTGAATGGAGATGTCGCAGGTGTGGTCTTCTCCATCCTGTTGAGTTGACACAGTCTGCTGATGTTAGTCACGCAGAGCTGTCCTCCTGGCTCTGCAGGCTGTGAAACCATCGGCCTGAGCTGTGATCTGCTTGCTTCAGTCTGTGTGGACAGTATGTTTAAATACCACAGACTGATAATATTTCAGATTCAGAATGAATGGTCATTCTTTGAAAGAGATGATTTTATTTTACTTTTCACCAGCAATTAAATACCATCAACCCCAGTTAAAGCCACCGCTTCTGTCCTAAAAGGAAAAGCTTTTTTTAAAAGCTTCTGCTATTCACTAGGACAACATTTCTAGTGCAGTTTCTCAGTATAAGGTATTGGCAGCATTATAAAACCTAAACACTCATAACTATCTTTAATTAAGCGGGATTTTAGGTAACAACTGACTGTCTTCTCATGCGCTCTCTTACATCTTAAATTCCATGAGTTTTCTTAAAAATTAAGTGAAAAATGCTGCAGATTTTTCTGCCTCAGAATAAGGACTAATTCACTGCAGCCATAGCTGTGTATGAGGTAGAGTCTTAAATACTGTAAGGAAGAGGATCATCTTAAGGGAACCTGGACAGATATGGTGGCAGTGGTGAAATGCAAATGCAGCCACCTTCTCTTCTATTGTCTAAAAGTGTTTGACAAACTCTCCCAGGAAATAGGAGGGTCTCTGGGAGGTGTCATGTGCGTGTAGTGGTTTGTGTGAGTTGTCCATTTGCTGAAATGAAAATGGAGAAAGAATAGCATGCCCTTTTTCTGGGGGGAGAAAAACCAAACAACCAAACATTGAAAGAAAATGGCAGGTGATTTATTTTTGAAAATTTCTAACATTCCCCTGGCAAGATCTGTCCCACTGCTCACTTGGGACTCTTCTTGTGTCTGTCCTTGTCCCCCATGCCCTGATAGAGCCGGACCCCTATCTCATGTATTTGCAGGCAATCTTGAGGTAGCCCTTCAGACCATACAGCTTACTCATGCTCTGTCATGCAGTTATAGCTCTGGGTAACAGCTTTTATCCTCTCTAGTTACTGTCCTTCATTAGGTGGCATGATTGTGTGGCTCTGAGTAGCGTGGTTTAACTTTGACCAAATCACTGATTGTCTTCAGATCAGAGACTCCTCACAAGAGCCACTGCTGCTGTCCAGCGAGGTGCAGGCTGAGACAAAGGCCTTCGAGCTCAGTCCCTGCCAGCACTGAATGCTTAAGGAGAAGCCTAAGATTATTTTAATTGGCTTTTTCTTTGCAACTCTATTCCTTTACTACATCTCTCACAGATCAGGCCAGTCTTGGAGAAGTCACCTGTTGGCAGCTCCCTGCCTCGCCTCCTGCAAAAGCTGAGGCTGGAGTCTTTGGAACGGGCAGGACAACCTTGTTTGCAGAAAGCCCAAGTGTGAGAGCAGGTTCCACCGTATCTCAATGAACCTTTTATTTAAAGGCACAGAACAGTTCTGTCCATCGACCGAAGCAATCAAATTATCGTTCACCTCAACTAAAGGGTAGGAGTGGAGATGGTTGCTGATTATTTCCTTTTCATTCATTTGCTTTTGTGAATGATTGCTGAGAACAGCTGGATTAAGCAGCTTTGTGTGCGAGCACACAAAGAACCCATGAAATATAAAAGTGTTTGGATCCACGCTATTGGAATAGATCAATTTCTGATTACAGCTTTCTGTCAAATTTAGGATGGATGTGTTCCTACTTGAGCTGAAATTGCCTTTTCAGCCTTAAAATACTTTAATGCTTACTAGGTACATTCAGGCGACTTAAGCGCTTTCCTCCTCTCTTCAGGCCAGAGGCAAGTGCTGTATTTCTTGCTTGGGACCTGAAGCATTACTGCAAAGGAGAAAAATTCTTTTAAAAACTCCCAGTAAGAGTCAACCTAGGTAGGATGGACTGTGGGCATTAAAACCTGCTTTGTGGGCCTTGTTTCTGAATTGTTTCAAGTAGTTGCTTCAGGTGCAGATGCTGACCTGCCTCTTTTCATCCCTTGTATTTAGGACAATTAGTAATACTGCAAAAACTAGAAAAGAACTAGTAATTTTTTAAAAACAGGTTTTTGGAGAAAAGGTGTAGGCATTTACCCTCTGTGTGTGCACAGGGATGTATCAACTTAACCTGTCTTTCTAGTGGAGAGGCAGTCAAGCAACAGGATGCCCAAGTCCTTGATTTGATGGGCTTCTTAGTAAGCCTTTTGTAAGGAGAGATCTGCTGAATTGATTGGGTATGTTCCACTGCAGTGGATTCCACTCTTCACTTCTCTAGTGCTTGCAGATGTTGCTGTTCAGATAAAACATAGCACTTGAGCGTTCCACACTTCTGTCTTCCTCCTCCGGGGCAAATATATATATAATATATTTATATATTAAAAATATATATAATTATATAGGCAGGTAAAGCATAATGGTTAATTTGGTTTATGCAGCTTCCATCAAGATGGAGACTCTGTATTTGCAAAACACCTCCTGGAACAGAGGGTTATTTCTTGGTGGGACCCAAGGTCTTATACTGCAATGTGCAATGGTAAGGAGAGGGCAAAGCAGCACTGCGTGTTGCTTAGGCGTTCTGCAGCTCCTGGTGCTGAGCTGTTATCCCTGGAGAGCAGCTGAAGATGCTCCAGCCCTGGGCTACAGGAGATCAGAGGGACTTTTCCTTGCAAGAGCATCTCGTCTTGTTTCCAGTTCCTAGACTGTTGGGAATCTCTGTCCTGTGTTCAGTGAATCATTCCTGGAGAGCACCCAGGCAGTGTGGAGGAGGAAAATGCCTGGTGTGAATGCAGGAGGTATAAAAGTCAGATGAGAGAGGAGAGATAAGAATGTCAGGACAAAAGTATAGTGGAACTGGGGCTGTAGAGGGCTCGGGGAGGAAGGAGCTACAGCTGGTGGAGGAATAGAGCTGAAGGTTTACAGGAGAGGTGACTTGTGAGCCTGGGAGAAGGGGAGAGAGGCAGCAGGCAAAGATGGGTTGGCAAGGAAGATGGCAGTCTGAATTCTGACACTTTCTAATTTTGGAGTGCTTGCCTTTGTAACCTTAATAATTTTGTTCTAATACACTCGATAGAGAAATCACATTATATGTTCTGAGGAATTTGGTTGCTATGGTGATGGGTATATAAGTACATAAGAGATAAGATGTCAGCAAAAGGAACAGCTGTAATGTAGCACACAAACCTGTGGTGGCCTGAATTTGGGAAGCAGGCCCTTACAAACTTCTCCTGCTGCAGTCTCGCATCTCGCTGCTGAGATGTCTGTTCCTGTGTGAAAGTCATGTCAGAGCTTCTACAAGAAATTGTTCGGGTTTATGGAATTTCAGCAGACATGCCCAAAATGTCTGTGTAAACAGACCATGTACCTCCTTTCCGTGCCAGGATGGAGAAGTCTCTGTGTTCCCACCCAGCTGCTGGCAGTGCAGGACTGGTGCACTTGTGCTGGCCAGCCCGACCCTGAGCACGCGGGGTGGGCGCGGGCTGCTCCGCCTGCCCTCTGCGCTGGCTCCCTCCTTCTCGGGTGCAGGCTGAGCCATGGGTGGGTGACTTGTTCCTGAGGTCACGCAGCCGGTTTCCCCCTCCTCGCTGTTGATACCCTGGCTGGCTGGATTTGGGGAGTGCAGCTAGTACCGATTTTTTTAAGTCTTTGCCAGAAATCTTCACTTTCCTTACAGCAGCTTGGTGGTGGTGTAGGAGTTGGGGAAGGGGATGGAGAACAAGAGCATCCAGAGGAGTATCAAGCAGAAATGTGGGGCAGCCGTTGGCACAGGAGTAGAAAGGGCGATGGTTCAAGTGGAAAGGAGTTTCTTCCACACTTGTTATCCCTTCCTCTGTCTGCAGCAAGGATCTGTTTTGTATGCCCACCTACACCTGATCTAAAAACTACCTGTATGGTGTTTACCATGCTCAAGGACAGATGGGTTGTGAGGGGGACTGTCCTCAACAAGAGAGGGTTGGTGGAGAGCTGACAGAGCAAGACAGCAGCCAGGATGGAGGAGTGATGCAAGGACAGTTCATCTCACATAGGTGAACATCAGTACAGCGCAGGACACAGCGTCATGTTGGAGATTCCTTAAAGCCAAGCACAGTGTAATGGGTTGGGCACTGGTTGTGGGAAGGTGAGCTAGAGCTGTTGAAGGAGGAACTGTGGGCTAGAGGGAAGCTATGATAGCTTTCAAGGACCAATCTTCAGACGATTTAAAATGGTGTTTTGGGCTTGATGTACGCATGAAAAGACTGAGTTACTAAAATTTGCCAGGGCAAAGTTGGGCGTCGTCAATGCAGAGGAGGACTGGAATCTCACAGGGCAGAACTGAATGAGCTGAAGGATTTGCAGTAATAGAGACATAAATGGGGTAGTACGGAGTGCATGGTCATGCAGCAACAACAAATATTATATAGAAAAATAAATGTTATCTGTATGATATATAAATATATGAAATATTAACATGTGATTTATCAGTTAAAGTGGAAAGATGTGGAAGACTTGAGTATACCCATTAATACCATGGTGATTTTAAAACTTTAATGCTCTAAGTCCAAGAAATAAGCAGATGTGGAGAATTCTGGTCAGGAACATTTTTAAAAAAAACCAAGAAACGCCATAGTTTGGGACAGATGTGAGGAAGGGGCTGTTAGGATGGTCTGGGAAGTCAGTTCTCCCTCCTGTGTTGTCAAGGGAGGCAAAACTGGCTTGTTTTTTTCAGCTAACAGGCCCAAGGGGACGTGTGTTGTATCTCTGTACTTGTGCTTATCCCTCAGTATTGAAAAGGGAAGAAAACTTTAAGGACAGTATGGGAAAAAGTCAGTGTAAACTGACAAATAACAAATACAAACTGTGAGTAGGCGTTAATCAGTTCTTAATCTTAAATTGGTTCCTAATAAAAATAGGAGTGGAGTTCTGGAGCAGCCTCATAATCAGAGTAGTGGCTTTGAGAAGTTCTCAGGAGTTGGTTATTATCTGATGACTGGATTCTGTTGTATAGTTGCTTAAAATAGCAGGAACAGAACTTAATTGGACCTTCAGTCCTATGATCTGAACTATCCAATTGAGACATATTCTGTACCTGAACCACTGCTCCCTAAATTGTTTTCTATGGTAGTTGAAATGAGCATTTTCCCCATGAAAGCAGATAAAACTCATCAAATTAAAAGGATATGCTTGTTATCTTAATGCATACTGAGAACTAGTTTTTTAAGTGGAAGGCATAAAGAGAAGTGATCTAGACCTTGCAGAACCAACTGGAGAAGCATTTCTTCAAGCAGGTAAAATAGTGAAAAAGGTGGTTTTTGATTTGTTGTTTGCTTTCAGTTGTTTGTCTCATCCCCTTGCTGTGTGCCGTTTGAAAAACTGCTCTGCTCAGTCATGTGGAGACGGGAAAAATAAATACCCAACCTGAGCTGGAGTAAAACTGGACAAATTGCCATGACTTTGGGGAATTCCAGCAGGAAGGGAGATGCTTGCCGGCTCCAGAAAGGTGTGAAATAATGGCTCAGTAAAGGTATTCCATTTATAGAATCACAGAATGGTTTGGATTGCCAGGGACCTTAAAGATCATCTAGTTCCAACCCCCCTGCCGTGGGCAGGGACACCTCCCACTAGCCCCATCCAACCTGGTCTTGAACACATCCAGTGTTGGGGCATCTGCAACCCCCCGGGCAACCTGTTCCAGTGACTCACCACGATCGTAGTGAAAAACTTCTTCTTAATGTATAATCTAAATCTCCCCTTTTCCAGTTTGAAGCCATTACCCCTTACCCTACCGCTACAAGCCCTCATAAAAAGTCCCTCCCCAGCTTTCTTATAGGCTCCCTTCAGATACTGAAAGGCCACCAGAAGGTCTCCCTGGAGCCTTCTCTTCTCCAGGCTGAACAACCCCAACCCTCTCAGCCTGGCCTCACAGGAGATGTGTTCCAGTTATGGGTACAGATAATCTAGTACAACAGATTTAACAGTCACAGAAGATTTTGAACTCTTTCACTGCTGAAGTATGTTTTTTTGAACCTGCTTTAAGCTACACGTGTCTGCAGGTAGCTGTGTACCCTTATAGTGCTGCCGCTGCCCCGGTCGGTGTGCTCCCTTAGGTCGGGCACTCCTGAAGAACCGAATCGTCTTTCACTGGGGATCTGCTCTGAAATGGCTTTTCTGTGTTTGTCCAGTGAGGAAGGTCCATCACGTACGTGCAACTTAGTAGAACATTATTTCTGTGCACTTTCAATAAGCCTTTTTTCTGTTTATGATAGTAGCCGTATATTTTATAAACTCCTGTGTTAAACAAAATTGACCTTTTTCATAACAAAGCTTGTTTTGATGATGCCTGTTTGACTCCAGAGGAATAGCAATGTAAAAACTGTCACCCAGGTTCTAATACATTGCCTGTCTGGTCCTATCTGCTGTTCCTGGCAGTAGTAGCAACTGGAGGCTTCGGAAGAGGTGCCAGGAGCATTCGGGAATACCTTACCTGACCTATCTGGGGGTGTTCTTACCCGTGGAAATGTTTAGTTTAAAAAGCAGTGTTTGTATGTCTTGGTTTTGGTACTTTGCAGTAATTTCTGCAGCTTAATTTTGCTCTTTATAGCTTGGTTGGTTGAATTTCTTCACTCTCCTGTAAATGTGTTGCTCTTACATTTTATGGACTCTCCCCTTGTTTTTGAAGTCTGAGCGCTTGACATGATCTTCTTATGGATGATTTTTAACTCTCACACCTTTTCAGGCTTAGTTTGTTGTCTTGGGAATTTGCAACTTCCTATTTCTGAGGCCGTTTTGTAGTGTCCTTTCATTTTATTGCTTGATATGAGTGAAGAATAATAGCCAGGAGCAGACCATGGCAGAGACTTTCTTAATGTATTGTCACAAAGTCTATATTATTTTCCTAATTTATTCTTCATGTTGGTTTTGTTTTGTTTGGTTGGTTGGTTTTTTTTTTTTAAATCTGACGCTTTCTTTGCATAATTGTGCAATTATTTTATTGAGCTGTCTGCACAAGGCTCAGCTCCCGAGTCGTTAGGTTCAGTGTAAGAGTAGATATGTGCTCGATGGTTCTTTGACTTCTTGCCTCCTGCCTTGTTGCTCATTCACGTTGTTTCTTAAGGTTCCTCTGTATTTTCTGGTACTGTCAATTGTCCTAAATAAAACTCGCCATGTTCCTTTCCCTTCCATCCCAGATCTTAAACACAACTAAGATGCAGGATCTGCAGATATCTGTGGTCACTCTGGTTCTCAAGGGCCTTTCCCTCGCTCAGAATGTGTAATTATGTATCTGGCCTCTTGCTTCTTTCAGGGTTTTGTGTCAGCTCAGATGTGATATTTCTGTTCTCCACCTATGACTAATTAATACTCACAGTCATTTTGTGTACAAGACTTTTCCCACTTTTCTTTGAATATGCTTTTGAGTCCTGTTATTTTAATGACATGCAGTCTAGTGCATAAATGTTTGGCCTGTTAGTTCTCAGTGTATTACAGTCACCAAGTGATTAGCACGTTACTTTCACTAATTATTAGTTCAGTTAATTCTTCTGTTCCATTTGGCTGCAGCCATTGTGGGGAGCTTCTCTGGAGCAGCAGCTGTTGGAAGGGGACAGCAGTTATGACAAAAGTGTATGTCACTCTGGAGCTACATCAGACTCTTAGAGCCGCCACTTCCTCATCTCCATAGGACACTAACGTTTCATTTCTGAGTTTATTGAAGGACCTGCTTCCTTGATGTATGGTCTGTGACAGCACCATACCTCATACGTACTCATCTTCTTTGTGCAGATAATTTACCTTCTTTCCTGCACCCTTGCTCTCCTGCGCAGCTCTTGCCCAGCCCGGTGCAGATCAGGGTTGGTGGCTGCCTGAGGCTCCTCCCTGTCACAGCTTGGGTTTGAAGAGTATTCCTGCAGAATCTTCCAGTTCTCACTTGGATTTTTCTCTTTGTATTTTGCTTTATTTTCTACCTTAGGTCCTTCCTACTGGCTTCAGTTTCGCCAGGTTCATACTTGCTCAGATAAGAGTCTGACCTGTGGACTGGAGGGGCTGGACGTAGCCTCTGCCTGGGGTGGACACGTCCTGGTGTCCTTCTGCACCCCAGTGAATTCAGTTACAAGCTCAATTGAAACTTTTTCATTTTTTTTGCTTATTGGTCAGAAAGACTTTGAATTACTTTGTTTCAGGCCTCCTTTCTAAATCTGTGTGTGATGCTGCTACTTTTTAATTGCTTATTTTCTCAAGAATAATTATATTGTGAGCTTTAGTAGCTTATTTCTGAGTTATTTATGCTGAATCCAAAATAGCTTGTTTGCTTACATTTATTATATGTATTGTTCTGGGGTAAAACTGCTGAGAGGTCAAGAAAAGGTTTCTTTAAACTCAAGTCCCATTAGGATATCTGCCTCTTTTTAAATTTTATGGGCATCTAGAGTTTCCCAGTATTTTTGCCGCTAGACTTAATTGACTCTCATCAGCTGGCCACTTGCTAACCTTTTCCTGGCCAGTGTGCTCCCAGCACAGCATCTCCTGCACTGGAATTTTTGTAACGTGCGCTCTTTAGTCCGAGAGAAGTGGCCAGAGAGTTGTCTGTATGTGATGCAGTCTCAGAATGTGTACGAATGCGACGCGTTACGCGGTGAAGGCAGAGAGTGGGCAGCGACTCTGAACTTAATGAATTGCAAAAGAAGGGGGACAGAAGATTTCATTTTTTCCAGTTGCCTTCCTCATAGCTTTGCTAGCCTAAGGAATTACTAAATTTAGAGCTGACCTTCTTAATAAATGTACCAGAACTATCGCAAGCAAAGACATTGAGGAGATGTTCGTGTTGAGTATTTCAGGGTATGGTTATAGCACTCCTTGAACTTTCATGACACTGGGCTTTGAGAAATGAATGCTGGCTGTTCTTCAGCTTGTCTCTAGGTCTAACTTTTGATCCCATGAATGTTTTGTTTTAAATAGGAGGAAAAAATGCCGGATGCCTTTTGGCATTGATGTTTCTTTCAACTGCATCAGTAATGTCTTCTGTTTGTGTTATTTAAGGGGTAGGGTCAGTGGTAGATTCAGTGTTTCTTGGGTGAGTGATGTTGCAAAAACTGCCAGTTAACAAAACTAGTATTTTCAGGAGTACTGGTAATGTTAATTATATTTGTGGGGTTTTTATAACTGGCATATGTAACTTGTCAAAATAGATTTAGTTTGTTCAGAATACATCTTCAGCATAACCAGGCCTACCCATTTAGAGTTATCTTTTTCCACTACTTAAAAAAACTTGAAAGATTGTAGAAACACAGAAAACTGTTTCCATTTTGTTTGAAATGGAAAGCATGGGATAATTGTAGCACTGTTGGCATTACTGCTGCTGTGGATCATCCTAACAAATATTTACACCCAACCCAGAAACACAGATCCTGGGCTTGTCAAGAGCAGTTTGGGAAACAGCTTTCTGACCCTTTTGCTAGTGACATTCCTGGAAAGTAAACATCCAAGCAGAACAGCTCAGCGGGATCAGAAAGTGTGCTGGGGTAAGTAATTCGGGGAGTTGATGATGGACATTTTAGTGTCAGAATCTTGAGAGGAAATCAAAGTAAGCCAGAGAGTCTACAAGTGCATGTATAAGAGAAATGCAAGCAGTACTCTAACATAAAAGTGTCTTCCTGCGGCTATTCTGTGAATAAGTATAACACAAGAAAAAAAACACAGGTAGAGAAGCAGAGAAAGAAAGAAAGAAAATCTGCAGAGAGGTTTTTTTCCAGGATAGAGCCATTCCTCAAAAATATTTTAAAAATAAATTGAAAAAGGAATCTTACTGGAATGATAGGCTTGCTTTTGGTCAGGGGAAAAAAAATTACCACATTGGGGAAGAAAAGGCGGCTTGAACATTGTCCTGCTCGCATGGACAAAAAGCTGCTGGAATTCGTCGTAATATCCAGGTGCAGATTCATCTTTTACTTATAATCTATTCATTCTAGAGCTACGTAGATGAGGAATTTGAAAGATGTAGAGGGGACAGCGTTTGATGACCATCCTTTGCTGTAAATGTCTGCTGCAGAGGATCTCGCTTCGTGTGCAGCAAGTGGTCCTGGTGTTACACAGGTGTACGCGGGCTTGTAGAGCACAAAGTGCTCCTTACTGTCACAACGCAAATAATGGAAGCGTCCAGCACAGCAGTAAGACCTCACCTGCTTCAGCCCTTGGCAGCAGAAGGGGCTCCTGACTCAGAGATGGGGCGATCTTGTCTTTTCCCTTCCCCTGGGGACTGGCAGAAAGCAGGGGAGCATCTCGACTACTGAGACTGAAAAGCAGTGTAGAAGAGAGCAGGGTCTTGGTGGGGCTTTCTGTGGTCCACAGTTACCTTCCACGATCCAGTCTTCTCATCCCATTCCAGGTGTCTTTGTTCTGCTTGTAGCTGGCACTGTTTCAGAATGGTTCTTTTTTTAATCAGTTTTGTGACAGCATTTTGGATTTTTTTCTGAATATTAAACATTTTTCTAACAGTCTCTTGTAGAATGCCATTCATCTGCTCCTCCCTTTTCCTTAATGACGGGCAGTCCTAGTGGATCCAGTATGGAGAGCAAGTGTACCAAAAAGAATGATTTTAAGATAATGGAGAGAAAGGCAAGTTCATTACTTTGTCAGCACTTTTTCTTCTGAGCTGCAGCTCACTATTAAGTGGCAAAAGTTAGCAGGATCCCGAGGGAGATGGTCCCAAGTACCTCTTGCCCCTTTCGTAGGGCATGGGTGAAGCTAAATGCTACTTGCTGCATCTCCAGGTTTCTATTGTTTCATTTCTGTGATTTTTATTTTTTTTCTTCCTTAATTACCACAACAGGAAGATTTCCAAATCGCAGAACTAGGAGGAGAAAAAGTAACATGTTGTTAGCTTGGTGGGAGAGGCTTGCCCAAGTACGCCAGTGGTCCGTGGTATGTGGTTTCACATGAATCCAGTGGCTAAAATTGCCGTTCGTTTTGAGAGGCTTGGAGATGCTGATAGACTTTCCATTGTGATAGTCACCTAGAATACAACCGTCTTGATACCATCTGCCGTGGTGTGTGACTGAGCATGGACGGGAAGGTGATTTTTTGCTGTTCAAGGAAACAACCGCCTTTTGCTGTGAGCAGAGAGAAACTCGACTTCCATGTGTGCAGTGCACGTTAAGGCACCTCAGAGTTGCTTCGCTTTTATCAGAACAGGAAAGAGAGTCAACCGGGCAGACCAGAGACCAGGTTAAAAGAGGTTTTAAGGAATGGCTACAGCACTTGGTCAGTTGCTGGGGAATTTTCTTTTGAGTTGGAAAGCAATAAAAACTGCGGCACATAGTTTTGACAAGCTTGCTGGAAGGAGAAGTTGGGCGCAGTGATCAAGAATGTACTTTCCCAGTGGTCGTGAAGAACCTGATGAACATGTGTCCCTGTGTTTGCTGGGCATGTGCAGAAGGATGGGTAGAAGGTGATTCTGAGTCTGGCAGTATTGCACTGGCTGAAGATCCCCTGAATTTCAGATAAGCCAACAGATCTTCTGTCTGTGCCTTTATAGAAGGACCCACCGCAGCAGCCGGGCAGCACCTGGCTTTTGATGGACAGCAAATAAAGTGATGGGACATGTAGTAGGTGATTGCTGCCTGCCCTTTATCCCTTTTATAAGGTAACTTCATGCACAGAATTCATCAGGCGAAAATTTTAAAGGCTAATTTATCTGCAGATCGCAAAGTAAGTCAAGGATAGTAGCATCATTCCTAGGGTCACATGTATCAGCACTGCCTGGCATGATGAGTGTTCATTTCTTCTGGTGCTGCACCCTCATCATCGTTTCTGATACATCTCCACCAAATGTACAGCCCTTCCACTCCAGATTGGAGTCGGATCATCAGACTACATCTCCATGGGTTTGGGAGGTGGGCGTCGCAACACGACCGTTGCCTGCAGAGAGTACGTGGTGTTGCAAAATTCCAGTTTTGCCTGAAGAGAATACATTTCAAAGTAAAATAACGATACATTTTTTATTTCATTTCTACTTAGATGGCACATATGCTGTTCATTGCATTGTTTTCTCTTTCCGTAGATCGTGGCCTTCTTTTGCAGTGTTGTAGATCAGGTGTTTTGCTCTCGCTCACACAGCAGCCAGAGCTCAGCCTCCCGTGCTCAGCAGTGCAGGCGTGATCCAGTGATGATGTGCCCAGGTACACGGTTCTACCCGGTGCTGGGAGAGCCTCTTGGGTGTCTCAGAAACACGTGAGAGAAGAAGCTTCCTCTAAGAACAGGCAATGTTATATGATACAGAAAGTTCAGCTGAGATTTCCTCTGCGTGGTTTGTAACGAGACAGCTCATATATTCTGATATTTTTGGTTTGTATGCCAGAAAACTTATTTAAGGTGTTTTTTTTCTGAGAATACATGGAATAGTGGCTACTTCACATTTTGCATACAAGCAGCAGCTCACACTCTGTAACTTTGCTTACCATTTTACCTTACAGGCCTTTTTTCAGACTCTTATAAAAAATGGAGGGTGATTTGTCTGCTACTTTAAGAAAAATGATGCTTTCAAGTCAAGCATTCAGTGCTATACAAAAACTTTTAAAAGTCCGTATTTTAAACATTCTTAACATCTTTAAGCGTTCTTACCATCTAACTCTTGCTTTAGGCATAATTGCAAGAAAAAGAAAAAAAAAAATTCAAGTCAATTCTTTCAATAGTTCCAGTTTACCATGTTTAAGATAGTGGTGGAAATTTTCAGTGTCAGCTGGAAGCCATTCAGGAAATTTTTAATAGTGTGTTGAGAGGATAATTTAATCTCAGCTTCATGCACTCCCCGGATCTGACCCACATGCAACTAAGAGAAAATCCTTTTTCCCTTTTTCGGCAGTTGCGTGATGACACTCGGTCCCCATCTATTTGATGCTCTTGCATTAGATCCTGCCAGAGGAAATTATACTAAAATTTAGCAACTGTTTGCACTACATGCAATGCAGATGCTTTAAAAAAAAACAAACAGCAAAACAAACAAAAAAACCCCTAAGTATCAGCTGCCAAATGAAGCTATGTTGTGGTGGGCTGTTGTTTTTTTGGCTTATTGGGGCTTTTTTGTTTGTTATTTTATTCCTGCTGTGACTTTGAGTAAGAAGACCTGCAAAGGACCAGTAGTTTTGCATTGAATATTCAGTTTATAGTCTTTGCTGTTAGTATGTGGCTCTAAAGATCATCGGTGCTATAACAGCTCTCCTGGTTTGTTTGTTTCTGAGGTATCATGTATATTCAGGGAATAATATATATCAGGGAAAAATACATAATGTACCTACATCTGATACTAAAGAAAAGTTTTTCTACGTTTTCACTGTGCTAAGTGTATCGTTTAGCAGATGGCTATAACATAAACCAAGATACATGCCTCAAATTGCAAATGATGTCTTGTTTATAGCTCGGTACTGGAGGACAGCATTCCTGTTGACCTCACTAGCCATCGTAGGAGTCCGTGTAGCTCACCTCCTGCTACCTGGTGCAATGGATGGATTGATGGATGCACAATCTGCTTGTTGCTTCCATCTCGTCCTCACGGGGTATTTGTTTAACTCCCGTTATAATATTCTTGTGTAGAAGCTGAAGGATGTTGAATGTGTTGATTCCTTGAAACTTCATTTATATGGGCAAAATGTGCTGCTTTTTAATGCTAATAATCTACAAGCAAGCCTGTATTGTAATTGGGTCTCTGCAAGTTTTTGAACCATCTTGAGCTACAAGTGTTTTGATGCATCGCATGGTTAGGTTAACCGAATACCTTTAGTCGCTGTCACTCTCACTGGGTTGATCTGGATGTGAACTTGAGAAATAGTGGGATGGATTGGTGGAAATCTCAGTGAGCAGCTTCCCTTCTTTGCAGGGAAGGGCCAAGTACATTCTTCTAGTACGTCGGTTTGTTACGTGAAAACAGTTATCTGTGACACTGACAGTCGTCAGATATTTTAGGGTAATGTGGACAGATTTTAATTTCTCTGAGGTCTCTGTAGCATAAGGCTTAAATATGCACTTCAAATATGGCAGCTGACCATTTAGAGCTTTGCTCGTTCTGCTCTGCAGGATCCCAGGGGATGTTAGTCACAGGGCTGGGTCTTACTTCAGCTTGAGATGACATGGCAAGGAGGCAGAAAACTCAGAAGAGAACAGGTCTGACCCCATCCTCATCTTCAGCTTCCTTATGTCAGTGATTCAAGGGGTGGGTGTGTGTACATTTAATATCACCGTAATTACAGGGAATGTAACATCTTATTGATTCATAGACTTTTGTGGATGCGTACATGAGGTTTCTACTAACTGGTAGTTGTTCAGATGAAAGTAATTTGATAAAACATTTTGGCCTGTAGTCAGTGTCATTTACACCAGCGATGGTGGCCACTGACTAAATGTAGTTAGTTCAGCCTGCTGTAGGGAAATAGAGTGGGTCCTGTCTTGTGCTTTGGTCATTCCCTGGTTTATTTTGAATTTTTCTCATATTCCTATGAGGAATTTATTTTATTTAATTTTAGCAGCCTACAGATTGGCTTGTAGGTAGACCGTGCCTCTCAGCCAGCAGAGACAGGCGTAGTCAGAGGGTGCCGGGTTCTGTTTGCAGTATCTGTCTCTTGCCACAACCAGGATTTGGCCACCTAATCTGAGCTGCCTGAGGTGAGATGATCAGTCCCATCCATTGGGAACAATTGCATTTAACAGCAGAGCTTCACCGATCCAAAAAACCTGTGATAGAGACTGCTTTGGTGGAAGAACGTAAAATGTGTAAGTGCAACTTGACTGTAATTTAGAAAAGCAGCTGCCTGCTGGTGTATGATTCCATTTTCAGTGCGGTTTAGTTGCAGGTTGTTTTTTTTAACCTTAAAACTCATCTATATTTTTAGTACGTTTACAATAATGCAGTCACCACATTGCATGCCACTTCTCCTAACTTCCATTTCTCCAAAGCGTTCAGGTGTCGTTACTGCAAGGCAGGAGGCAAGAGCATCTCGGCTGCCAGCACTGTCAGGCCTTGGCAGGCAGCACGTGTAGTCTGAGTTAAAAAAAAAAGAAAGACTGAGAGAATTTAATATTGTAGCATCCATAAAAAATGGGAGCGCTTTATTAAGCGAGACTGTGTAAAGCTTTCTTATGGATGGAATTTACATTAATGCATTTTATCGTTCCATCTAAGCAGATCAAACGATAAGAATAGTGTCATGCACACGCTTGTGACTGTTCTGTTAAATAGGTTTTAATACTTAATGTTTTTATTCTCATGCATTTTGAAGCAGCAATTATTTTCAAGAATAAAGATAATTAAATTTGTCTCAATGCTCTCAGGATTATAGGGGAAAAAGCAGTATTTTAAGGTGAGTCACAGCAGATGAGGAGTTTGGCTCTGGTTTGCCACTCGAAGCCTGGCAGCGCAGTAGCCAGTCCCGTACCTGTTCTGCCTGTATTGTCCGCGAGCCTGGTCAGAGTTTCAGCAGCAGTAAAAAGTGTTGCCTGTTGATGACATTTCAGAGGCAGGCTCAGAAATGATGCCAAGAACAAGGCTGGTGGCTGGTTTGGCGTTGGGGGTCGGTGGGGAGGGGGTGAAGGCTGTAATCCAGCTGGGCTGTGCGCGCAGGGGTTTCCTCCTCGCCCTGGCTCGCACACGCTCGCTCGCTCGCGGGGACATGTGACTTTGGGCCATATTAGCAGGTTTATCCAAGCCTAGCCCCTCTGACTAACAGATGTAGGGAAAAGGGCATTCTGGGATTGCAGCAGTTGCTTTTGAACAACAATGTCCTTTTTGTAAGAATCTGATGCTTCTTAAAAGATGGAACATGACATCATCACCGTCGATCCAAGAAACATTCCTTCAGTAATACTGAGTGTGCTCTGGTTATCAGCTCCCTTCCCCCAGCTCCTTTCTCTCGCTTTTCTGACTGATGCTTTTTGTCCATTGTTTCGTCGGGGGCTGTAAATGTGAAACAGTTGTCTTTCAGTGTTATGTGCTTGTTAGAGCTGGAATCAAGTGGAATATTGTTGATTTATTTGAAAGAAAGAAAAATCACAATAAAAACTTTTCTCCTAGTCTTCATAAATGTAATGCACTTCAGGTACGGGCTGAATTGAAGCTAATTATTTCCCTTCCCACGCGGTATTAGTTACTGCGTTATGCAACGGAAGGTGGAGATATCACAGCCCCGTTCCTGCGCCTCGCTCGGCTTCCCTGGCGGGTGGGTATGTCGTGTGCTGATGCTGTCTGCTTCGGGGGCTCCTGGAATGATCCTGCATCCATACAGAATGTATGTGTGCATGCTCACGAGTGCGGCGTAGCAGAGTTGTCAGCAGCTGCTTATTTTCTGTGTGTGTATAAATAGACGTTTTTATACTTTGTCCACCACTGGGATTTGAATGTCGGTTTTTGCTTAGCCCCTGAGACTGGGCTATCATAGAAACGCATTTTGGGTTGCGTTATGAATCTTCTTGAATGCTGACTGCTTGGAGGAAAGCTATGAAAATGCTGGATTTCACTTCCCTTCCCCACGTTCTCTCTCCCACGCACATGTTCATCTGAAAAACTGGAGACTCTTGCAGACTTTACAGCTAGGTATGTCTTGGCTGTCTCTCGCACAATCGTGCTCCCCTTGTAGCGATGCTGGCAGTTACTGAGCTAACAAGGAGCAGGCAGTCTTTGGCACTTCCACATGCTGCAACTGTCTAGAGAAGAGTACCACTGAGCATAAGCGTGCAGGAGTGTGTCTTTTTCCATTCTTGCAGGAATTGTTCCACAGGGAGGGGAAAACAAGTGATTCATTGATGGTCTGGAGGCTTGGAGAAAGGTGGAGTTTATGGTGTGCAGAAAAGGAGGAGAAATGGACAGGGTCAGGGTCTTCTGTTACGTTGGTTAAATTCAAGTTTATTGTCTATTTTTTATTTTCCATTATAAAGATGTAAAACCTCTTTAAAAACCAATTTTGAGATAGGAATATGAATTTTAAAAAGCAGAAGTCTTGACCAGACAGAGATTTTTGGAAAGAAGTGAGCTGTGTGATTTGCTGCTTGCCAATGACACAGAATTGTTTTTGTTGGTGAGAATTTACAGGGAACTGAGGGGAAATCCCAGTAGCCAGGCTGCTGCTTTAGAAGGAAAAAGTGCATTTTACTTGCCATGGTTGTTTGGCTTCACCTGTTGTAAACAGATTTTAGCACAATTGGAAAGTACGCTCTTATTCTGGATAGATTCCAAGCCACACTTTGAGTAAATGAAAGCAAATGCTCGCAGTGAACAGAAAGGATCTTGTACATTCCCAATGGCGTCTGAACTTGCAAGTCCTTCTGGAGAAAGTGTTTGCCAACAGACTATTGTAGAAGGCCAGTTCATGTACTGTCACAATTAAAATGTTTGTTTGCATCTTGCTGTAGCAGAGTAGGAAGACACGTGTCGTGTGTGGAACGGGGCGTCCCCTGTGCTCAATGCTGTTCCTCTGAAGAAGAGGGTTGCAAATAACTGAAGAGCAGGCACCTTAAGATAGAGATCATGAATTTAGAGAAGAGAAAAAAGCGAAAAGGACCATGACTGACTTAGTTGTGGAAGGAGAACTTTAGAGAGGTCTCCACATGTATGTTGAAATGAGTAAAAATGCATCGCTGGCTGCTTCTTAACTGGAGTACAGTTGCAGAAGAAAAAATACTGAGCTGAATGAAGCAATGTAAATACAGATTAGTAAATGGCAGTGATGGTTCGTACACATCGTACTTGTACCATGTGTCGTCTTGTGACGACCATGATGTGTACGTGCAATTGTGTCGTCCACAAAGTCCAGACAATACTTGAAGACATAGTGGGTGTAACTCTTCAGAGAGAGGATGTCAAGGTAGCACAGGCTCACTGATGGCAAGGTGGTTATCGCTGTTGGTCAGAGAGATGCTGTTGACCGCTCTGCCAGTGACTGAGCAGATGCTGGAACAAGGAATATGTCTCATTTTGAGCTTTGATTTTGGTTGGTGTTCTGTAGAAGCACTTGACTGGTGTTGCAGTGGGATTGTGACATTACCGTCACAGAGAGGTTGTGTTGCTTCACACAACAAGGATACTTGCTCTGGAAGAAGTGGAAGATGCTCTGCTGTAGCTTTGTTTCTGGCTCTCTGAGGAGAGGATAATCAGTGAAGGATTGCAATCTTTCTCTTGCAGTAATCGATGCTGAAGAGGCTCCATTCATACAGATGAACCAAGGGTTGAGGCAGCACTTTAAACCCAGATAGTCGGTCGGCTAACTGCCCAGCAGGATGCCATCAACCAGCCGAGCGGGCAGCCTGAAGGACCCAGAAATTGCAGAGCTCTTCTTCAAAGAAGATCCAGAAAAGCTCTTCACAGATCTCCGAGAGATTGGCCATGGAAGCTTCGGAGCAGTTTATTTTGTAAGTAGCTCCATGACTTGTGATTTTTTGATGTGTGTCTTTTTGTCTTTAAACTGTGGACATAGACTTTTTTGAACGTATTGAGGAAAAGAAACTACTGTGAATCTTTTTATATGGTGTTTGGGACAGAGGTGTTTTCTTTTGTGTCTGTACAGTCTCAGTCCGTTATTGCATACAACCTGAAGAGAAAAACTGGAAGCATGGCCCTTGACCGATGCTTTTAGGTGCATCGTTATGCTGCAAGCAGGGATTTATCTGCAAATTAAAACCTGGGCTTCTGCTCCATCGATTCTGACTGGCAGTGCAGTTCTCTTGGCCTGATTGTCTCCTTATCATCTCTTATCCCTTGAGAGGAATTGAGTTCTCTCTCCCTTCGTGCATACCCCCAGGCTCCCTTAAAGCCATTCTTTGTGTTTGACACCTGAATGTTGGTGCTTTTGTTGTCATTTGTCCTGTCACATCCTTCCCCGCTGCAGGCAAGAATCCCAGTATTCATCTGCATAAAACTTACCTGACATGAACGTCTGGACAGCAGAATTTTTTTTGCTTGTATGGCTCAACCAGAGGTGGGATGTCTCACGGTAACCTCATCTGCAGGTTGCTGTATGTTAACCAAAGTACATACCATGAGACCTTCATTAAAAAAACATTTTCCTCAGAAAACCTCTTCACATTTATAATTATAGGAGGTGTGGCCAAACCTGCCAATTTTCCTTCAGAAAGCCATTTGTGTCAGTATTTTATGAGATGCCTATTCATTGTTAATAATTGCAGCAGACCATGTTGGGAACCTTCCAGCACAAATTTAATGCAGCACAGATGAACTAATTAGGAAAAGCTTCTTAATTTTGTTCCCTGCTTAAAACTATGAGCCGCCACTGTCTGGGAACAGATCTGGGGGAGGAAGTGTTTCCTAACAAAACAGTACTCACCTGCCGCGTTCGCCTCACCTCACTCCCTTTGGTTAAAGGGTGGACAGAAAAGGAGAGCGCTGACAAATCTATCTTCCCGCTATGTGGAAATACTATGGAAGTTTTTCTTGAACACTGTGTCTTATAGAGGCATGTATGAACCACATGGGTCTGGAAAACCAGTGTACAGCGAGAGGTAACCTGTGAGCTCTATGCTAACAGGGTGCCCAGACATCAGCAAGGAGCTGCCATCCCAGTGTTTGTAGAATGCCTGAACTTTGTAGTTATGGTGAGGGCTGGCTGCACATTACCAGCTTCTTCCACAAGGAGATCAAAAATAAGAGTTGGGGTTGTTCAGCTGGGAGAAGGCTCCAGGGAGACCTTCTTGTGGCTTTTCAGTACTTCAAGGGGCCTGTCAGAAAGACAGCGACAGACTTTTTAGCAGGGCCTGTTGTGACAGGCCAAGGGGCGATGGTTTGAAACTAAAAGAAGGAGATGTAGGCTAGAGAGAAGGAAGAAATTTTTGGCACTGAGGGTGGTGAGAGCCTGGCACAGGTTGCCCAGAGAGGTGGTCGATGCCCCATCCCTGGAGCCATTCCAGGTGAGGTTGGCCGGGGCTCTGAGCAACCTGCTCTAGGTGCAGATGTCCCTGCTCAGTGCAGGGGGTTGGACTAGGTGACCTGTAAAGGTCCCTTCCAGCCCAAACCATTCCATGATTCTATGATTAATTTCTATGCCTCTCTTTCTCTTTTTCCCCACCATTTCAGACTATCAATTCATTACAGATGGGTATTTTTTCACTGAAGAATGCGATTACTTGCCAGTGTTCGGATTGTGCTTCTTTGACAGAAGTACTTCTGATTTGGCCCTTTCAGAAAGACAATTGTAAGCCATGCATTGTGCTCCTCCAACCCCTTGGGGAGCTTTATTTTTTGTCAAGTAAGAGAGTTTCCAGCAAAGAAGATACCTTGTTGCTATTTCTGTGTTACAAAGTCGGAACCCATAAGTTTTGTCTTGTATTGTGGCATCTTTTTACCACTAGCAGGTGTAAGATCCTGAATCTGAAACTGTTTCATGTAAGGTACTGATACCTCAAACAGAAGCCCAAAAGATGAGGAAGACAACGCGGAAGGAGAAATTTAGTGTGAATTAAACATACATAAAGAACTTAAGCAAGGGAGTGTATGTCTTGGGTCCTTTATTCCTCTGTGAGCTAGGGAAAAAACTTCTCTTTCTTTAACAAGATTTTGATTCTGCTAATTCAAACAATTAAACTTTCTCTAATCGATGTAGATTAACTAGATTATAGTTAATAACTGCTTAAAAAGATTACCAAAGCCGATGACATATTCCACCTTTTCTTTGCTCGTGCTCTGCTTGTATCACTGCTCAAGTTACCCTGGTCACCAGATGTTGATCCTTTGTATGGAGTTTTTGGAGGAAAGCAAGATACATGCACATAAATGCCTCCCATAAAACCAGCCTCGTTCATTTGGATTGCTTAGGTTTGCTGGCCTTGTAACATCTTCATGGCTTTTGTCTAGGAACCATCTTTTTTCGGTCATTCAAGATCATACAGAAACTAAAAAAGCAGATGAAACTCCCTGATTTTAACCTTCATGGGGTTTCAGCTGCGATGATTCTCTCTGAGCCCCCCCATCACCAGGCTGCTTTCGTTGCGTACAACCTGGACCAAAAATGTTGGCGATAAATAGAGGTGGGAGTAATTAACAAGTAGAAAAATCCATATAATCCTGAAATCTCCCCCTGCCTTTTTTTACGTGCAGTTTAATCTTTCCTTGTTAATTGTGCCTACCTTTCTTTCCCTTCAGCAGTGATCCCATGAAGGGGTGATAGGTTTATCTGATATGATAACTGGACAAGAGTGTTCACTCTTTGTTTCCGTTGCATCCTGCAGTGGCAGAAACTTTTTTTTTTTTTCTTTCATAATTGGCATGAATTTTGCTGGTTCACCTCATGGTTTTAGTTTCTTAGAAACTGCAAGTCTGGCACCTCTGAATCATTTTGGTATTATCCTTACCCTGCTCCCTGCTCTGCAGTGTAATAATAGCTTTTGCTTGACACAGGAAACCTACTACAGTGGAACACTGCAGATGGAGCAGAAGAATAACCCACTCCCTTTTGTTAGGGCTGTGTTCCTTCTGCTCTACTCTAGTATTTTACTTGCCTGTTTTATTGCAATTCTTCACAGATTTGAATGTTTCAGGGGTTGTCTCTAATTAATAAAGATTTAAGAGTCAGAATCTTATTCTTCCTTATTTTATTCTTCCTTTTTTGTCTCTAAAACCAAATATAGTTGTCCCCACAACCTTAGAGGTAATACCAGTGAGACAGTAGGAGGGATACTTTCAAACAGAAAGAAAACTAAAAATAGTATTGGTTCAAGCTTATCATAACTGGTTGAAATAAAGACTGACAGGGAATTCTGGGAATCTCTTTAATGAACAGCAGAATTAAAACATGACTGGAAAAACCTTTCTGCAAAAAGCAGAGCCTCAATACTTCATTAATCCATGTTCTGATAGGCTGTGCTTGATAGTACAAATATTTTAAAAATCAGCATTTTCATCAGCCTTCAGTGAATGCTGTTATGCACATTATTCTGATTTATAACATTTGGCATCGTATCGAAGTTGATTGTTCTTATCAGAGAGACTCAGAGATCTTTTCCTCCGCCACCCTCTCGTGCCACTGAAATCCTTAACGGGAGAGGCTGAGGTCTTGTCCGGAGCCATCCTTCCCGGAGGTGAAGCAGCAGTGCCTCTGCTCCTGCCAGGCTGAGTGAGCCCTTGCTGTGGTGCTGAATTAAACAGAACTTCTTGTCTGCTTTTTACCTTGGATTGTTGCTGTCTGCCTTTGAAGTGTGAAGAACGGTGTACATTCATTGTGCGGGGTAAATAATAATATTGTTGGGCTGAGCAAGTGAAAGTCTGAACGGGAATCTGAACATGGGTCACTTAGATCACTGCCATCTATCATTTGCCTTCCTTGAAGACACGGTAGCAAGTTTGTGGGAGCACTGGGGAGAAAGCTGCTGGTGTCTGGAGCAAGTATCTGCTGTGCATCTGATGACATCTTATGTTTGGAATGGGCCAAGAGGTCTGAGCCTTGCTTCTGTTGTGCCTGGAATGGACCTGGGCAGGGAGAGGAGTTGATTTAGGGAAAATCTGTTCCACTTGAATCAGAGCTGCTTTTATACAGTATGGTTTTTAGTTTAGAAGTGACGGTACCCGACTCCTGCAGAGACTTGCTGGATGCTGAGCACAGAAAAATGTCACACCTTGTCTCACAAACAGGAGGGTGATCTTTAACTTTGGGAAGAAATTTCTAATAGATGCAGCAGTCGTACTCCTTGGAAGACGTTTTAGTTTAACTCTCTGCAAAAGTTGACTAATGAATAAAGACTTCTTAACAAGTATGTTTGGTTTATGTCTTACGGGAAATGATGATCTGAAGAAACTGATGCCTCATGTTTTCATGTTACAGGCACGTGATGTGCGCACCAATGAAGTGGTGGCCATCAAGAAAATGTCATATAGTGGGAAGCAGTCCAATGAGGTATGTAGAACATGTTGCATGTTAAATCGTGAGCAGTGCAAGTACTTCTTATACAGGATGATTTTAGTCAGCTTGGGTTACAGCAGGAGAACTCTTTCCTGTTACTGTACAGGTGAATGAGGGTGCTGTGTGAACAGAACAAAGCAGTTTGCTCTTCACAGTGTGTTTTTGCCTAATCTGCTCCTGGAGAAGATAGGTAGAACTTTTTTCTTCCAGACACAAAAGGCTCTTTTGTGGGACCACATAAATATGTAGAAAGCAAAAAGGAAAATTAAAAATGGTGGGTTTGTACGTTGTTATGTCTTGTTGCCCTTAAACGTTCAATTTTTTAGATACCTTTCAAAATAACCCCGTTGCTTACTGGACAAAGGAATAATAGCAATGGATGCAGGAGTGGAGGATTCAGCGGGAATCTCGCTTGTACAAAGTAGTAAGGCAGAATGCATCCTTCACTGGAGTGGCTGTGCCAGTGAGGAGCTGAAACAAAAGCAAAACAGCAGTGAGTGAGCGAGTGTGAAAATCTGAACAGCAGCATAATTACGGAAGAGCTGCCAGAGCAGGGGATTAAGGCAGTCTTTGCAGAGAGGTCTATAAAAGTGGGCCTCTGAGATTTAAACGTTAAGTGTTTTCATGGCCACCCCAGATGTGTTTTTTCCCTAGGACGCTTAGCAGAGATAATTGATTTTATACTTGAAATGTTTAAGTGCTAATGCAGATTCTTGAAAAGCCCAACATGACATGAACAGCTGATTTGGTATTATTTCTGGTAAACGACATCTATCCAATCATGGCAGGATTTTTCAACAGAAGTATTTATTGGAAGCATGTTGTTCAAGGCATTTATGGTTCCCTCCCTCCATTCTCTGTATTCCAGTCTTCGAAGCAGTCTTGCTCCGATGAGTTTGACTAACAACTCGTTGCTTTCTGCGCTTGCCTTTTGTGTATCGATCCTCTGCGCTACAAGGAGCTGAACTGTTCCTTCCTTTCTGTGCGTGTGTGTCTGTGTAGGAGGTAGAGGTGGCAGTGTCTCTCCAGCAGCCCTAAATTCTAGCTCCATGGTTAAATTTGCGATGTGTGTTTCTATTTTATCACTGCGGTGACTTGTTTAACTGTGTACTGATGAAAGAATAATTTGTACTTACTACTTGTCCTACTGTTTTAATTACTGTGAGCTATAAATACTCTATTCACATGAATGAAACAAACTGTGCATGCTTCAGAAATAGCGTTTATTTGTCTCCAATGCGTATGTTTCTTTATTTTGAATAAAGTAATAAGACCAGGATTAAAACACTTTCTATTTTACTTCTGTATTTGTTTTGTTCAGAAGTTTGCTAGAATTATGATCTAGCCTATGTAAAGAAAATTGATTAAGGGCATTCTGGCATTGTTTATATTTACTCTGGTTTCATAATGAGATTTTATAATTGATGGAAACAATTATTCTCTAAAATCAGGACATATTTTAAACTGAAAATAAGTTTTAAACCTTTGAAATATGTAGTACTGTGCTCTTAATGTGATCTGGGAGGTTTTTTTGCGCAGGAAATCATGAATACATCTTGACTAACATATCACCTCTCTCTTCCCAGTATGGAAGTTTAGCATGGCGCTTTCTTGGTTGGCTTTTGTTGCTTAGAAAGGCATGTTCTATGTTGGTCTTGTACTGGAACAAGAGCATCAGTGGGAGAGTTGATGTTAGTATAGCTGCACTGATGTCATTCTCATGAAACTTAGTGTTGAGAAATTCTTAGTCAATCAGCTGCCTCAGCTGTGGCTGCCATGGTCCCTGGTTTCATTTGTTCCTCTAACCCTAGAATTTTTATTGAGGAGGATTTGGGTATCTGGGACCTCTGTCCATCTGCGAATCCTAGCCACATACAGGCTACTGAGGAACTGTGTGCTGAGGGATTAACGGCACCTGGAAAACAGCTTTTGAACCCTTTGGTGTTGTGGAGGTTTCTCTACCTCTTATTAACTTCAGAACCGATACTCTTTCTCACAAGCATTTTCAGTGTCAACACTCTTGTGTTGAAGTCTGCATACTGAAATGGTTTCAGCTACTCCATTTGTTTTTGAAAAGCTTTTCCAGTAACGGTAGTTTGGCTGTTGCACTTAGAAGCTTTAACCTTTCTTGCCTGAGGAGCTATGGATGGGCAGCGAATGGAGGACTTGGTGATTTCCTCCGAGGGGAGCAATGGCAGCGTCTAGGCACTCACTGGAACATGACATTTTGGCCTTTCTGTACTTTAAAGTTGCACTTGCGGAGCTCCCCTTATTATAAATGTGGATTTAATTTAATCTGTTTTATTGTTTTACTCCTGCAGAACCATCCCCATATCTAGTAGGTAACTCATTTTAAATCGGTCCTTGTAAAGGCTAAACTAGTAATGGGGAAACACTATCAAGAATGTAGTCAGATATTTGGCGGCTGATAAATGGAGTGTAATGTGGGTACTAGTAGGGATATGTCTGTATAGCTACAGGAGTTAAGTGTGAGACAGCTGATCCTGCTGAAGGACACATCAACATCACTTTCAGGCTGGGATGCGCGTTTGATTTGACAACAGAAATGGTATCCCTTAAAAAAGATTTGCTTCGTTTTTTGAGGACTTACTCAGATGTGAAGTGTTTACCAGTATATCCTGTGCATACATATAAAGTATTGCATTGATGAGAGATCCTTACATACAGCTGAACTGATCAACGACTTACTTTGTAGATCTGTTAAGGATTTAAGCAGTGAACATGGTGTTGATGTAAATTTATTTTGATTTGCAACCTTACGATGCTTCTACCTCTTAATTAAACGACATACTAACTTAACAACAAGCTAAAAAAAAAAGGTAACGGTCTTACAAAGTCTTTCTATTCCTTTTATTTTCTACAGAAATGGCAGGATATTATTAAGGAAGTCAAGTTCCTCCAAAGAATAAAACACCCTAACAGTATAGAATACAAAGGCTGCTATTTGCGGGAGCATACAGCATGGGTAAGCATCTGCTGCACTCTGCGCTTCTCCTGCCTTGGTTAAGGGCGCTTTAAAATATCTCCAACTGGCTTTCAAGAAGCACCTGAACTCAGATGAGAACTGATGGTTGGACTGGGTAATCTGAAAGGTTTTTTCCAACCTAAATGATTCTCTGATTCTATAAGAATAGCCGAGGACCTTTCAGATGCTCAGCAAAACTGACTGTAGTTTTTGGAAATGAGATTTAGGGGAATTTTCCCTTTTGCTTGCAGAGTAAGGTGATTGTGGTGGTGTTCTAGTCTATTTAGCTTGATGGACTGACTATTTGAAATAAATAACAAGCAAAAAATGTATCGCTCACTTTACTCGCTGTAAGGAAAGGTGAGAGTTTCACTTGTGCTGCCTGGGAGGCAAATACGGCAACTGCACCAGGTTCTTGCAGGTCATCTCACCACGCATTTGCTGGGCACTGGGTACTCGTGGTTCACTACTTCACAGGTTGACTGAAATATGTCCCCAAAGTAAGTGTTCAGTTGTACTGGAATGGATAGGGTTATCCTAATGATAGTTGTATTACAGTATATTTTGATCGTTAGTATTTTTACTATTTAACCAAATTCTTCCATTGTGCATTGTTGACTTCTGTTGTCATTTCTGTGTGTGTGTGTTCAGGTGACAAAGCCAACTGGCTGGTTTTCTCTCTGGCTGTCATCTCCTAATTAATTGCATGCATTTGATTTAAACAAGCAAACAAAAAAATCCAACCCCTCCCCAAACTAAATTTGGTTTATTTGAGTTTGTGCACATAAAAATGTGTGTGTAGGAACAGATGCGATTGGCTGCGCAGAGGAAGCGTTTTGTCAAATGAACAGTGTGATGTACACCTCTCACTGACAAAGTTTTTGTAGTATGATGTACTAAAGAAGTCACGTTGCTGAGCTAATAGTTTAAATTATAGCTGCTCTTCATGTATTAGCTTCAGGAAATCTGTAGGACAAAGTTTTAGTTTCTTTTTCTGAAATCTGACTGGGACAAAATCTTCAGTAAATCCCTAAATAGCCCTTTAATACTCTGATAAGCTTGTTAAGTGCAGTTTAACATTCCTGTTAAGTATGTACATAGAAAATAAGATACATAATACAATACGTAGCTGGTTATGAGTGTGCTTTTGCCTTCCTTACAAATTCTGTTACTTGGTGTCTTACAAGGGAAGACTATGCTAATTCCAGTTGGAGCTGTCCCTGTGGGAGGGGTTTGTGTGGCAGTGCTGGGATGGGGCTTAGGTTACAAGCAGTACTGGTGTTGTCACGGTGGTCGGCATTGTGTGCATTTCTCTGTAGAAATCTAGAAAATGTACATGTACTATTAGAGGTTTTTCTAACAACTGTTTTGATTTCTTTCCATACAGCTTGTTATGGAATATTGTTTAGGATCAGCATCAGACTTACTAGAAGGTATGTCATGCACGTTTATTTGACTGAAAGTCAGGAGTGTAGTACTGAAGCGGGAGGTTACAGCATCCCAGAATTGTCCTTGAATATATAGTTTTATTCGGGGGCAGAGTGTGTGAACAACTGCAGGTTTTCAAATTCTCGCATGGCTGTAATGGCTTTTCTGTAGAATATCTGCTTTCCTAGGTGCCTAGTTTCTCCTTGGTTCATATTATTTTAAAGTTGTCAGTCAGCTGTTTATTTTCTTCTGGGTTTTAGGTTCTCCTGTCATGACTGTTCAAGATTTATTTCTGAAAACCCTTGCTCTTGATCCTAATGCTTACTAACAACTGTGGGGCTGTTGACTAAAATAGCACTGCAGCAGTATTAGGGTTTTGCTTGATGAGGTCTTTTGTTAAATGGTCGTTTTTCTATCAGGCTTCTTGAAGTGAACTTTCTTTGAAGATTTATGTGTGGCCAGTAAGTTGTTCATCTCCTTTCCTTGCCAGAAGCGTTTCAGGACAAAAGGCTGAGCTGCCAGAGAGTCATCTGTATTGCTACAGTTTATTCATGTGTGAATTGTCATAAAGTTCTAGGATTTGGGATTTAGCTTCTGTAATGGAAAATTGAATGTTGAGTCTCAAATGGGTATTTAGGAGAACAGTTACAGAACTGACAGGAATATAGTTTATGGTCACAAAGTAGTCTCTTTTTGATAGTAATTAGCTCTGCTTTACAGTTAGAAGGTTACATCTGATTTTAGAATGTATTTTGTGAACTGTTTATACATTTACTTCTCATGCTGAACCTAGTAAAAATGAACTTTTAGTGTTTTTTCTCTGTTTACATTTTTAACAGTACTCACTTGCATGCTGCAAACTGCATTATTTTCTTTAATACTGAATTTCAAATAAATTCTTTTATTAAGTTCATAAAAAGCCGTTGCAAGAAGTGGAAATAGCAGCAATTACCCATGGTGCTCTCCAGGGATTAGCATATTTGCATTCTCACAATATGATCCATAGGTAAGTGGTTATACTTTTGCTATCTCACACACTTACAGGTCATTTCTTTTGTTGATTGTATCCCCCTCATCCCAAACTGAGTATCTGTAAGCAGAGATTTTCTGTTTGCAGTGCCCGTGTGCTCCCAAACTGGTGACTTATAGTAGTCAAATACTATCAAGCTATGTACGTCAATGTGCACGGTCGGAATTTCTGCAGAGCTGCTCTGAATCTGCGAAGCTTTTCAGTACTTGATATGATGCTGCCAGTTCTCTGAAGCTGTGGATAGGAAGGCAGGCTGAGATCATCTCAGCAGCTTGTTGTCAAATCAGAAGATTGCTGGGGTGGGGGGAACACTAATACTTGAAAAATTAGTTTTACATGAGCACACGTGTTAAGAAGCACACAGTGAGTATGGGAGGCAAATGTTCTTTGTGTTTGGAGTACCTGCTGCATTTTAGTAGGGTGAAGGACTTGAATAGTTACATTATTAGGACTTTCTGAAAAACATTTCTAAAGGACATAGCTGTTTAGAATTTGCTGAACTGTAGATGGTGCTTATCCACGTGCACCATTTTAAGTTGATTTTTAAGACAAAGTGAATTCTAAGATCAAGGACCATGTTAAGCAGTTAACCTAAAGGTTAAGGATTTTGTATTTGTGGGAAATCTGGTTATTCTGCAGCTTGAAAATGTGAATACTGGAATGTTTCGTAGTCTGTCCTAGAGAATGTTTTGGAATGTTTTGTTTCACCTTTTTGGAGAGGAATAATACTGACACTTGTTATTCTATAACCAGAGATATCAAGGCAGGAAACATCCTGCTGACAGAGCCAGGACAGGTGAAACTTGCTGACTTTGGGTCTGCTTCCATAGCATCTCCTGCCAACTCATTTGTGGGGACGCCATATTGGTAAGCCAAGAGTTTTACGCATTTCTGGCTTTGTCGAGTAAAAGGTTCATTTATTTGGTATTTAATATACTTGGACTTTATTGGAGCTAGCTTTGTAATCTTCCAGTTGTGGTAGTGATAAAATGTATTTTGCAGAAAAAAAAAAGATTAAATAGCAAGTAGGCTCTGACTTCAAGAAATTGTGGATCCTTGGATTTGTAATAAAAATACTCTGGTTTTCTACTTACACCAGCTTTAAGTGGTAGAGGTGGGATTGAATCGTCTGTAATATATTTAATCACTCCCCCCAGTGGTTTTAACAATTTCTATGTTCTCACCACGTCTGGTGGTTGAAATAACTGAAGTGTTTTCTCTTTCATAGGAAAGGCCAGGTTCACTGAACAAACCCCTTTGCAGATCCCTTGTATGCTTTTGATCTCTTACACCTAACCCGTGGTGTTTCCACAACTGCATGCAATAATTATGTCACTGGAGTTGGCCAGCCAGCTAAACTATTGGAAATGTGGGAGGGCGAGAAGAGGGCAATACGCATAAATGGAGAGCAGGGCAAAGCACAGGAGAACATTGCGCAGCCTCCCTGCAGGCTTGTACTTGTGTGGGTGCCTGGTCTTTGTTCCCAGTGTCCCATGTTCATGCCTGATACCATGGGGAATAATTTGGTTGTGGTAGCTGAAATCAGTGGAACAGGCTGTCTCATTGGAATACTAATGATGGCAAGTGTTCCGTTGCCTGGAATTTTATGAGCACCAATTTCCCATTTCAGGATGGCCCCAGAAGTGATTTTAGCCATGGATGAAGGGCAGTATGATGGCAAAGTAGATGTTTGGTCTCTTGGAATTACCTGTATTGAGTTAGGTAAGTCATTTTCCTT
This sequence comes from Eurystomus gularis, assembly GCA_013400335.1. NCBI lineage: Eukaryota > Metazoa > Chordata > Aves > Coraciiformes > Coraciidae > Eurystomus > Eurystomus gularis. The sequence goes on along the minus strand of VZZY01021104.1, from coordinate 581,494 downwards.
GAAAAATTATAAAATGTGGTTATTTAATACCTAGAATTTACTCAGCCGAATCACAGTGCAGAAGATCTATGCTTCCTTCCTTGTCCTGGTTTATAGAGAAAAGAGCTAAATGTGCTCTCTAGAATTCCAGACCAAGCTCCAATTTGATGTTTATTGAACTGGTGTTTTCATTACCCAAAGAAAAAGAGTTATACAGACAAAGAAAATAGCCAAGCTATATCACTGAGGGTGTTCACGTTCTGTGGGAGAGGCAGTTAACTTTTGAACTGAAAAAGTCTGTTTGCTGAAGAGCTTTAGAAGTGAACCGTGAAAAGTACCAGTGTGAAAATACATTTGATTATATAAGTTGATGTTGCTTGCATGAAATGTTAAGATACATAACAAGTCCTGCAATAATGAAGTTTTGGATAAGTGGGCCGCTTCAAAGGTATATTCAGGGTATGTCGCTTGTAAGTAGATTTTGCCAGAAAATCTGTCTTTTTCAGAATTATTTTTATTTAAGAAAAAAGATAAGGAATAATCCTGTTTTGGAGTGGTAACCTATAAATCAAACTCCAAAGAAATAATGGTATTGCCATTAGAACAGCCTTCTTAAAGCAGAATGGCCTTTTAAAAGGACTATGTTTATATGGCATTCTATTTAAATTTAGCAGGTAGTATTTCCTTGGAACAAAACCACACTCGCTGAAGCTCAACACCACGTATAGCACTACACAGATTTTACTCACAGCTCTCTAGAAGCACTTAGCTATAAGTTTTTCTCAGGGTGGTGAGGTTCAGTGCTGCTCGTTGCACCTGAGGCTGTCCTACCATCCTTGTCAGATCTCATTGCTTGTGCTCCAACCTGACCTCGGTGGAGGAGCAGCCCAGCCGGGCAGCGAGAGCTCTCAGGAACACACTAATCCATGTGAACTGCACAGTTTAGCTAAAAATGCTGTCTGGCATTCCAAACTGTCAACTTCATTTTCTTCCAGGACGTGAAATAGATTCTTTCTTCAGAGCAGAGATTTTTTTTTTTTTCGGTTACCATTATAAAGCAAGTTGAAGGGGTGTGACTGTCATGACAGAATCCTGCTCCGAGTGGAGTAAGGAGGGTTGCCTGGCTGCAGTGCTCCAGGAATGCAGTGAGCTCATGGCCACCACACCCCCGGGTGCCTTCCTGCACGCTGCGTTTTTGCAATATGAAGCATTAGGCTTCATCTATGGCTTCTAGGGTGGTGGGAGGTGAGACTAGGTCAGGCCAGTAGAGCGTTGTAGGCTGGGTCGATGTGATTATCTCATTTGTGTTGGTTTGAATAAGCATGGGAAGAAAGCAGAAAAATGAGATGTTGAGTAGTCTTCTCAAATTATTGCTTAGTCTTAGAAATGGTCTCGTTGAGGGCTCAGCTTCAGTGTTTCCTGGAGATTTCTATTCAGGTGAGTTGAGAGAAAAGCTGGGGAGAACAGTCAGTTAAGATAGTTTAATGGATAATCAGTCTGATCCTTGATAGCAGCAACTAGTTAACAGATTAGAGAAGGTAAAGTGCTACATTTGAGGAAAGGCTGAACTCCTCAAATTTACCCGTTCTGAGGAATTTGTAGGGCTTGGTCCATCTTGGGATAGCAATGAGTGAACCGTGGTCTCTTGACACATGGCTTACTGCTGCTATGGGACTCAAAATGCAAAAGCAGAAAAAGAAAACTGCCATTATTTTTGCCTTGTTTGTTTTGGTTTTTTTCAGAAAGGAAAGTTTTCTGTTGCATTTTCACTGGTGTAAGAATGTCCTCATGGCCTGAGCAGCTTCTCTGGAATGTTTATGGCAAGGCCGGGCTTTATAGGTTTACCCCATAAACATTCTGATGAAGCTTCAATTTTGTTGTTACAGTGAGATCATCTCCTTCCTCATTAAGCTTTCATGCTGTGTCAGTCTATAAGAGTAACACGAGCTTGAAAGAGAGAGAAGAGCCAAAGAGAATGCAACTCTCAAAATAGTATAAAGAGTTGGCCTGTTACTGACTTCCTGCCCATGTGCTTAGTCAGTTAAGTGTGATTTGATGGTTCTTGTAACCAGCTTTTTCTTCAGCACTGCTGTCCTGCTAGAATTAGATATTTGTTAGCTTTTTAGCAACTGTAGCTTGAAAAAAGAAGGAGGGGGGCCATGAAACCAGGAATGTTTAGTGGCTAAACACCAAGCATAGAGCTTACTGTTAACTTACTCCTATTTTAGTACATTGAAATGAGTCAGAGAACTCAACTATGATAAACCACGTAATTTGAAAGCTTGAGAGGACAAGGCATTTGATCTTCAAAGCGCTTTCATCTTCTGCAATGGTATAGGACATATGCCAACATATCTGTCTGATTGCAGGGTAGGCTTGGTTTGGGGTTCCGTGTTCAGGCAATAGTGATTCTGCTGGCGTGGTTTTCTTTTTAAAGGGATGTAAACTAAAAAGAAAAATTAACAGAACAAAACTATGAGACTATCTCCCTATATAAAAACTATTTTCTTTTGTGTGTAGCGGAAAGGAAGCCTCCTTTGTTTAATATGAACGCAATGAGTGCCTTATATCACATAGCGCAGAATGAATCCCCTACACTACAGTCTAATGAATGGTGAGTATTACTGAGGGAGGAATGTTGTAGGGAATTGCTGTAAATGGAGTGCTTTGTCATGCTGAGTTCTTGAAATGGCTGGATTCCTGTTGGGAGGATGTGAGCTGGAAGGTTCTTACTAGGGTCGCTGTACAGTTTATGTACAAAATTGACCAACTACTAAATATGCGTTTTAGACTCTAGAATGTAGCAGAACCAGGACGTGCAGCTGGAAGAATGTAAGATCCTCTAAAAAATGCAGTTCAAGGGTCAGTAAACTTTTGAAGCTGCCAGGCTAGCCAAAAATGTGGCTTTTAGTGTTTTTTAATCACAAACCACACTGTCAATTCCTGAGTCTTGTTTGTTGAAGTATTGCTTTGCAAGATGAAGACACCACTTTTGTGGCAAGTGTCCGTTGCATAAAATTCAGAAGAATAAAGCTCAATAGTAACATTTTGTGCCTCCCAGCCTTAACAACTGTCTTTTCAAACACCAAACACAGTAATCTAATTTCAAAAGTTAAAAACTTCCTAATTACGTTTTTCTAGCAAATAGTCCTAGGCCTCTGAGAAAATACATTGTGCCATATTGTTAGAAATTTTTTCCTACTTTTGAGATTTTCTTGTTGGGCTGTTTCACGCCCTGGTGCTTGACAAAACATTCAAGTCGACATTTTGTGCATTTTCCTGATCAAAAAATGCGGTCATTTAATTTACTGAAAGATTGCAGTAGCAAAAACTCCTGTTACGTGGTGGGAGTGGGGCAGGAAAGAAATAAAACCTTACGAGTGATGTGCTGCTATTTTCAAGGTGTAATCCTGCCCTTTGTGTTCAGAGAAAGAAAAGGCAAAAGACAGGATTTTAGCTTATGGAGGGAGGGATGTTGCTAAACAAACCCTGACTTCAAGTCTTACTTTTGGCACGCTGCACAGCAGTGCAGAAGTTGTGTCTGAGGGGCCAAAGGCACTTCGGGAATTGTGCGTTAATACAGTTTGCGGATGCAACACGTCCACACAGAGGTGGCACGGGGCAGGGACTCTGATTAGACCTTGAAGAGTTTGTGCAACATAGAATTTGACAGAGTTGATGCTGCCACTGAGAGATGCAGGTGTCTGTCTTTATACGGAACTTTCCTTCCTCTTGAATCGCCCCGTATTTTTACATTCTTAGGCTGAAATGTTTTGTCGGGAAGCCGAGGTTAAAGGAATCTACCTACTAATAGCTGTGGGCTCTGGCTTGACTAGGGATGTCAGAAGCTGTGGTATGAAGTGCTGGGTCCATGTGGTTCCTCCCCACTCCTGTCAGCAGTGCCCAAATGTGAATGTCGTGATTCCTCAATGAGTGTTGAAAATGAAACCGGGTAGTTAACTGAGATGTTTGTTTGGTTTTTTTGCTTTCCTTCCCACAGGTCTGATTATTTTCGAAACTTCGTAGATTCTTGCCTCCAGAAAATTCCTCAAGACAGGCCTACATCAGAGGAGCTTCTGAAGGTTGGCTTGCTTGTCCTTTTTGTTTGCCACATGATATTAAAAAGAGTCCTTGCCCCAGGACGCTCTTCTGTCTCACTGACCATGCTAGGTTACAGTTAATGATGCTCTCTCTGCCCAGAATTCCAAACCCCTTTCTCCTGAGGGTGCTCTGGAGTGTACTGAGCTGGCAGTCCGAGCTTTACAGCCCCTATGGAGTGTCTTGGGTGGTTCCCCAGATGACTCTCCCAGCTTTGTTCTCATCTTTAAAAGGACACCCCAGCCCAGTGGATGACCATGAACTTGTTGAGAGTTTCAGTTTCTTAAGCTCAGTCTATCCTTCCAGTGATTATAAGTAATCCTGACAGAGCTGCCATGCATTAGTTAACAAATACCTTCCGCTGCTTCCCTCTTTATTCTTTGCTATATATACCCCTAAAGGCTTTTTATCCTCTCCCATCACCTATGTGCTTTACACGTACAGCCGAAATTCCCTGTTCTAATAGTATCCCTGGGGGAAAGGGGGCAGAGGAAAGCAGATTTTCTTCCTCATACTTTTCCTTGACATGAATAAGCCTCAGCAACCTGTAGGTTTTTTCCTGCTTTATTTCTTAGGCTTTTTTTCTTCAGTTGTGCTGCCATAAGCTGCAGATACTTGGTTTTTCTTGCTGCAGTCTGGAAGCAAGACCCAAGTGTAGATTGTTGCAAAAAGCCGATGCGTTCCTCAGTGAACGCAACTCACACAGAAGTTAGGTGTTAGAGCTGCTTTATTGTCAGTCTGATTTTGATGGATTTCCATTGTGGCATCGGTTGGCATTCAGAACTTTATTAACTTGTCATTCTCTTTACCGCGCTCGTGACATTATTTTGGGGGATTTTTATCCCAGCCATGTTTCTGCTAAACAGCGATTTTTCTAAAATTTTGCATTACGGGGAAGCGGGGGCTATTTCTGAAGGCTTTATCATCACCTTTCTGCATGTTTTTCCTTAAATGGTTCTAAGGACTTTTGCCTCTTTAAAAACCTTTATTCAGAAAGTAAATGCAATTACCCGGTAAAGGTTTCGGTGTGGGTGTGCAGTCCTGCCATTTCAAAATTCTGCAGATTGGTTTTATTTTGAGCAATGCACTGCAATTAAAGAGAACATTGATGGAAATTAAACGTTTGTGAATGTATTCCTTCCATATCTATAGTCTGAAACAGCTGCGTGCCACTTCACAGGGACAGGTAGGGAGTGTGACATGTTGGAAATGGCAATGCAGTTCTCCTAAGGAACAAAATGAAACTAGCGGTGGTGTTAATAATGAGTCATGCTTGCACAGCACATTTCATCTGGAGACTGCAAAAGCTGCTTCTGACACACGTAGCCAGGACTTGTTTTATCTATTGGCAAAATGTAGCCACCTTTGTAATGAATATTTAAAAAAAAAAAAAAAGAGCATAACGTGGCTAACTGTTCTAGGGCTGGGCTTGGAGGTTCACAGCCTATTTTATGCCTCAGAGCTGTATGCTGAGTATTTGATGCTCAAGCTTTTCTAAACAAGGAAAAGGATGTTACAGTGAGAGTTAGCTGATGAGTTAATTAACATTTGGTTAGAGATACATAACCAGTCTGACACCTTTAGCATTTATATGTTATTTGTTGTTCTTCCCCCTCTAAACCACAAGTAGGTAACATCTCTAAATCCCCCAGCATCCAAAGAAGTCTAGGGTTAAACTGGGCCCGTTTTCATGGTACGTGAAATACCACTTCTAGTTTATTTGCTTTTTGGTGGATGTCTCCCATCAGAAAGCAGTCCTTCTGAAATCTCTCTGGATCCTGAAGTCTAAAAATAGCACCAATGTAAGCTAGGAAGGTGTTCACCTCCTGCACGGGGCGAAAAAGGGCTACAAACCCCAACTAGATCTCATAGTTGTATCCTCAGAGCATGTGCACTGGAGGCATAAGAAGTCACTCACCTATTTGTGTGTTCTCCAGCACATGTTTGTTCTTCGGGAGCGGCCTGAAACAGTGTTAATAGATTTGATTCAGAGAACAAAGGATGCGGTGAGAGAACTGGACAACCTGCAGTATCGTAAGATGAAGAAGCTCCTCTTCCAGGAGGCACACAATGGCCCTGCAGTCGAAACACAGGAGGAGGAAGAGGTGAGAGAAACTTTGGATTTCATCACTGAACCAAGAGAATGATGCTGTCACGTAAATAACCACAACTCAGATATTGCTAAAAACGAATGGAGGCTCTTGGCACACCTGGCTGTAAACTGTCTTCCTCTCTGTGCCTGCAGTAAAGCTGCCTCAAGGCACAAACGAGGACAGACAGGGTAGATGCCTAGTGCTGGCAAGAAGCTGTGCCATGTGTTCATGCTTGACCAGTTAGCTTCCAGTTCTGTACATCCTGGCTTTCTTTGTCTGTTTATAAGACTTCATGAGGACTCTTTCAGCAGCAACAGTTAACCTCTGATTTGACCATATGTAGGCCCTTGACAGTCTTTTAATTTTGTATGGAGGATGTTGTTCTGAGTCTAAGACATAGGAACTTGTATTTATTTATTTTTTAAAAAGAAAGTAATCAAGGAAATTAACTTGTCTTTTTTGGGATGTGTGCTGCGGTCACCATGCAGACTCTCTGGATTGCAGTTCTCTCACGTACAGAAAGGAGCCGTGCGAGGTGCAGGGTCCCAGCTGAGCGCTTAGATGATGCTGGTGTCAGAACAGTTTCTGGTGACATGCTGCTGCTGATACATGATAGAGTTCAGCTTGTTAACAGGCTCACTGTTGAAAAGATTCTGACATCAGCCAGTTAATCTTGACAAGGTTGATTCTTTCCCCAGCATCCCACAAGAGAAATGTTCCATGGCAATGCCTGGAGGGTGGGAACTGCCATGATGTGGCAAGTAGATGCCTTCAGATAGGAATGGAATGAACATTTCATTTGGTAATGTCCATAGATACAACTGTGATGGATTTGGATTTGCTTAATAATTCCTTTCTCCTAGGAACAAGATCACGGTGTCGGCAGGACAGGAACAGTGAATAGTGTCGGAAGTAATCAGTCCATTCCTAGTATGTCTATCAGTGCCAGTAGCCAAAGCAGTAGTGTTAACAGTCTTCCAGATGCCTCGGATGATAAGAGCGAGCTGGATATGATGGAGGGGGACCATACCGTGATGTCAAATAGCTCTGTCATTCATTTAAAGCCGGTAAGCATTGGATTTTTACTGGAGAACTTTAAAGGTGTAAGATGGGAGAAAATTTGACTGGCACAATGACTAAAAGTTGAGTGCTGCCTCTTGCAAGGTATTAACTGCTGGTTCTAATATTGAGCCCCAAATATATTAACATACACTGGAAACTTTGGAAGGTTGCTGTAAAAATAGTTTATTTTTGTGGATTCAATAATAATTATTTTACTAATTGTTTCAAAAGCAGCTTGCTTTACCACGAGGAGTTGGAATGGGAGCTCCTGAATGGGTTTATTATTTAGTGGATGCCCTTAATTTACAGAGCACCGCTTTGTGAGACAAAAGGGTGTAAGAGTTCCCCCTTCTTACCCGCCTCGGTTAATGAACAAACATGCAAGGAAAAAGAAACGCAGCACTCTGGCCGTGACAGGCTGTGAAACCACTTCCCCTGCTTTAGCTCAGCATGAATATTTGCAAACAGGGGAGCAAACAGGGGAGCGTCCCTCAGAGCCGGGCGCTCTTGCTGCAGAGGGGTGTTCACACCTTCTCTCAGAGCAGCAGCGTTTCCCTGGCTAATGATAGGTGTGGTTCGAGTGTTTTGTTCTTTGCCCAGATATGCAGCAGACATGCAGGTATTTCCTCAGGGAGTTAATTAGGATATCATATCTAACTCCTAATCGCTGTGTGATGAATGACAAACTCAAAATAAGAATGTGGAATACACCATGACAAATTTTAAAATTTGCTTTGAGGTGTTTTCTGTAGTGGGTGTAATGAAAATCTTCCTCTGTCTTTCAGGGTTACAGAGATGCTGTTTTTGTCTTTCAGACTTGGTATCATCATCTTTTATAGCTTTTATGTTTTATTGAAGTAAACTGCTTAACTCAGTTTTCCATTTCTTTTTCTCACTTTCAGCTTTAATTAGTAATTTTCCTGTTAGTAATAAAAATGCACAATGAAATTCCAAAAACAAAGACCCTAGATCAGAGCTCTTGTTGCAGCATGTTCCTTCATCCAGCTTATTGGCAGGATGGTCTTTCAGGGCTGATGAATGTAACATGGTTTTTCTTCCTTTTAAATGTCTTTTGAACCAGACCAAAATAAAAATCTTTAGTAACACAGATTCTCTTTATTCTCTCATGTTAATATTTGCTGATAAGGAGGAAGAAAACTACAGAGAGGAATCAGATCCTCGAACAAGGGCATCAGAACCCCAGTCTCCTCCCCAAGTATCTCGCCACAAGTCTCATTATCGCAACCGAGAGCACTTTGCTACTATACGCACAGCATCGCTGGTACGTTAAGGTTTTCGTTTTGATGGAGTTGTATAGGAAGGGATGCATTGAATATAGCTCTGTGAAACTACTCGGAGCTTTTAGAATTTCATCAGAATATGAGCTATCCTCGTTGACTGAGATGTTATCACTGAAATAGTTTAATGTAAGTTAATAAAAGCTTAAATGCGACACCTGGGCAAATGTAATTTGTGTATATTAGATATTTTCAAAACCAGTATGCTTAGTAGAGTATATGAAAGTGTTTATAATAATAAGCTGGCTTTTATTTTCATATGCATATTATGTATATTTGTGTGCGTATGTGTGTATATCTGCACCCTCATTGCAGCGGGCTAAAAAGACATTATTTAGTACCAGCTTTATAACAATTGTACGTATTTTCTTCTGGAACCAGTGTGAGCTCATCTTCTACAGCAGAATTCAGTTTTTAATCTGGTCGATGGACATTAGGATGTGTGCTTTTCTTTACAACAAAATCATATTTCTCTACTGAATAGTTTTCTTTTGTGGTTTGAAGACTGCCAAAAAGCAGATTAGGAAATATTAGCTTACTTTGGCCTGATGTGGTTATCGTCCTAGGTGACAAGGCAAATGCAGGAGCATGAACAAGACTCTGAACTCCGAGAGCAGATGTCTGGCTATAAACGTATGAGACGGCAACACCAGAAGCAACTGATGGCATTAGAGAATAAACTGAAGGCGGAGATGGACGAGCATCGCCTCAGGTTGGACAAAGATCTCGAAACACAGCGTAACAATTTTGCTGCAGAAATGGAAAAGCTAATTAAAAAGCACCAAGCAGCCATGGAAAAAGAGGTAGGAGATTGCAGTTTAGCAGACTGGTCTGTATTTGTTAATTACATTGAATTGTCCACTTCCCCTCACTGATGAAGAGATGACATTGTAGTCTCTTACGTGTCTGTTTTCAGGAACCAAGCAAATTGCTAATTAGAAAAAGGCTAATACACCACCTCCTTACACTAAGGGGTTTATGTAACTAGAGGAAAGGTATGTCCTTCATCTCAGTGCGTTGTACTAAATGTTAGTGTACTGACCCCGGACAAAATACTGTGAGGGTTTTCCTTTCTTTTGCCGTGTATATGCTGTCAGTAACTGACTGCCATCAAGCGTTACGGAGGCAGATTAGCCCGCAGAGAGATGTGCCAGCTACGCTTACATGTTCACTGTCTAGTTGCTTATGGATATGGGGGTTTTTATGCTTTTAAATAATTGATAATGAAGTGGTGCTGCCTACAGCAATTATTATTGATTCTTTGTTCATCTCGGATCTCTCAGTGGAGGGCTAAGGATATAGTTTATCAGAAGGTGTTGACTTGGTTAGGCAAGACTAGCTGAACAATAGGGTGAGGAAATGAGGCACTGAAAAAGGACTCTTGCTGGGTGCATTGATGGGGGGGTGGAATGAGAAGCGAGTGAGGGCAAGCTCCTGAGACTTGCCCTTATTCAGAGTCATGGTGAGTATCGTGCTGGCCGTGTCACGAGTTCCCGCTCTTGGGGCTGAAATGGAACACGAGCTGTAATTGGGACTCAGGCTGATTTGCTGCTGGATTTGCTGCAGGCTAAAGTGATGGCCAATGAAGAAAAGAAGTTTCAACAACATATTCAGGCCCAACAGAAAAAAGAATTGAACAGTTTCCTGGAGTCCCAGAAGAGAGAATATAAGCTCCGTAAAGAGCAGCTGAAAGAGGTAACCCACCTGTAATGAGAAGTGCGAATGTAGTGCAATGAAGCAGTGAACGTTCAGAGATAGAAGTGCAGCTGTGCACAAGAGATGTTTTGCTGGGTTGCAGCAAGTTTTGCATTTCGTGAGAAAAGTCCTGGACATACTGTGTTTGTTTCATATCTTTGACCTCAGAGTAGGAGGCTTTATTTGTATATTCACACCTATATGTTTATCTTATGAAAGTACAAACTTCTCCATTGCTTTATGTTACTTTTTAGCGAAAACGATGCAAATTTGGCAATCCTAAGGAATGAAAACAAGTAGCTTAAGAAAGGTCGTGAGCATTTTCTCAAACCTTGTTGCTGCAGATATTGACCACACACTGCAGCAGTTAGTGAAGTTTCTTATCCCTGAAGTGATATTTCTGTAGCAGAGGCAAGACAACAGAGCAGTAAAGATGGCCTGCAGATTTTTTATTAAGGAAAGTATCTGTAAAACACCATTTAATGTTAATGGAGAAAGCTGTGTAATAGTTTAATAATGACTATATTGTAGTGAAAATCATGACCTTTGGGAAATGTAGAAACACTGTAGAATCAAACTTTCTGATTCTTTCTGTGGAGTGGCTGAAACCGTAAGCACTATAAATAATTTTTTTTGAAAGACCCATTTAGTGCTCCACCATCAACTTGTGTGACGCAACTTTGGAACTTGCTCCAAAGGGGAATATTCCCAAACATAGACATTTCCCAGGAGAAAAAAGGCTGAAGAACAGCAGAGCCAAAAAAGATCTAACAAAAACTATAGTAGCGTGGGCTTTTTATAATAACATAGAATCTTTCTCTTAAGTGGGCAGTAGATCACAGAGCAGCAAGAAGCACTGATGAAATACAGAGGAGTTCTGTCTCATTCTGAAGTTGAAATGTATCACAACAAGTCTAGTTACTGTACGGGCATCTCTAGTGTGCACTTGAGGCACACGGAGTCTTCTGCCAAAGATGCTTCAAGCTATGTATTGAATTTAATACAAATGTGGAAACTGTAGCCTTAAATTTCACCTGTGAACTTCTTTATGTTGTTGTTTTAAGTTTTGGAATCTCAGCAAGTGGCTCTGCCTTGATGAGCTAATTGCAAAATGTGTGTGTGTCCTGATCAAGCAAGACACAAAAAAATTCCTAATATGCTTTGTGTGATGGGAGTTGGTTTGAAGAACAGGATGACAACACTTCCCTTCTTCTCTCAGTCCTTTGGGAGCCTGACAAAGTGTTTGTCAGGCAGTACGGCAGGACCTCTAAGTGTCTTTGCATTCAGTGGCAAACCATCATTTTTATCTTTTGAGCTAATACATATGTCTAGAAGCTGTGGACGTGAACCACCATTGGCCAGTTAAAATGGCTAATGCAAAAAAAAGTTGTAGGTAATTTGCTCCACTGTGAATTGTCTCCTGGTGTTCCCTTAGATACACGATACAATGCGTTTTGCAGAGGCTGGGGTGTTACCAGCCATAAGAAGACAAGGTGGAACAGCTTTGAAACTTAGTTTATTAGGCAGGTCCGTCCAGTTGTTCAGGACCAAGGAGCTTAATGTGACTGACTATTCCACAATTAATTACCTTGCTGTTATCAGGAGCTGAATGAAAACCAGAGCACTCCAAAGAAGGAGAAACAGGAGTGGCTCTCCAAGCAGAAGGAGAACATCCAGCATTTTCAGGCAGAGGAGGAAGCCAACTTACTGAGGCGTCAGAGGCAGTACTTGGAGCTGGAGTGTCGCCGTTTTAAGAGACGGATGCTCCTTGGTCGTCATAATCTGGAGCAGGACCTTGTCCGGGAGGTAAGAGAATAGGCAGAGATGAGACCTGGAACCACCCGAGTGAAATGGATATCACAGGAGCACCTGCAGTCCAACTCCAATCTCACTGAAGCATTAATTACCACATCTAAAGGTTTTTTGGTGAAATAATGGTTTGGTATGTTTTGCAACACCGCCTGGTAATCCCTGTGGCATGTAGGGGATCATGCAGAATTAAATTCTAGATTAGTGCCCTATTGTGGAAGAATTGTTAGATGCAAAAAGCCAACAGACACAACAGTTATAGGCCCTTCCAGAAAATGCTTACTGTGAATCCTGTTGAGTATCTACAACAGGAAGAAGAAAAGTGAAATGAGGAAGGAAAAATGAGTGGCGGTGGTGCTGTCTGCCTCTGATAAGACGTAGAAACTCTGCTCTGTCCTTAAATGCCTTGGAAAGAGAGAAATGCCCTTGTGAACAAAGTGAAATGTCACATTGTGAATGGAAATCCAAGTAAGTCCAAAGAATCTAATAATTCCTTCGGTCCTCCTGTTAGGAGTTAAACAAAAGGCAGACACAGAAGGACCTGGAGCACGCCATGCTGCTGCGTCAGCACGAATCCATGCAGGAGCTGGAGTTCCGCCATCTCAGTACCATCCAGAAGATGCGCTGTGAGCTGATCCGACTCCAGCACCAGACCGAGCTCACCAACCAGCTGGAATACAACAAGCGCCGGGAGCGGGAGCTGAGGCGTAAGCACGTCATGGAGGTCCGGCAGCAGCCCAAGAGCCTGAAGGTACTAAGTGGTGTGGGAGCTCTGAGCGTGAGCTGCTGGTGGTGGTGGAAAAGTGGTACATTGCAGCTCAGTTCTCATTTGCAGTGTCTGAAGGTCCAGGGTATTCTGAAGCTCGTTAATTTGAAGAGCTCTCATTCTGTAATGAATGCTTTCTTTAAAAAGTGTCATATTTGTCAAGTTGTGTAACTGCCAGGTGCGACTTCAGCCCTACAAGCGCCATAGGTATGAACCACAGCAGTGGTGACTGTAGGCAGGCCATTGCAGCACTATTGCCTCATTTTATTTGAAAAGCTCTTGTTCTCAGCAACATGTCTTCCTTTTGGTGGCAGTTTGAAATGCATTTACTCTTTGCAGTGCCCAGTTTTCCCCCACCCCTCTTCCTCCTACTGTTTTCTGATCCTCTTCTCCCCTCATATACAGCAGTAAGATCTATTTTTCTTCAGTAAAGCAGTGTCAATTAAAAACAAACAACCAAAAGCTTTGTGTAGCTGCTTGCATCAAAATGAGCTGCACTATTGGTCTTGGCTAGCTCACCTTGTTACTGTTTTGGTGTTAAGGCTGGTATACTAGCAAGTACAGGGGGAAGAGAGAGACATACCAGCCAAGTGCAGCATCCTCAGGAAGCCCCTAGCTCTGACCTTTGCTGTGTTGTGCTCTCATGGGTTCCTCATACTACCCTTGTAGCTGCGGTGGCTGACCAGAACTACAGGCCCTCTAATTGAGGCTTTTAGTGTTCTCAGTGTAAGCCTTCACTTCATCCAGAGAAGCCCAGTGGTTTATTCTGAGGTGTCTGAGGAGGGAGTATAAGGCCTTTCACAAAGCTGCCTGGTGCATTCCCTTTGAGGAGGCAGACTTCTTCTCTCCACCCAGTGTTCAGCTGTGCCAGTAACAAGATGAGTGTATGGCATACTGAGCATGGGGTTTCTTTGTTGTTCTAGGTCTTTCCTCTTCGTGATATTTCCTATCTGACTTAGTTTTCACCACCTGCAAGTTATCTTCTTACAGAGAAAACAACCAACTTGAAAATAGAACTTCAGAAGAAAAATAAATAAATACCTGATTTGTCAATATTAGAATTATGTTAAATAGTGCAAACCTAGCTTGTGAGAACAAGGGACCATCTGATCACTGTTGAGAATCTCCAAGGATATAGTGTATAAATAGCTGATGACTTCACAGGGAAGCTGTGCTGCACTCTGAGCTGAATAAAACTGAAGCAGCTGTATTAGGTTGATCCTTCTGAGATTAGGATGAATGAGTTCTGCCTCCCCAAGGTGATGCGGTGCAAACACGAGTGGGCAGCGCGTCCGTCCTTGTGCCCTGGCCGGCAGTCAGGACAGCAGGATCAGCAGGCTTTTGAGGCTCCAGGGGCTTGGCTGCCCTCTCACCTCTGCAGACTCCTCAACCCCTTCCCTTTTCCAGTGAGGACAGGGCTGGGGTGTTTGGCGGGGAGCATGGAAAGCTTGCGCTTTGCTTTGCGTGGCTGTTCTGCGATTAGTGAAGGATTTCAGGCTTGAGCTGTCAATCCAGCACCTTTGCGTACACACAGTGCTAATAATGCAGCCTGCTGGACAACCCTTCGGTTTGAGCACAATCCCCTCTTTATCAAGACTGTTCTGTAGCATTAACTCTTCTCTTGCTTCTGTCTAATGCAGGCAAGTATTCTGAATTGAATAGATAATTTGACTACTTGTTCAGTTTCTCTCTCCAGCAACGTTTCCCCTGGAGGGTACGTTTCAGGCTTTCCCTTTGTTACTTAGTGAGGCCCTTTGTCCTGAAAGCAGGTTTTTTAACGGTCAGTGCCTGTTGCTGCTATTGCAGCACCAGAAGGACCGATAACTAGAATTCAGCCTTCAATGAAAACTGCCCTGTTATTATTTCAAGTGCGTTAATTGTGATGCAAATACCCTCTTGCTGGTATTTCACAATACTAGGTCAAAATGATCATGTCAGGAGTCTGACTGGAAATCTTACCCCTCCCTTCTGTTTCCTGTTGTTAAAGCCTTTGAATTGGAAGCCTGTAAACAGAGTCTGCTGTCCAAGCAAGACTTCACAGAAAGTGAGGACAAAATAGTTTGCTAGTGACCAGGTCCCTGACGGGAATGTGTAACCTGTCGGCACTTCCCTTAAGGGCACGGAGAAACAACCTTAAAGGTTTCCTGGAGGGAAATAACTTCCTGTGAATTTAGAAAGGGTAAAAGTGATGCATTCCTTTCCATGATGCATGTTTTAGTTTGAATGAAACCCATCTTTGTCCTGTTTTCTGCATCAAGTTAGCAAAGTGGAATTGCTGGTTTATGCAGCAAAGCATGGCGATGTCTAAACCGGGCTGGATAGATTGTGTGATCCCTCTGCATCTTTCTAGGTAGCTACAAGTGCTGCGCTTATCACCTACCCTGCTGAGCCTTGAGTTAGTGCCAGGAGCAGGCAGCGGAGGAGCAGACGGAAGGCATGCACATGGATCTGCCGTGCTGGTTCGGATCCCAGAGCAGTTGCAGCTTATTCAAGGGACAGGAATCTGACCCTATGCTCTGTTCTTGCCCCTAGTGCTTCATAATTTGACCATGGTGGCTGACAGTGGGCAGTACTCACTGCTCTGTTTAGGGAGTTGTTTGTTGTTTGTTTGTTTTTTAATTACCACAAAGAACTTGACTGTCAGTTAGCCAGCATTGCTCATCACTTGTGGATTTTGCTTAGTTAGAAGTATCCCTGCCAGCCTTCCTGTAGAAAGATACAGGGAACTCCAGAACACCTTCTTTTTCAGGGTCTTAAAACCCTTAGACATTAACCCTCATGAGCTGCTCTGGAGGCAGGTGAAAGAAAAAAATAATTAGTTTCCTCAAGGTCATACAGCAAAGTCAGCTCCAGATGTCTTTTCCAGGTTTGTCTCCCAGCCCTGTGTGCAATCACAAAGTTTTATGTCTCTAAACAATACAGAGATCCTAGCAAGTGTAAAGGGAAAGTTTAAGTCTCTTGGAAGCCTCCTTTGGGATTGGGGAATTGTTTTATTTGCCAGACCAGGACAATGCTAATGTTGCTTGTGGCGTATGTCTTCAAGCGACTAATCTTTCCCAGCCACTTTTTAGTATCTTTATGAAAACCAAGCTCATCATACCAAGGGTTAGAATACATCCTATCTTCATCAAACCCTCAGTGGAAAAAGTGTTGCTCTTTTTCCCTGTCCATTGCCCTGCACCAGATCTGCTTCTTTTCATAACATTAAGTGCTGCTCGTATATACATGCCATGCAAGCGCAGTCACGTGTAAGTATGGCTTTTGGTGCTAATATATATTAGTCCTGTCCCTCAAGAACTTTTCTTGAAAAGCAACACCCAGGACTGGATCCAGTCCAGTGACAAATGTGAGGCTCTTTGTGCAGAGACAGCTGTATTTAGGCTGGAGCTTTGTTATAAAAGTGTCTGTATTGTAATTATTCCGCACAGTGGCAGTGTCAAAGCAGCTGCAGCAATAGTCATTGCCTCTTGTGTATTTTGCTTCCCTCCTTGCACTGTAGATGTTAATATACATTTGTGGATTCTTGAACTCATAGCCTTAATGTAATCCCAAATATCCATTTGAATGGATATTTCTCCCATTTGAAACATGCTGGTTTTTTCTTTGTTTGTGTCCCCCCCATCTTTCCAGTCAAAAGAACTACAGATAAAGAAGCAGTTTCAGGATACATGCAAGATCCAAACCAGGCAGTACAAAGCACTGAGAAACCATCTGCTGGAGACCACGCCAAAGAGTGAACATAAAGCTGTCCTCAAACGGCTCAAGGAGGAGCAGACCCGGAAGCTGGCTATCCTGGCTGAGCAGTATGATCACAGCATTAATGAAATGCTCTCTACACAAGCTGTGAGTCGCCTCCGAGGGACCCAGAGTTCCTCAGCCAAATAGGGATGTTTGCATTTTAACCGATCTGTATCCTGACAGCAGGCTGGCTGCTTCCTTGCTACACACGCCGTACCCTGCACAGTCATTCCTCTGTGTTTAAAAAGCAGCATTCAACCGCAGAGAAAAGAGGCATTACCCTCGCCAGGCAGGTGGAAGTTGAAGCTGCTGTGGCAGAGATGCAAAGTGGTGCATCTGTGTGGCCAGAGGACTGCTTTTGCTTGAAGTTTGACAGCATAAACATCCCTGTTAGAGCATCGTCAAATAATGTGCAGCTTGCTGTCTTACGTCATTTAAGTTTTGATTTGTCGATGATACCAACCAAAGCATGTCCCGCTAGTGGAAGGTGCTCAGTGAGTCATGGAGGAGTCCAGAGTTTTGGCTATAAATCTGAAATAATGGGAAAATTGTTGTGAAAGTTCTGTGATTCCCTCTGTAAGGAATTCCTCCTTTAAGGAATGACCACATGAGCAATGCTTTGAGTCCTTGCTACAACTGAATGTGCAGTTTTCTTTGCACTTCTTGCGTATGGCATCCTGCTCACATCTCTCTGTGCAAATTTGACACTGTAAGGCAGCATAGCCTTAATTTATGTATGGGAAGGTTAAAAGTTCACTATCGTATTGCTTGTAGGTTTGTGGCATTAAATTCTTTTGCCCAAAGCCCTGCATTGGCAGGGATGTGGACTTAAGTCTCCTGCACATGGGTAATTGGTTAATCCAGTTGAACAGAGCAAGAGATCTTCTCTTTGCCTCTAGCAAAAGGAGGGCTGTGGGTGTTAGCCCCTCCAGCAGTCTGGTCTCTGCAATACGGATTGTGGTTCCTGAGGCACCACTGCTCGTCAGCATCGCTTGGACCAGCGCTGTGGGCTCACTGTCACCAGGCTTTGTCACTATAGGTCCTCTGTTCAGTGAAGCGAAGTACAATAGAGGCCAATTGTATTGCTAAGAAAACAAAGTCCCATTCCATTCTCTCCCGATCCTGCAGCCCTCCCCAGGAGTGTCAGGAGTGGTTGCCCCACAGTGAAACGTCTCTATTGTCTGTCTTTCCCAGCTGCGTTTGGATGAAGCACAGGAAGCAGAGTGCCAGGTTTTGAAGATGCAGCTGCAGCAAGAATTGGAGCTGCTGAATGCATATCAGAGTAAAATCAAGATGCAGGCAGAAGCCCAGCACGATCGGGAGCTGCGTGATCTTGAACAGAGGGTATCCCTCCGCAGAGCCCTCCTTGAGCAGAAGGTAAAATGGGCATGCGAGCATCGTTAGCTGGCACTGTATTGCAGATCTTAAATTGCACTGTACTTACCAATAGAGAGAGGAATTGCTTTTACCTTGCTGTGTATAGTCACACAGACTGTGCGACGATAGCTCAGTGACACACAGGCTAAACTTTCTGCCAGCTCAGCCGTCCTATGTGAGCAGCTTCTGGCTGGGGTAGAGCTGCTTGAAGTGTGCCACAGGGAGTCGTGCCCCTGGGCAGAAGGGAAAGTGAACTGTTCTTTCTGTCCCTTGAGCGGCAGATTAGCTTTCCCAGCTGATTAGAGGACAGACAATAACAACCTAAAGCTAGGGAGGGGCTTTTGGAATTTGCATAGTATCAGTAGGTATCGTTGGGGAGGAGGAAAGAAAGGTAAAATGTATTTGAGACACCGTGTTTTATGGTAATATTTTACTGCAGATCTGCTCCGTTTGTCAGTCTGCAGAGACCAGGCTGTGGTTTCCCTATGAAATTATGCTTTTCTGGAAGCAAACTGAAGTAGCCAGACCCACAGGCATGGGTGCACTGCTGCTCCCTAGATCTCAGCTTGTAGCTGGCTGTGTTTGAAGGTGCTCCTTGTTGAAGTACGCTTTCAGGGCAGTGCCAGACGTGGGGTGTATAGAAATGTGAGTGGCCTACACACACCCGGGGAAGGGTGATGCTCCAGTCAGTGAAAGGAAATACACAATCAGCCTCCCTCCTGCAATTTTTTTCCCCTTTGGTTTGCCCTGTGGGTGCCAGCCATCGCCATTCATGCAACAGTTCCCCACTTTGCTGACTGGCGATTATTAAATAAGGGCAATTACTCTGTGGCCTCGAGGTTCTTTACACTTAACTTCTCCCAGAGGCTAGCAGATGGATGCTGGGCTGATGGAGGCCCCTCCTCAGAATGAAACTGCTCCACCCCACGGTCAGCCGAGGAAGCATCTCCAAGAAGACAGCACAGTTCTATTGTGCTTTGGTCTCCTGCAAGTAGACATGAATCTCTGGAAAAAGCTGAGTTTATGAAAACAGAGTTCCTGTGTGATGCTCACATGTGTAATAGTTGTTTTTAGACCCCATCCCTAGTTATTTAGTTGTTTTGCTCCCATGCAGAAGAGAGCAGCTCCCAGCACAGCCCTGTGTTTGAGGGCATTTATGCCGGGTGTGCATTGCCCTCTGGTGGCATCCTCTGCTGGGAGCTCTGGGAAGGAGTGAGCCTGCTACTGGTCTTCGCTCGTCTGTGGGAGCAGCGTATATTGCACTGCACGTGGTGTTATGTTAAAAGTTGAAGTGAGGCCAGTGACTTAAGGAAACACACACATCAACCAATAATAATGTTGTATAAATCTTTCATTGTGGACCAGGATTGAAGTCTCTGTACATAGAAAGCCCCTGTGCAGCATTTGACATCAATAACGGTGATGGGGAGCTAAGCAATGCCACTTCACAGAGCGAGAAAAAGGATAGAAAGAAGACCCGGCGTAATTTTTTGTGTGTGTTTGTCCCCATGTTGCCTTAGAATAGCAAAAAATGGGATGGCGCTTCAACTTCCATGGGTTTATTTAGCAATACAAGTCCTAGCAAGGTCCATAGGTTTATTTAGCAAGTCCTAGAGCATTGCAGGTCACAAAGTCATGGACCAACAATGAGACTGTTTCTTGATGGGGTTACAGTTACGTAGCAGCAGCTCAAGGGAAAACATGTAGGTGCAAAGGTAGATGCATCCTTCTTTTACCAGGGTATTTTTGGGGAGGAGAAGTTCTGTTCTTGTGAGAATTAAGAGTTGCGAGTGTTGTGGTGTGGGTCACTCGGTGATGTCACCTGGTATTTGCTTGCATGTGCTAACTGCAGCTGGCAGCTAGAGGAAGAGCAGGTACGTGCGCGAGATGAGTGTCTACATTTACATGCACAAATATATGTGTAGCCTGTGGCAAAATCAGTCCCTGACGTTCAATAATAAGCCAGATTCCTGAAGTTTGTGTGCAAAGGACTCTGCCTCCTTCTCAGCACAATGCTCTTTATTTTTGATGGTGCCCATCACCATGGTAACTCACCAGAGCATACACGTCTGACTTGGGCTAAG
Source organism: Eurystomus gularis (assembly GCA_013400335.1). Lineage (NCBI taxonomy): Eukaryota > Metazoa > Chordata > Aves > Coraciiformes > Coraciidae > Eurystomus > Eurystomus gularis. Next base: position 561,495 of record VZZY01021104.1, on the reverse strand, counting down.
GAGGGAGTAGCCACCCCCGTGAACGCGCAGCCTTCCAGCGCCAGTGACTGAGGCGCCGTACAAGCCATGCCCTGATGCTGTGGTGTTTGATTTGCACCAGTAATGAGCGTGTCCCAAGAGTGTCTTTAAAAGACTTCAGATTTACTCATTTCCTTCCCACATGCCTCAGACACTTCATCTTCAGAATCCTGCGTCCTGAGGTGGTTTCTAAGTGATGTCATTTCAATGCAGTGCGCTAGGCATGCCTTTCTGTGAAGTTCAGTTGCATCAAGTTCCATGTGTTACTGTGAGCAGCTGGACGTGCTGGAGACATTGGAAAAGGACAATTCTGCTTGGATAGCAGGACTGGAAAAAATAAGTGGAGCATTTTAAAGAGCTAACGTTAGAGAAGGCACCTTCTTCCTCTTCTGCCTTTTCCAAGGCAGCTAACCACCGCGTGGCTTTCAGCAGGAGTGAGCAAGGCTCTCACGGAGAGACTCCGTGTCACTCACCTAGTGGTAAGAAACAGGCAAGTGGATGAGGCCATCTCTGAACGCCCCAAATGGCTCAGGAGATGACTCACACTGGAGCAGATTGTTTCCTAAATTCCAGATGAAATCACTTTGCATACTCCCTGACTAAGGCAAGAGTGCTTACAAGTACAACGCTCTGCCCAGTACCTTCAGCAGGGACCGAGATAACGCCTCTTGGCCGCATTGCTGCTGACAGCAGGGGAGATGCCAGTGAGCTATGCTAAAAGTCTTGGCTGCTGCTTTTTACTCATTTGGTCTTTTCCACTAGGGCCAAAAGTAGCTTTTTCAGTGCTGGCATGAAGATAATGGAGTGATTCTTTGGTCCTCCACCTGCCTGCAAAGATTTCAATAAGGAAGGCTTTCATCCCTGTCTGATGGGTGTCTGGAGGCCGCAGCCCCGTGTCTTCTGTACTTAGAGAGCTGATCCCAGTGCCCCTACCAAAGTACTGTCGGATACCCATGTGGAACAGTGTTACAGGGAAGAAATTGGAGTTGCTATCTTGCATATCATCTAGCTAATGATCTGCCACGCAATTCAAACATCCCTGCCTGCTTTCTTCAGCCACGCACCCTCCAGAAAGTATCGGGGTAATGAAACATGAGAAACTAATTTAGGAAAGGGGCAGATAGGAGGTGATAAACATGAGCTAAGAAAACCTGGCCAGCGAATGGAGAGGAAACTGAGTGTGGGCTCGTACACTGAATCCCGGAGAAAATAGCATGTTGTCATCATCAGATTCAGCCACAAACAGTGAAGGTCACGCTGAGCTGTGTTGCCAGGTATCTGACTGCATAGGCACTGTGCTTGGCTGTATCTGAAGGTGCTTTCCCAGCAGGCTTTTATGGAAGCTGTTGACTTTGCTGCATCTTAAAAGATTAAGTATTGCATTCTGTTAATTAAGCTTGTATTAACAAGCTGTTAGTATCACTGCAGACTCACATCCCTAAAACTTCTGTATTCACCAGGGAGCAGGGACCGAGGCCCTCCGACAGGTACTCCCTGTGCTTTGGTGTGTGCAGGTCTGTGGGACTTACCCTTTGGCATTCACAACAGGTTGTGTGTCAGGGGTCATCTGCTCTAGATCCAATCTCACGCAGAAACACGGGGTGAAGGTCCCTCCTTAGCTTACTGTTACAAGTCCTTCAGAGACTTAAGGCTGTGCCTGTAAAGGAATCGTGTTACTACAGACTGTCTCTTCTTTTTTTCTTCCCTAGATTGAGGAGGAGATGCTGGCATTGCAGAATGAGCGTACCGAACGGATACGAAGCCTGCTGGAGCGTCAAGCTCGCGAGATCGAAGCCTTTGACTCAGAAAGCATGAGGCTAGGTTTTAGTAATATGGTTCTTTCTAATCTCTCCCCCGAGGCGTTCAGCCACAGCTACCCGGGAGCTTCTGGCTGGTCCCACAATCCTACTGGGGGTGCAGGACCTCACTGGGGTCATCCCATGGGTGGCCCACCACAAGCTTGGGGCCATCCAATGCAAGGTGGACCCCAGCCATGGGGTCACCCCTCGGGGCCCATGCAGGGGGTACCTCGAAGTAGTGCTATAGGGGTCCGCAACAGCCCCCAGGCTCTGAGGCGGACAGCTTCTGGGGGACGGACGGAACAGGGCATGAGCAGGAGCACAAGTGTTACTTCACAAATATCCAATGGTTCACACATGTCTTATACATAACTTAACAATAACTGAGGGTGGCAATTCCACTGGAGCTGTCTGCCAACAGAAACTGCCTACAGACACCAGCCCAGCAGCCTCCTCAGTGCGGTGCTGACGTGTGGAAGCTGGGTGCACATGGAATATTGTATTCATTTTGTAAAGCATTACGTTTTGTGTTTACTAACTGGGATGTCATAGTATTTGGCTGCAGGGTTTGGGGTGGGGGGGGGGGGGGTTTTCTGGTTTTTTCTGTTGTTTTTTTTACTTTTTGGAGGGGTCTTGGGAGGGCGTCTGAGAAATATATGCAATTAGTTGGAAGAGTTGGCTGGTGGTCGTCACACTGACAGGACAGAAGGGCCTCAGACTGCCCTCGTCAGGCCATCCATAGGAAGTCTGAGGGAGAATGGAGGCCTCCTCCCATGTCCATAAATTTCGAACTGCCACCCTGCAAAAACCAACATCCAGGGGAGGAACAGCTGGATCTTCTGTTCCATTTTTATTTGTCATTAAATTGGATACATTTCTAGGGTATTGTCTCTGCCAAGAGGCATTTTCAAAGACTTGTAAGTGAGGAAGAAGGGTGAGAAGAGAGGCCAAGAGACACCAGGGCTCAGCAGGGCCCTTCTACCCAAGTGCCCGCTCCGTGTTGTGTAAGAAGTGACGTTCTCTCAGAAGGCACTGGTCAGCTTCCCGAGAACGGTGTAGGTACAACCTGTCTGGAGGGAACAGGCTAGAAATGTTTGAGATGGCGTTGCTGCTTTGGCACTCCCTGACTGTGCTGCTGGTAGCTCAGGCGTGGTTGGGCAGAGGAGCGTAAGTAATGCACTTGTACAGCTAATACTGTGACATCTCATTTTAGCTAAGCATCAGAGTAATTCTTGGAGCCCTGTGTAGTCCTTTTTGCTCCATTCAGAAATGTTAGACTTTCAGCCAATCAGTTTCAAATGCCAGAGGTATTTTGAAGGATGCCATAGTCACAAAATGCCATTGAACAGGTTTTTCATTATTACACTACATCCACCAATTTATTACCTTTTTGGCTTGTTGCAGTTTCCTGTTTACATGTAGAGTGTAGCCAACTGTTTAAATGTTTAGTTGCCACAGTGTACCAGGAGGAGCTGAGCCAACGCCTCTTTCCCAGCTGATGACTAACCCACGTCACCACTGTAGATCTTGCTGCACGCGCGGCTCCTTTTTATTATTTTCGTTGCTGCAATACTTCACAACTTTTACAGTCCCTTGAGATGCTGTGATATTTTGGCAGCGTATCACACCACGCGAGAAGGCACTACTTCCAGAGGCTCGGTGGAGCTGCTGTACTACTGAAAGGAAGCGAAGGAGGTTGTGAAATCCATATGGTGACAACGGGGTCAGGGAGTCTCGTGAAGTGAATGACTTTTGTGGCATCGTGTCATAACATAGTGCTGGGAACTGGAGGAAACTGGCTGGAAACTGGCTCCTGGGCCAGTGCCAGGGCGGTTTGGGTCAGCCAGCAGTGTGGGGCTACGGAAAGAGCAGGTAGATGAAGTTGGGCTTGAGGCAAAGATTTCCATCTTGGGGACTGACCAGCCAGGGTTCTTTGTAAATGTTTTTCCTTGCACACTAATCATCTTGAAGAAAACACTAGCTGCTAACTTTAGGATTTGCCTTTAATATGTTTATAGGGCTCAAAAGCAAGGTTTTCCGAATGTGTTTGTCCATGTGACATATTTATATAGAAAATACTCTAGAGTCTCGCTGCTGTTCAGTACTCTCAACAGGGCGACGTTCTTTCGTTAGCTGAATTAACACCCGCTCCTTTTAACTCTCTGCCAGTGTCCAGTGAATCCAGCTGGGATTTCTAGCATCTTGACGTAGCATATCACTCTAATCAAAGGTGGAAACTCTACCAAAATCCGTTCAAGCAGCCCCTTAGTAAGGAGCTTTGTAGTCCTAACAGTTGGCGGAAGCCTGGGATGAGGCAGTGGTCCCAATGGAGGTGACTCTGGTTGCCCCCTGGGGCAAGTGGTGACCATGAATTGTCCTGTCCTTTCCTCTGCTATGTTTTTATGTGGAATTGGATGTTTTGGGGTCATTCTTTTGCATTGCAGTGTTGTTGAAATGCAGCGAAACTGATTTAGGAAAGATAGCTGTGTTTTCCTGGGGTTAGACAAAAATGAAAGGCCAAAATTGTTTTGGGATTTACCATGTGAGTGTGGAGGGGGTGCCCAGAGCATGGTGCTAACACAGCGTTTGAAGTTCAGCTCCTCTATCACAAACAGCCGCAGCAACAGCAGGGACAGGCTATACCTGCAAGTTCAGTGGGTTCATTCTTTTGCTTCTGTTATGGTTTGAATTTGGTCAAAGTCTCTGGCTTTAAATTGAGCTACTTTTAACAGAGTTCTCTCAATCCATCTCTTTGTGTAATGTCAAGCATGACTGAATGCTGAATCCAAATGATGGCTATCCCATATTGGCTTTTTTGTATTCAAAAGGAACTGTGTAGTAACCATTTTTACATGTATATCATGTGCAGACCTGGACTATTCCAACAAGTTAATATTTTAATTAAAATAGTTTGCAAAAACTGATTCAGATCAACTGGTCTAAATGTGTGTGTCCCTGTGTGTCCGTGGGGGAAGGAAAGCTGTCCCAAACAAGCCTTGTCTCGAGAGAGCACCCCATGACCAGCTGTAGCCAGAGGGACTCTGGGTCAGGTTGTGCCTGGAGGAGTAGGAGGAGGCTCTTGGTGTTGAGAATTTTAATGTATCTTGGGTATAGTTCCAAGATACGTAAGCAACTCTGCGCTAGAGAGACGCAAACACTCTCTGAATCAGTTTGCAAACTCAATTTTTTAAAGTAAGGCCAATTACTCCATATTGTACTTGTTGCAGTCATGCCCTGACTTTGATTTTAAAAATACTGTAAATTGTGCAAACTACTCCAGTACCTCAGCAAAGATGTTCTCTCACATCTTTTATGTTCATATTTAACACTGGGGAAACTCTTCTGTGTGGACTACTTTGCAAACTTTATTGCAGTATTTTCAAATCACCACCTTGACCCCTGAAATTTCTTACTCTGTGGTTATTTTTCTCTCCCCTTTGCAAAGTTCCGATGTAGTTTAGCCCAGAGATTTAAAAAAAAAAAAAGGGTAGAGTCAGCATTTTCCCCTCATTGGGATTTGAATTTCTTTTGATTTTATTTAACTAAACTCAGAGAGAGGGACCACATTTTTCTCGTTCTCCATGGTCCTAGGGAGTGAGCAGCCCCCCTCCTTTCCATGTTGAATGTTACGTGCTTTCTTCCTCAGATGCAGCACTGAAACGGAGGCCCCAGCTCTGTTTCACCTGCATCTGCTCCAAGCCTTGGAGCTTCAAAGGGGTTGAAGAACTAAACGCGGTATGATACCAAGCTTTCCACAGAAAATTCCCCACGGCCATTCCTTGCCTGGCTTGGGGCCAGGCTGGCATCGCTCTCTGTCCCACCCCGCCCTCCCGCTGCAGAAGAACACGCATCATAACCGGCACCCTGCTCCATCCTGGGCTGATGCTGTTCATTACCCACCCCCAGGGAACAGGGCCCCTCGCACTTGGGGCTGCCCTTTCCCCCGCCCCTGCTTACGTGCCATTTCTTGAGAGGCAATAAATTGTATTGTACCACTGTCTACCATTACTCTGTTGAATACGCACATCTCTCTGGATATATATATGGTATCTCATTTGTATATATTTATATACTCCGTATGTACGTGTGCGCGGGTGTACGCGCACACACCCTCATGCTGTGCATTTCTGTCAGGGCGCTTCGGTTCTGCTGTTCTTTAGCACTCCTGTTCGTGAGCAAAAGCAGCCCCTGCGGCGGGGCTCGCGAGGGCACGTACATCTGCACGAGCCGTGCCAGGGCTGTACGCGGCCAACAGCCCTCGCTTAAATACTGCCCTGCTAATTGTAGCTTGCTTTGTCTGGGGCACGGGAGGGTAGGATAGCTGCTATGGGTGTGCTGTAACGGAGAGAAGAGAGCTCCCGGAGGGTACCAGAAAGTCAGAAGACAGCAGAGAAGACAACAAGATGGTCTAGCGATAGGAAAGCAGTGGAGGCAATGTGGTGATCCGCTGGGGAGGCGGTGAGTGGGCCGGTGAAGTGCTCAGCAGGCTGAGCTCAGAGTCCCCAGCTGCGTCTCGCCGCGAGAGATCGCAAGCCCGGCACAGTCTTGGCACGCTGCACCGGCACTGACTTTTGGCATTCCTGAGTTCAAGCCGCCGCTAACTCTGAACACTGCCTACCTTTGTGTGCGTCTAATAAGTAGAGCAGGTTATGGGGAGGATCAAAAGAGAAGCTAAATTGGAAGATTTAAAATGTGTGCGTGTACAACGTAGGCGTACGTGTACATACAGGGACACTTTGGGTCCGTTCTTTATTCTGCTGAGGCGTGTGTGTTGTTAGGTGACAGCGGTGAGCAGAGGACAGCCTTGTTCTGGGTGCTCGCTCTACATTTCCAGTAAATCTTGCCCAGGTCCTTCTCAGAGGGGTGAATGCCATGCTGGACACCATGAGCTCCTCAAGCTGTGAAGACCCTTCTGACCTTCTCCTTTGTCCTCTGCAGACTCCATCTTAGCGAGGCATCAGGCAGTTTGGGGGATAAATGGTTCTTGCATGTGTCAAATCACAACTGTTCATCCAGCTGTGATATTTACCCCTTGGGGAAGTCCAGCCAGCTCAGCCACATGCTGGCCATGGGCTCTCCTCTTTGGGTTGTCAGAGAATTTGGAGGCAATTTTCTCCCATCCCTGTTAGAAGGTCTCTTGTGAATTTTTTAGGAGAGGCTCAAGTTTGGTTGGGACATCCTTACCCTTTCACAAGGGGTGGTGTCGTCTTTAGCTGTGCTCCTGCCCGTGGGACTTTCCCACCCCGGTGCTGGCCAGCAGCGAGCCCTGAGCCACGTGCCACGGGTGGACGAGTGGTGGATGTCCAGACAGGGATGCTGGTCGGTGTCCCTTTGCTGTGTTTGTTTCAGTTTGCACTTTTAGGAGCCGATTGAGCTGGAGTCTGTTGAGAAATAAGTGTGAGGCGCTTTGGAGGGTTGTGGGTAGCTGTTTACAGCCAAAAAAAAAAAAAGGCTGATAGATCTAGTGGTTCTAGTAAACATGGCCCCACCAGGGAACGATGGCAGCAGATAACCCGGGTTCCTGTTGCACAATGAGGTTCAGGCAGCTGGGGCTGTGACGCTGCCTGCTGCGTCCCTGCCCCTCAGCCCAGGCGTTGCTGGGGAAGGAGAGGCCTTTGTCAGCTACAGAGGGACTTGGGAAATCAGATTTGCTGGCAAACAAGCACCTTAACCACCGAGCTGTGGGTCTCAATACTTGCACTTCACCTGAAGGCTCCTCTGGGGGGGAGGAAGGAGTTCGGTACGTGACCGTTGGCTTTGCACCCATCTGGCATCCTCAAAACATCCTAAAGCCATGTCCTAGTTAAAAACCAACCCCACCATCGGTTCCCTCTCTCCTCGCTTTCTCTGAGTGCACACACTGAGTCCAGGAACCAGGAGGGCCGAGCGTTGCCCCCGCGGATGTGAACAAACGTGGGGGGATCTTGCCCCCTTCTCGCCCCTCCGGTCCCCTGCCCCGCTCCCCACCCTTGAGTACGGGTACCTCAGAACATGCACAGTTTGAATTTTCACTGACAATTAGTTTAATTATTGTGAGTGAAAAGAATTGTAATTATCTGTAAATATGTAGTTAACAAATTGACCTAGTTTCTGTATTTTTTAAGTTTTTGTACTAAAATTTATAGATACAGTATGTGCCAGCTAGCAAAAAGCTACTGTAATTGCCAGTCGTAGTTCAGCATGCATCTAACCCCGAGACTTGTCCAAGTGATGCTGTAAGGAATTGTGCTTAAATATTGCGAGCTGGGGAGGCGCAGGAGGGCTGGGGGGTGGCCGCTCGCCCGGGGCTTGGGGCTGCCAGCCTTCCACCGGGTTTTCCATGTTGGCTGGTGGAATCTTCCCCCCGCCGGCGCCGTGGGCAATGCGAGGGACAGGGCAGCAGCTTCGAGCTTGCTCTGGAGCTGAACTCAACAGGAACCAAGTTCAGGTTCTTTGCTGCAGTTTAATACCGGCTTATGACTATGTTCTTCGACCTCTCTAGAAATGATCCGTTTTCCCCTTCTGACTGCTTTTGTCTTAAACCTGAGATCATCTAAACCTACTGGAAGGAAAAAAAAAAAAAAAAAAGACTTTCATTCAAGATCGTTGCCTGCTTTTAGTGCCAGGATCACGCATTTCTATGGCAACTCTGAGCTCGGCAGAGTTTAGAAATCAGCACAGGGTTGTTAGCGAGCTGAAGTACGTCGCTGCTGCTCTTGCATGGCTCTGGCTGCAGCCGGTGGCCGCCAAGGGCGAGTCTGTGGGTGCAACGCGGGGGTCTCGTGTCCCTGCCCTGGCCGGCTTGTGCTGCAAGACCTGCCACCAAGTGAGGGGTGGGAATGAAGGAAGGACCCGTGCTCCTTGTCTTGTGGCAGAGGCGAGTTGAGAATAGCTTTGCTGAGCATCCCGGGAAGCTGCGAGCAGAGGAGTTGGAGCGCTGATGAGGCCGTGATCTCTGGGGCTGCTTGTCCTGGAGGCCGTAGGAGACGGGAGCTTGGGAGGATTCAAGGATCAGAGAAGGAGAGGCAAACGTGCGCGTACGGGTTTGGCTTCTGGCAAGCAAACCACCCGCTTCCTTTCTTCAGCTTTTCTTCCCTTCTAACCCCCCGCAGCTCTTCCCCCTGCTTGCTTGGAACAGGAACCTTTTTTTTTACCTGCCTAGAAACAGCTAAAAGATGGGGGGCAGCCCTGATGTAAATAATTAACGTTGCAAAGTGAAGTGTGTATAACATAAAAGGCTACAGCCCTTTGGTGACTTGTAAATGCTTGAGAAGGTTGTGGTGAGACGTGGAGGGCCAAGGGACCTGCCGGGGGCTCTGCAGCCATCGCTGCCCCTCTGACACCGTGGGGCCGGCGGGTGGGGAGGGGGGACACGCCACGTACCTTAGCCGTGAGACCCCCTCCGGATTTAGTGGATGGGAGGGTAGCGTAACGTGTGTAATACGGATAGGAGAAGCTGTGTGAGGTGTGTATAGTGTACATTTTTTAAAAATAGCTTGCTTGTATTGTGAAGATTTTAAAGACAAACTTGAGAATTCTAGCCTAACTATTAACACAAGTTTAACATCAGTTACCCCACTGGGTTCAGAGCCTCTTGAATGTATATTCCTTTTTTGTAACCTAAATGACCTATTCTTCTACCAGTCAGCCAGACATCCTATTTATATTTTTAATTTTATATATTACTTTCCATTTGTTTCCATTATTTCCAGCATGTTCCTGGTTTTGGTTTTTGTTTGTTTGGGGGTTTCGTTCTGTTTCTTTTTGCACAAGCATTGTGTGAAGTCGAGGACATGTTCACTCAAACCTGGTATTTTCCAACCAGTTCCCCCCTCCCTTTCCTCTCCTCCACCCCTGTTTTGGCTTTTCTGTTGTTTTTTTTTCTTTTATTCCACCAACAGTTTGGGATTTTCTGGACTGGGATGCAGCGGGTGGGAGGAGGGGATGGCTGTTTTCCATTTGCAGCTTCCGTGCAAATGCCAGGTCTTTTGCCAGTCAACTAAAAAACGCTTCACTTGCTGAATGCTTAAAAAAAAAAAAAAATTTTGAAAAAATAAAAACAGAACTGTAACCTTATCAGTCCGACGTAGACCACGGCGGGAGGAGGGGAAGTGCACACCTGTAGCCGCACAACTCTAGCTTTGGCTGCGAAGCAAAAGCAAACCTTCCCTGGCACGCAGGTAACGGCGGGCAGCCCCCAGCCCCGCCGAGGGTTTGCCGGCACGAGCTCCGAGTGCAGCCGGGGTCCGAGCCCCAAAAGTCACCCGGGGCAGCGACGCGCCTTGGGCTTGCTCTTACCCCCTCGGCGCCTGCCTGTTGTTGATGTGCACAAACCCAAGAGCTGCCTGCTGATGACAGCAAAGCTGTTGCTGCTTTTCCTCTCCTCCTGCTCCTCCTCTCCCTCTCCGTAAGGAGGTCCAGCTCCCCAGCAAGAGCTCGCCCAGCGCCCGGCCCCAGCGCCGTGGCCGTCTGCTCTGGGGCATCATCCAGCTCTGGCAAAGCCCGGCCGCCGCCTGGTTTTGTGCCACAGGGCGTTAGTTAGAAAAAACCACACACACATATCTGCTGTCTTACTATGAACACTGGTCTGAGGTTTCCAGGCCCAGCACCACGGTGATGGGCCGCGAAGGATTTAACCAGGGGAATTAAACTCCTTCCTGCTTCCATGTCTGGTAGCACCAGCTGGTATGAGTGAATCTACAGGTGTGCGTTTTCCTTCTTGTAGAAAATGCCACGAGCACTAACTGGTAAGGCTTAATGTACAGTATATTGTCAGTATTCTGGTATTCTTCTGGTTCAACATACATTATAGCTCATATATAACCTGTATTAATTGTATAGATTGTGCATTTAAAGCTGTTACTGAGTTGTCAGAAAATAAGAGAAAAAAATAAGGTCATATGTAATATTTTGTTTGTAAGTATCCTTTGTATCATAGCAAAGGAAATGTTAAAAAAAAAAAAATCAACTGTAATAAAGTAATTTTAGTACACGGAGTGTCTGCCTGCCTCCCTGAGCCCCTCCAGCGAGCGGGACCATGGCCAGGGGCTATCGGGTGTAGGACCTCTGCCAGGGGAAGATGGGGGGCTCGATGGTGGGACCCCCCAGCCTGTGGGGCCGCGGCAGCCCCTTCCTCCGCTCCTCTGCCCGCAGGAACTCGGCCATGGCCCTGAAGAACTCCAGGACGGCCTCATGGCCCCAGCAGCGGCTTGGTCCCCGCTGGGGGAAGCCACAGTGTCCCCCCCGCGGGGTCAGCAGCAGGAAGAAGTAGGGGCTGCTTCGGAAGAGCTCCAGGGGCAGGCTGCGGGCTGGGGGTCCACGGACGGGGTCATCGGCACTGCAGAGGCACAGCACCGGCACAGCCACCTCATCGGCGTCACGCAGGGGCTCGTTGCGTTCCCAGTAGGCTTCCCAACTGGTGGGGCAGCTCTTGGTCCAGCAGAAGAGGGTTTCTTCCAGCTCCCGCAGCGAGCGGCTGCTCAGCAGCCTGTCCATGTCCACCACCTCGGCCAGGGACCCAACATACCTGTGAGGATGAGGACGGGGTGGCCACTGGGGGCTGGAGACCACAGGGATCATGGAATGGTTTGGGCTGGAAGGGACCCTTAGAGCTCGTCTCGTCCAACCCCCTTGCACTGAGCAGGGACATCTGGAACGCAAGCAGGTTGCTCAGAGGCCCGGCCAACCTCACCTGGGATGTTTCCAGGGATGGGGCATCGACCACCTCTCTGGGCAGCCTGGGCCAGGCTCTCACCACCCTCAGTGTCAAAAATCTCTTCCTTCTCTCTAGTCTAAATCTCCCTCTTTTAGTTTCAAACCATCACCCCTTGTCCTGTCACAACAGGCCCTGCTCAAAAGGCTGTCCCCGTCTCTCTGACTGGCCGGCTTTAACTACTGAAAGGCCACAAGACAGTGGCTGGGTGGGGGGCTGTGCTCCAGCCATGCTCCTACCGCAGAGCGGGGTCCCCACGAAGCCGCCTGCGCCAGCCCCAGTGCCATGGCAACGGGAGGCAGCCAGCGCTCGCTCTGTTGCCATGACAGCAGCGCTCGCAATGGGTGTCGGGAAATGGGGGTGGGGGAACACCCTGCTGCCCACCCCCCCACTGTGCCTGGCTGCACCCACCCAGGCTTTGCTGGCACCTGTTTGCCCTGGTTTGAGGTTTAGCTGCATTTTGGGGGGGTGGCCCTCCTTTGTGCCCATCAGTGGGGCCCTTTGACGCCTTCGAACACCCCCCCCCCGAAGTTCTCAGCACCACCCAGGGAGGTGTCACTTGCTCAAGGCTTTGGCACAGGGTGATTTATCTCCGGGCCCAGCTCACAGCAGCGCTTGGCCCGTCCCAGCACGGCTGTGTTGGGCAACAAGCCCCCGGAGTGGTTGGGACAGGGGTGGCAGCTGCCACAGCCCCCTCCCTGGCTGGGAGCTGGTGGTCATGGGCCTCCCCAAGCCCCCACAGGGCAGAGACCCAGGGTTGGGTGCTGGGGACAAGCAGCACTGCAAGGTGGGGGTGGCCAGCCCCACTCAGCCCCTGGGCCCAGCCAACCCACCCAGTGCTGCTGTGCCGAGGTGACACATCTCTCGGCCAGCAGACCCCAAGACGCTGGGTTGGGGGAGCATGTGGTGGCCACACTGGCCCCGCAGCAGCGGCCTCCGGGCTGCTGTTCATTAACCAGCGCATTTTGCTGCTCTCAGCACCTCTGCACCCACGCTGGGGCTGCCGGTGCAGGCATCAGCACCCACCGCATGCACCACCCCGCATCTCAAGGCTGGCCGAGGGGCTCCCAGGACACCCCGTCCCCCCTCCCCAGGCCCAAGGGACCCCACTGACCTGCTGAGTCCCCTCTTGAGATGCAGGAGCAGCGGCCACTCGTAGAGCCAGGGCATCCCGGCCTCAAACCAGTCCCGGCCGCGGAAGATGGGGGAGATGCAGGCGGCGGCGGCCAGGCGGCTGGAGGAGCCGCTCTCCCCCAGGTAGGCCAGCAGCAGCGCAGAGCCAGAGCCCTCGCTGAGGGCCAGCAGCGGGGCCGCGGGGTGCCGGCAGCGCAGGTAGGTCACCACCTCCCGCAGGTCCCCGGGGTCCCCAAAGGGCTGGAGCCGGGGGGTGGTGAGGGGGCAGCCGTTGTGACCCCGGCGGTTGAAGATGACGGGGACGAAGCCCCGCTCCAGTGCCCGCAGCCCCAGCTGCAGCAGCCCCCCCGTCACCTTCCCGGCAGCGTTGGGAATGAGCAGCAGCACCGAGCTGGGGGTCCCCCCGCCACTGCCTCTCCTGGACCCCCGTGGTCCCACTAGCCAGTCCAGGGCCACCAGCCCAGCGTCAGGCAGCTGCAGGAGCTCCCGGGCCACCGCCGGCTCTGGCCCGGGCAGCTGCAGGAGCTGTCGCAGCATCTGGAGCTGGGGCCAGCGCGGCCATGGCCAGTGGCCCCCCCACAGCGCTGACGACCGCCCCAAGCTCCGTACCAGGTGCTGGGCCAGCGCCGAGGGCTTGCAGAGCAGCTGGCAGCACCCTGAGCCATCCTCGGTGACGAAGGGGATCCCCTCTTCCTCCTCCTCTCCCCAGGCTCCAGGCTCCTCCAGCCTCCCTGCCCAAAGGCACAAGGCCAGGAGGCCCAGGCCAGTGAGCACCGCGACTGCGGCCACCAAGCCCTCGGGACACACCATGGGGGTGACGGAAGCCCCGCTTGGCAGCCCCGGTGCTCGGTGGGTTCGCAAAGCGATGGCGGGGCTG
>VZZY01021104.1:523674-537435 GCA_013400335.1 Eurystomus gularis | reverse complement strand
GGCCCGGTTCGGCTCGGGCTGATGCAATGCTGCCGGGCTGCAGCTGGGCTCCTGCTCGGGGCTGGGATGAGGAGGATGAGGATGGAGATGGGGATGACTGGGGATGAGGGCGGGGATGGGTTCTCTCCCGCTGTCGGCAGGGCTCTGTCCCCCCGCACCCCGGGGCCGGCACGGAGCGGTGGGTACCACCCGCGGCTGCCCTGCATCCCCGGCGCGCGCAGCCCCCCGCATCCCTCCCCACGTGTCCCCGGCTCCCTGCTAGACCTCTGCGGACCCCCAGCACCCCGACCCGCAGCCTGCTTCTCGGGGTGCTGCCAGCCCCCCCTGGGGGTGTAGCCCCCAGCTCCCCACCCTCAGGCTGAGACCCCCTCGGAGGGGTGGACACAGGGCCCTGATGCTGCTGGGGCGCAGCCTCCCCCCTGTCCCAGGAGGCCAGGCAGGTTCTTCTCAGGGTGGGGGGACCCACAGTGTCCCCCAGCCTGGGACCCCCCCCAGCCGGCCGAGGACGGAGCGGGGCCGCGGGCGCGTCCCCAGACGGGTTCCCAGCCTCCCTCTCCCCCGTGGCATTGCAATTCAGGTAATTAAAACCCAGCCCCGAAGACGCAGGAAACCGCAGGCGCTGGAGGAAGGCCGGCGGCGAGGCTGTGCTGAGCATCCCCGCTCCCTCGGCCCAGCTCCCGGCACCCCAGGGTGCTGAGGGCCGCGCCGGATGGACCCCGCTGAGGCACGACACGGGGGCTGCCGTGCCGCGATGCTCCCGTCGGGATGCAGGCGATGGCTCCCGCCACACCCGCCTCCATTGTGGGGCTGGCTGGGGGGGGCTGCGCCAGCGTCGCCCCGGCCCCCCACCCCATCGCCAGCGGGTTTATTTCCGTGGTAATTTGGGGTCATTTTTCCCAGGAGCCCAGCGCGGCAGAGATCAAAGCTGGGCGCAGGCAGTGGCTCGGCGGGTGCGGGAGATGCAGGGGCTGCAAGGGGGGCTCCGGCCCTGCTTACCTGCAGAGAGGATTTCTAACCCAGCCCCCCCAAAGCCCAGCCAGTGGAGGGGCTCTGCCATGGCCCCCAGTGCCCCAGCTGCCATTTGCAGGGGGAGAGCAAAGCCAGCTCTGTGTGCACCCCGGGGGTGCGCAGGGCAGCCCATGGGTGCTGCAGACCAGACCGCAGGGCGAGTAGGGGTTTGGGGGAACAAGGTGGGGGCCAGCCCAGGCTGAGCCTTTGTCCAGGGCATCCAGGGACACAGCTCAGCCCTTCTCCTTGGGTAAGCGGGTGGGGGTTGGTGCTGTGTGTGATGCTGGGGGCTGGCTGTCCCCCGCCCAGGGACTCTGNCCCACACACACACACACATGCGCAGCAGTTTAGGGTTGGGAGGTGTTGGGGTTTTGGAAGTCTTGTTCATCTCTGTGTCCCCATAAGGCCACTGCGTGGGTCACCCCTGAATTGTCTCCATGAGCTCCCATCCACACTTGCCTCCACCTGGGGAGTGAGGGCCAGCGGGTCCCCATGGCAGGGACAGCACGAGGATGGAGCAGGGCAGTTACAGGGAGCCCACTGTGCCAGGAAACCCCACACCACGGCCTGCCCCATCACACATGACAGAGACCTGGGGCTGCACAGGGACAGCAGCGCCAGGCAGCACCTCCCCGTGCTGGCCCATGTCCCCTGCTGTCACCTGGGAGCAGGTGCTGGGGTCCCCCACCCTGGGGACACCCCTGGCAGAGGACACGCGCTGTGCCACGTGCCTGGCTGGCACAGGAAGAGAGGCTGAGCTGTGGTCCTGCGCTGCACTGCTGCCACCCCAAAGCCATCCCCATCCCTGTCCCCAACCCCGGTGGGTGTCATGGTCCCAGGATGGGCAGTGCTTGGAGGTCTGTGCCAAGGCCCCTGAGCCGGAGTCAGCCCAGTGCCAGGGCCTGAGACTGAGCTCTTGCTGGTAAAATCTGGGTCACAACGTGTCCCCTGGGGTTGGCTCTGATGCTGTGTCCCCAGAGTGGAGACCCTCATCCTGCCCGGCGCTGGGGCAGAGCTGCGGCTGGGGAGCCCTACTGAGCTGCCAGCACCCGTTTCCTGGCTGGGGGGTGATTGCTTTAATTAGAGTCATTTCATTAGTGCAATTAAGCAGCAGCAGTCGCCTGGAGAGCATTGGAGCAGCACATTGGCTCCCAGGGAAACTGGGGGGCTGTTTTGCTCTGTCAATTTGGGCAGCCTGGGGGGTCCCCCTGCCAGGTGAGCCCCTGGGGATGAGGGGCATGGGCATGCCCTCAGCCCAGGCAGGGATGGGGACATTGCTGGGACAGAGGGACTGCAGGACATGCACTAGAGTGAGGCAGGGACTTGCTGTGGGCGAGAGCCTGGGTACCAGAGACGCCCCACCCTTGCCCAGCCCCAGACACCTCCAGGGTGCCCAGTCCCACCTGGCACCTTTGGGTCCTGCACCCCAAGTCTGTCCTTCCAGGGGAAGCCTCCCCAAAACCTGTGCCTTGATTTGGGGTTTGGCTCCACTGCCTCCTGCCCTGGCAGTGTCCGAGTGCCCATCTCCAGGCATAAGGCTTCTGCCCCAGCTGAGGGCTGAGGGGTAAGAAGCTGCCCCCCTCCCCCCACCACCACTCCATCAGGCCCCAGTCTGTGTCCCCAGCCCTGGGCACGAGTGCAATGCCGCACCTTGTGTAGGGAGCGGTGCCCGTGGGTGCTCGGGGTGCCCACCACCGCTGCCAGCGGGCGAGGGATTCCTCGGGGCTGGCTGGGTGCCAGGCTCCAGGCTTGGCACAAACAATCACAGCCCCAACGCGCGGCT
Organism: Eurystomus gularis; assembly: GCA_013400335.1. Taxonomy (NCBI): domain Eukaryota; kingdom Metazoa; phylum Chordata; class Aves; order Coraciiformes; family Coraciidae; genus Eurystomus; species Eurystomus gularis. The sequence goes on along the minus strand of VZZY01021104.1, from coordinate 534,644 downwards.
CCCCAGGGCCCGGGGATCCTCTGAGCAGCCGCTCCGCTCACGCAGCCACCCACACCCCCGGCTCAGGCAGGGGAACACGTGCGCCCGCCACAGCCCACGTCGCCCGCCGAGCTCCGAGCCCCGGCGGAGGGGGGGGGGCTGCCGGCAGCTGCTGCCTGGCAACTGGGCAGCAGCCCCCCTCCGGCTCCAAATCCCAGAAATGGGGACTTCTCCCGAGCTTCCAGCTGCATCAAGCTGTGCAGAGCTCTGTGCGCTGCACCAGGGGCATCCGTGCCCCCACTGCTGTACCCTGCCCTGCTCCGTGCCTGTGCAGAGAGCGCAGCCCAGCCTGACCGTGCCAAGCCATAATGGGTGCTGGCAGCCACCGCCACACTCTCCCCACCCTGCCCATGGGTCTGGCAGCAGCTGTGGGGAGCAAGGAGAGGCTTTTGGGGTGCATGTCTTGGAGGAGCTCAGGGATGGGGATGCTCTGTCAGGTACTGTCAAATGTCAGCTACTTTTCCTCTCCGGGAGCTTCACATTTTGGGGAGGGCATTGAGTGGCAAGGTCTGGCCACCCCACTGACCCTTGAGCCTCACTCCTTCCTGGCAGGCTGACATTGAGCAGCTGGACCCCCGAGGACGCACCCCACTGCACCTGGCCACCACGCTGGGCCACCTTGAGTGTGCCAGGGTGCTGCTGAAGCATGGTGCTGACGTGGGCAAGGAGAACCGCAGCGGCTGGACAGGTGAGCAGAGAGGGCTTGCTGCCTTGCTCCTCCAACAAGCTACCTGGGCACAGGCACAGGCATGGGCATGGACACGGGCGTGCTCAGCCTGGTGCTGCAGCTCCCCAGGGGTCAGCTCACGCGGTGGTGCCTGCACATGGCTCCTGTGCAGCGGGTAGCTCTGCCATGCCATCCCATCCCATGTCATGCCATGCTCCTGGGCACTGTCCCTCTCTGCCCTGCAGTCCTGCAGGAGGCTGTGAGCACCCGCGACCTGGAGCTGGTGCAGCTGGTCTTGCGCTACCGTGACTACCAGAGAGCCATCAAGCGCCTGGCTGGGATCCCCATCCTGCTGGAGAAGCTGCGCAAGGTACCTCCCTCCGATGGGGGCCACCAGCACGGGGGGAAGCCGGCCACAGGCTCTGCCTGACCCTGCTGTGCTCTCTGCAGGCCCAGGACTTCTACGTGGAGATGAAGTGGGAGTTCACCAGCTGGGGTAAGCTTGGGGCAGAGCATGGCTGGGGGGAGAACCAGAGTTTCCCAGCAGAGTCCCCCAGCATCCATCCTCGGGATGGGGGACACTTGCCTCCTTACACCCCAAGCTTGCAGACCCTCGTTCTGCCAAGGTGTCAGGTTCCTCAGATGCATCCCCTGCCCAGCTCAGTGCTGGCAGCCCACTTGGGGATGCAGGGTGGCCCCATCCCTGGCTGGGCTATCACTGTCTCTCTCTAGTGCCGCTGGTGTCCAAGATCTGCCCCAGTGACACCTACAAGGTGTGGAAGAGCGGCCAGAACCTGCGGGTGGACACCACGCTGCTGGGCTTCGACCATATGACCTGGCAGCGGGGCAACCGCAGCTTTGTCTTTCGGGGACAAGGTGAGCCGGCACTGGGGTCCCCCCCTGCCCTCACCGGGGAGCACTGGCAGAGCCCCTTGGCACTGCAGCAGGGCGAGGCGACATGGTGGTTGTCCCCAGGTACCCTGACCCCCCCCTTTCCTTGCAGACACCAGTGCAGTGGTGATGGAGATTGACCACGACCGGCGGGTGGTCTACTCAGAGACGCTGGCCCTGGCTGGCCATGACCAGGAGGTGCTGCTGGCTGCTGTGCAGCCCACCGAGGAGCAGGTGATGGGGCGGCTGACAGCCCCCGTTGTTACCACCCAGCTCGACACCAAGAACATCGCCTTCGAGAGGTGGGCTGGGGGTGGCACTGAGCCCCTCCATGGGATGTGCAGCCCCCCAGGGTGCTCACACCCTGGGCTGACCATCCATCGCTCACAGTGCCCTGTGTCACCCCAGGAACAAGTCTGGGATCCTGGGCTGGAGGAGCGAGAAGACGGAAATGGTGAATGGGTACGAGGCCAAGGTGAGGGGCAGGGGGGTTGAGCTACCCAGGGGAGTATGGCCGGTTGTGGGTGGGGGTCATGCACTGCTGCCATTGCCCCCTCCTCGGCCAGGTCTACGGCGCGTCCAACGTGGAGCTGATCACGCGGACACGGACCGAGCACCTCTCGGACCAGCACAAGGGCAAGAGCAAAGGTGGAGCCGGCACGGGCTGGGCGGGCAGGGTGCTGCTGCTGCTCTGGCCCTCACCCCTCCTCTCCTGCAGGCAGTAAGACCCCCCTGCAATCCTTCCTGGGCATTGCAGAGCAGCACGTGGGGCCCAACAATGGGGTGAGTGTCCCAGGGGTCTTGGGTGGGAGGTGGCCCTGCAGCCGGACACCCTGCCTCACCCCTCCGGGCTGTCCTGCAGACGCTGATCACGCAGACACTGAGCCATGCCAACCCCACTGCCATCACCCCTGAGGAGTACTTCAACCCCAACTTTGAGCTGGGCAACCGGGACATGGGGCGGCCCATGGAGCTCACCACCAAGACGCAGAAGTGAGAGGGGAAGGAGCAGATTGGGGATCCCCCCGGTCTCATCTCCCCAGCCACTGCAGAGGCCCTGGGGAGGGGGCCAGGCAGGGGTTCCCAGCCCGGCACCTGTCCCCGGCAGGTTCAAGGCAAAGCTGTGGCTGTGCGAGGACCACCCGCTGTCCCTCTGCGAGCAGGTTGCCCCCATCATCGACCTCATGGCAATAAGCAACGCGCTCTTCGCCAAACTGCGGGACTTCATCACCCTGCGCCTCCCACCCGGCTTCCCCGTCAAGATCGGTACAGGGCGGGGGGTCTTCGCTGCCGACGCGGGTGGTGCAGCCAGCTTCCCTCCCTGCTTTTTTTCTTCCCATTCCCGCAGAAATCCCCATCTTCCACATCCTCAATGCCCGCATCACCTTTGGGAACCTCAATGGGTGTGATGAGCCCGTCAGCTCCCTGCGGCACAGCCCCAGCAGCGAGGCACCCTCGCCCAGCAGCGACTCCTCCAGCGTCAGCAGCTCCAGCTCCCTGAGTACGCAGGGTTGGGGGGGACACAGCTGGTGGGATGGGGTGGGACACGGTGGGGTGCCCAGCCATGCTGGCGCCTGTTTTCTCCGCAGCCTCATGCCGGGCATGCGAGATGGACCCGGCGCTGTTCGAGGTGCCGCGGGGGTACAGTGTGGTGGGCACCCACCAGGACGCCCTGCGGGAGGATGAGGATGACCTGCTGCAGTTTGCCATCCAGCAGAGCCTGCTGGAAGCAGGCAGCGAGTATGACCAGGTGGGCACTGCCACCCCCCCTGCCTCCTTCTGTCCCCCCCCAACTGGGAGACCCCACTGCCCACCCTGTCCTGATGCTACCCTGGGATGCTCACCCCCACCTTGCCCCATCCCTGCATCCTGCAGTGGTGGGTCAGAGCTCCTGCAGGGGGGACCATGTTCTGGGGTGCTGGGGGGGGGAAATGCCACCCGCTGATGACCCCACCCTCTGAGCACCCCTCTGCCACTGGCTGCAGGTCACCATTTGGGAAGCGCTGACCAACAGCAAGCCAGGCACCCACCCCATGTCACATGAGGGCCGCCGAGGAGACAGGTTGGTAAGGTCCGGCCAGACCCCCTCGGGGGGAGCGGGAATGGGTGCCAGCCCTGGGGGGACCCCGCTGAGACCCTGCCACCACCCCTCAGGACTCCCCAGCACACAGCATCCCCCCGTCGCCCCGTCACCCCAGCCCCGGGGGGGGGCGGGGGGGGGCCCAGCGCCCTGTTCCCCAGCTACGCGGAGCAGCTGCGGTTGGCCATGGCGCTGTCAGCGCAGGAGCAGGAGGAGGCCGAGCGCCGGACGCGGCAGGAGGAAGAGGAGCTGCAGCGGATCCTGCAGCTCTCACTGACGGAGAAGTGACCCCAAGCCCCCACTGAGCCCCCCACCCATCCCGACAGCAATGGGGACACGGCCCATGCCGTGTATGGGGACATGGAGGGGGAGCGGAGTCGGGGGAGCCAGACCAAGCACTGCAGAGGACAAATGGGGAGGGGGGGGTGCAGGATTTGGCCGTGGTGCTGGGGAGGTTGTCCCCATAGCTGGGGTGGTACTGGGGTATGGGGACGGGGGGGACACCCCACAGCAGGACAGGGTGGCGGTGAGTGACAGCCCTGCAGCTGGGGTGGCAGAGACCAAGGAGGGCAACCCTACAGACTGTACCCCAGCCCTGGGACAGCCCGAGTTCCCCCCATGGGGTGCTGCTCAGCTCCTCAAGTCAGGAAGGCAGTGGGGGGCACATCCTACCCCAGATGGGGGGGGCTGCCAGTCACGTGGGGTCCCAGCCCCCCCAGCCTCCCTGCCCAGGCGCTACCAAGTGCACTTACCCGGGAGCTGCTCTGCCTGCCAACGGGGTGGGGGGCTCAGCCCCACTGCACCCCACAGCCAGCACAGGGCTGCACAACCACCCCTCACAGCCCGGCGAGGGGGTCTGCTGGGGCAGCCGAAGCGGTGCCTGCAAAAGGCCACCTGGTGTCACCCCCCCGCCCTTAGGCCCTGCTCGCACCCTCCCTGCCCTGCTCGGATGCCCCCCCCTTGGCAGCGCTGCACCCCCCTCGTCCCGGGCACTGACCCCGAGAGAAACCTTACGTCAAATGGTGCTAACCCCGGGCTGCTCCTCCTTTGCACATGGGGGGCCGGGGGCTGCGGGGGGGGGCCGGGCTCGCTCCCCTGGGACTTTTCGTAGCCTACGCCCTCCCCGCCACCACCATGCACCCCACAAGCGACATCTGGGCCAGGGCCGGGGGAGCCCGAGCAGCTCCAACCGTGGCCAACACCAATAAAAGCTCTTTAATGTTTGGGTCTCTCGGCCTCTCTGCCTGCACTGGGGCTGTGTGGGCAACGGGGTGCAGGCAGGGCCCCCCCCAGCATGGAGGCCATGTCCCCCGTACCCACCATGGGCAGCCCAAGGGGGACCCCGGAGCAAAGAGCTGGTTGGGAGCACCCAGCGAGGGGCGATGGGGCAGGGGAGGCGAGTGGGGTGCTGGGGTAGCACTGTACCGAAGCGCATCCTGGCTGGGGGGGGTCCAGCAGCCCCCATCTCAGGTGGATGCTGGCACCCGGCTTGCAGGTCCCCAGGGAGGGATGCTCAGCACCCCCAGGTTGCGGGCATTGAAGTGGGACCACCCCCAGGTCCTGCAGCGGGGCGGCGATGTGCCGGGGCACCCCGGCAGCAGGATGCGACCGATGCCAGTGGAGAGGAGCGGGGGTCAGGGTTTGATCCCCTCCCTGCAGCTTCGGCTCCTGGGGAAAGAACACGGCTCTGGGCTCCTGTCCCCTGCGGGGACTCGGCTTTAATCCCCGGGGGTCGGGGCAGTCTTCGCCCTGCCCGGGGCCGTGGCCACCGCGCTAGTCCGTGCCATTGGTGAACTGGCAGAGTTTGTTCTCCAGGTCGGAGATGCGCTTCTCCTGTGCTTGGACCGTCTCCTTCAGGGCACGGATCTCCTCCAGCACCTCCTCCAAGGCTGGCCGCTGCGGGGTGGGGGACACGCGTGGGGTCACCAGGGAGCCCTCACCCCACGTAGGGAAACAGCCCCGCCACGACATCGCCATCCCCAGGATACTCACAGAGAAGTCGGGGTCACAGGCGGACTGGCTGCGGCGGGACACGGGAGGGGGCTTGTTGTCCAGGATGTTCTTCTTGACCACCTTCAGCTCCCGGTTCTTCACAGGGACGTAGCCGTCCCGCAGCGAGATGAGGATCGGCTCTGCATCCTTCCCCGACAGCCACTCGTCTGCCTCCAGCGCTGGCTCAGGGCCTGGCGTGTCGGGGTACAGGTCATCCTGGAAGAGATCTGACTGCGCGGACAAGAAAGACCATGGTGAGACAGGATGTCCCTTGAGGAAAGAAAACCCTTCCACGTGCCCGGGGAGCCCCGCAGGCTCACCTTGCGTGGCACCGTCATGACTATGGGCTCGCACTTGCGCTCGTGTAACTTGAAGAATCTGGTGGGACAGAGGTGGTCAGGATCCAGCTGTCCCCCCCGACCCCTCCAGCTCCCCCCAGTTTCCCCCAGCTCTCACCTGGCGATCTCACACTTGCTGACGTCCAGCCCGCGCTTGGGCATGAAGCCCATGCCCCGCTGCGGCTCCTTGCTGCTGTAGGTGTTCAGGTAGTGCACGTAGGGCGCTTCATCCGTGATCTCAAAGTACCGGATGCTGCTGTCACCCTGCGGGTGTGGGGACGGGTGTCAGCCGGCCCCGGCACCCCCAGGGATGGGGTAGCACAGGGTGGGGGGCGGTTACCTTCCCACAGAGGTAGACGATGCTGGAGTCAGGGTCATAGAACGGCAGCAGGACCCCGTTGCTTGTGTCCATCTCCTGCAGGGCGATGGGCTCCTCAAAGTTTTTCTGTGGGGCCGGAGCAGTGTGTGGAGGGGTGTGAGCGGTGGCCCCGAAACCCCCGCTCTGGTTAGTCACACACATTAGCCACGGCACACTGTGGGGATGGGGCTTCCCCCCGCCCCCGGGATACACAACCCCCTTGGATGCCCCCCCAGCAGCCCTGCCCCACTCCTGCTTACCTGCACGACTGGGTGCCCCCCAGCCTGGCCTGTCCCCTCCCACCAGTGCTCCCTGTCCCTCCAGCCCCCTCCCCATGCCCGGCACAGCACGGCACACTTGGGAACTTGGCATCTTTAGGGGAGAAGGGGTATGCAGCAGGCACCCCATCTTAGGGCAGGGGGGAGGCAGAGGGTCGGGGGGGCCAAGTTCCCAGGGCAGCACTCCATGCGGCCTCGTTACCGGGTCCCACAAGCCCAGCTCCCGCTGGCTCATTCTGGTAAAGCCCGTGGTAAAGATGTGTCCTTCCCGCGTGAAGATGGCCCGCACGGGCCTCAGCCCTTCGTGGGGGGCAAACCTCTCCTGGGGAGAGGGGGAGAGAGTCAGCACGGGGCATGGGAAGGGGGGGAAATGGGAGAGGGGTCCGGATCTGTCCCCTAAAACAGCCGTTGAGTCCTGCTCTGGGGGCGTGCATGAGGCTCCTGGGGTGCACACACTGCTGGAGAGTATCCCTGCACTCCTGGAGAGTATCCCTGCGCTGCTGGAGAGCATCCCTGGCACCCAGAGCATCCCTGGCACCCGGTGCAGCCCCAGCACCCGGCGTAGCCCCAGCTCGGCTGAGCTCTGCGGGGTCCCTGGGGTGGTGCTGGCTGGGTGGGAGCCGCCGTCTCGTACCAGGTCCCAGAGGCCCAGCTGCCGCTCGCTCATCTTGCTGAAGCCGGTGGTGAAGATCTTGCCATCGGCCATGAAGATGGCGCGGATGGGGCGGGCGCCGTCGTGCGGTTTGGCTTTCTCCTGCGCCGGCCGTTAGCAGGTTAAAACCAAACACAGAGACGTGCGGGTGCGGGCAGTTAGTAGGGTCAGGCAGGCATGGGGGGGACCCCGCGGGGGACAGTGTGGGGGACACGGTGCAGGCCACTCACCGCCACGATCTGCTGTTTGCGCGGGTCGATGATGCGGACCTTCTTGTCCTTGCAGGTGGTGACGAGGAGGCTGCCGTTGCGGTTCCAGCCCACGTTGTAGATGAGGTCCGTGTGCATGTCATCCAGCACCAGCAGCATCTCCCCAGTGCCCACGTTCCAGAGGATCACCAGGTTGTCACAGCCTGCAGAGGACCGACGTGGAAGACACCATCACCCCACAGATCCCCCCCCAAAACTCTGGGGAGGGCGAGCCGGGTCCCCCTTACCTGCGCTGAGCAGGACGTTGCGGGCGGTGGGGTGCCATGAGATGATGCTCACCCGCTTGGAGTGTCCCTCCAGTGTCACCACCGGCTCCGTGATGTTGCGCATGGGGACGTAGTCGGGGATCTGCCACACCTGGGGGGGGGATGGAGGGTGGGGTGTGGGGCAGCGGGGATCACCCCACGGGTGAGTGCTAAGCGGCTGAGGGCCTCAGAGCCAATTAACCTCATCGTTAATCCCAGCTCAGGCTGCCGGGAGGGTGGTGAAGAGGCAGCAGCAGGGCCTCCACCCTGGGGTGCAGCCACAGCACTCAGGGTGCTGGTGGGCACAGGGAGGGGGGCACAGCCGGGGTGCAGCCGCCAGCCCCCCCCCCAGCTATTCCTGGGTGCTGAGTCGCCGGGGCAGGTATATTTAGCACAAAGTGCTGCATCATGGAGAGAGCAGCCACCGCCAGCGGGAACGCATGGCACCGGGGCTAAAAATAGGCCACTGACACTTCGCAGGCAGTGAAGGGGGGGGGATGCTCCACGCCGCTCCCCCAGCACCCACTGCCCCCCTCCCACCCGAGGTCCAGCCCCTCACCATGACGGTGGTGTCCTCTGAGGCGCTGGCGATGACGTTGTCGTTGTGGGGACACCAGTCTATGTCCAGCACGGGCGCCGTGTGTCCCGTCACCAGCGGGTGGTTCTTGTCCACCCGTCCCGTCTGCAATGCCGAGGTGCCAGGGTGAGTCCCCAGCAGCCAAAGGGGACCCTGCCAAGTGCCCACCACACCCCAGCCCAGCCACCATGGGGGACTGCGGCACAAGAGGGGACACACAGGGGGCCCTGCTGGCGGCCAGAGCTTTGCGCCTGCCTCAAAGGGGGAAACTGAGGCACACAGCAGGAATGGGGCTCACTTAGCACGAGGCGTAATAATGACACAGGAGGGAATGATGTACCCCAGGAGAAGTTGTTTTGTGTTCCCTCTGACGGCAAGGAAGGGCTGCAGCCCCCCCTCCCAGCTCCTCTGCTAGGATGGGCAGGGCAGGCCCACACCCCACTATGATGCTCCCAGGGCATCATGTGCCCCCAGGGAATTTAGGCTAGGGAGAAAGCAGCCAGGTCTTTCCTGCACCACCTCGGTTCCCCTAGGACATCATCCTTCTTAGAAGCTGACGAACACCTCAAGTTGTTCCTGTCCTGAGCCCCCACATGAGGATGGGGATGACAGGGCAAAGCTGGGGAGTTCTGGGGCCATAGCAGCCCCTCCAAAAGCAGAACCCATCAGTATGTACCCTCCAATACATCCTGGGTGCCACAGACCCCAGAAACCTCCCTGCTCACCTTGGCAAGGGGCAGGACAATGAAGGCCCCACCACCGCCAGCTTCCACGATGATGGCCACAAACTTGGGGTTGACGGCACAGAAGGAGCTGTCGCATGTCACCTTGGAGACGCGGATGTCCTCATACATCTGGTCAGCCTTCACTGGCTGCCCGAAGACATGCCGGAACTTGCTTTGGCGCACCACACGACGGCTCATGGCTGGGGGGCACAGGGTCAGGCCATGACACCCCCTCAGACATCATGCTCTGAGAAGCACCTCCTTACCTTGGGGCCGGGGGGAAGCCTGGGGACAGGGATGAAGGTGCAGGATGGTGCCCAACGTGGCTCTGACCCTGTGGCAGGGACCAGGGGCAGCCCTGGTGCAGGGGGTGTGGGTGCTGCAAGTGCTGGGGATGGGTGTTCCACGGCTGGAGCTGCTGGAGGGCTGGGCAGGGACATGGCTGTGCCATGGTGCAGAGCTGTGCCATGCCCTGCGGCTGTGCCGTGCCCCACAGGAGCAGCTGGCACATGAGCAGCTGCAGTAGAGAAGTGAGGCTGAGGGGAGTTTTGAGGTGGGCATGGAGCTGCAATGCACCAGGTCACAGCTGGTCCCCTTGTGTCCCACCCTGCATCAGTGGCCTGAGGTCTCCTGGCTTGACCCCACACCCAGGAAGGAGACTGTGCTTCCAGCGTTACCCACTCCACACCTCCCTCCGTGGGCTCCTGCCCCAGAGCTCCACGTGTGCCACCCGCTCTGCACGCCCAGCCCACTCGGCTGGCACTGACCCAGCGAGGGTTGGACCTGGCACAGGCACGCAGCCCCATGGGCATACGGGGGTTCGAAGGAGCCCCCCCGACTGTGCTCAGCATGGCCCCAGGAAGGTCTCCAGACTCGGCCATAGGCAGGCAACCTGCCCACAATCACCCATCTCCATCCGGAGCCTGCACTGCTCCTGGGACCTGCCTGGGGGGCACCGAGCCCCTCGGGACTCCGAAACCCCTGGACCTGGGGCTCTGCAGCACCCATGAGCCACTGACTGCCCCAGGGGCTCTGCTCGGCTCTGCTGGGCCCCCAGCCGTTGGCAAGGGCCGTATCCAGTCACCAACCCACAGCCTAGAGGGCCAGGCACCGCTGACCCCAGCCTGAGGGGCCGGTGCGGGCAGAGGTAGGAGCAGATCTGCTTCTCTGTGTCCCAGTCGGTGGCTTTTGTCCAGAGCACATGCAGCACCAAGCCAAGCCACATCTGCCTGGTCCCTGTGTGTCTCCAGGGGTCCCCATGGCCCTTTAGCATCATCTCTGGCCTGGCAGAGCAGGTGCAGGTTGGAGCCAGGCACTGAAGGGGCCCTGAGCACTTCTACTGAGGGGGGCTGGATGCTGGTACCCCTGGTGTCACCACCATGGCCTTGGGCAGGGTCCCCAGTCCTGGGGAGGAGTCAGTGGGCTCCATGGGGCTGTTTTGCAGCACCCCATCCACTGCCAGTGAGAGCAGAGCTGGGGGTGTAGACATGAGGGGAGAGGGTGATGGCCTGGCCGGCTGGGCAGAGTGCAGGCAGGGTACAGGCAGGGTGCAGGCAGGGCATGGGACGCGGGAAAGGTGCAGGTGAGCTGCAAGCAGCTGAGCAGGGTGCAGGCAGCGTGTAGGGTGCAAGCAGAGTTGAGCAGGGGACAGCTGAATGGGGTGCAGGCAGAGTTCGGGCAGTGTGCAGGTGGGGTACGGGCAGGGTGCAGGCAGGGTGCTAGCGGGCCGCAGGCTGGGTACAGGCAGGGTGCTAGCGGGCTGCAGGCATGACAGAGGCCGGGTGCCGGCAGGGCGTTCGCGGGGTGCAGGCAGGGAGCAGGCGGGGGGCCCGCGGGGTGCCAGCGGCGCGCAGGCGGGG
>VZZY01021104.1:464762-522925 GCA_013400335.1 Eurystomus gularis | reverse complement strand
CTGCCCGGGGCCGAGGGGGGACACGGGGCTGCTGCGCACCCCACGGGGCTGCGACCCTGCGGTGGGCCCCCCCACAACCCTGGGGACAACGCAGCCGCACAGAGACCATGGCCAGGGGCTGGCCCCGGGGCTCCTGGCACCCTCAGCACCCGGCGGGGCTCGCCACCTCCCCCCGGGGGCTGCAGAGCCCTGGGGGTGAGCCCTGCGCGGCCCCAGCCCTGCGCGGCAGGATGGTTACAGGCACATTCAGGAGCCAGATTTGGGATCCAGCAGAGCCCAGCCCCGCAGGGATGCCCTGGTCCAAGGGGATTAAGGGATTGTAGGGCTCAGGGACCCGTGGTTCCTGGAAAGGCAGCAAAGCCCTGGACCCTACAAGGCCACCAAGCAGAGCCGGACGAGCATTGGCTGAGCCGGGCAGGAGCGGGCAGCTGGCAAAAAGGCAGGGAAAAGGTGACATCCTTGCTCGCCTGGCCAAAGGGGTGGCAGTGAGGGAGGGGGCTGCAGAGGCACCCCCCGCCTGCCCCGTCCTACCATGGCCCCGGCTCACTCTGCCCTTGGAGCTTGGGGACGGAGAGAGCCGTGTCCCATGTCCCCAGCTCCAAGCTACATCCCCAGGAAGCGCAGAAGAGGTCCCAGGAAGCCTTTCCCCAGCCAGTGCCTGACAGGATACCCCAGAGACACTGCCGGCCCCACCGTGCCCCACCGTAATGGCCCTGCACCCCTGGCCCCACGCTCTGGTGCTCGCTCAGACCTGGCCCAGCCAGAAGCTTCACCAGGGATGGTGAGGCTGAGCCCCGGGGGACTTGGCTGTCTCCATACCCCCTTTCTCACAGCCCTGCTGCTGCTCCCCAGGGCCGGGCAGGCCAGCGGGAGCCCACAGAGACCTTTGTGCCATGCTTGTGTCCACGGCAGGGAGCAAATGTCCCCACGATGGAGCAAAACCAGCTCACCTGAGATGGGCTGGTTCCCACCGCAGAGAGCCACTTGCACTGGGGTTATTTAGTGCTTGGATTTGGCTCAGCTCCTTGGCTGGGTCTGGTGAGTCTGTCCAGAGTTCCTCGCAGTCCCCTTGGGTCTTGGAGGCCAGGATCCTCCCCCCAGCTCCTCTGCCCGTGGTGGCAGCGAGGGCACCTGCCACATCCCGATGGTTTTATACACACAACCCCCGGCACCTTCAGCTGCAGCAGGATCTGGAAGCATCTAGCTTGGGAGGGTGGCTCCTCAGCCTCTCCACGGATCACTTGGGACAGGATGGATCACAGAATCCCAGCATGGCAAGGGTTGGAAAGGACCTCTAGAGATCACCTTGTCCAACCCCTCTGCTAAAGCAGGGTCACCCAGAGCAGGGTGCCCCGGCTCACACCCAGGCGGGTTTTGAAACTCTCCAGAGAAGAAGACTCCACAACCTCTCTGGGCAGCCTGGTCCAAGCTCTGGCACCCTCACCGGTCCATCTGCACTTCTGGCAGGGGACAGGAGCAAACCACCCCAGGCCCCCACCGCCGTCCCGTGCTCCCACCGCAGCGCGGGTCGCTCACCGCCCCCAGCCCCGATCCCAGACAGGAGGCGGCACACCCACGTCATCTTCAAAATAAAACTTTATTCATTCGGTAACAAGAACATTGAATCTGCACATCAGTGCACGAGTTCACATTTAAAAACAGCTGAGCACATCGGTCATAGGTCTTTAGGAGGAAAGGGGATGATCCCAGCCACCAAGGCAGGCCCGGGAGGGGCAGACAGAAGCGCTCCCCTCCCCGGTTGCCCCTCCACCGCCAGCCGTGCCCGAGGCCTCGGCTCCAGCACACGGTGTGACCGGGCTGCCCGGCCCCGGGCGATCCCTACAAACCAGCGCATGGACATCACATCTCCAGAAAGGAAAATAAAAGGCACTGGCACCTTCTTTGGTGCCAACAGAGATGTCTGCAGCGCGGGCGGGCTGTTAGCACCTCTGGGAGCACCGCCGGAGGGTGACCAAGAGCCCTCTGCCCAGCCCGGCCCCCTCCCGCGCCAGGCCAGCGCCTGCCTCTGCCCCACGCCCGCAAGGGCTCCAGGGGTCCCTCCCTGAAGTGGGGGGCTTTGCGCGGAGCTGGGACCAGATTAAGGCAGGACGCACCACGACGGGAGCAGGGGACCTGCGGCGGGTACGGCTTCCTCACGCCACCGGCTGGGAGAGCTGCGGGGGGCTCGGGGGTGCCCATGATGCCCACAGCAATTCCCAGCGGCTCGCTCCTCCCAGGAGGTCCCTGCAGCAGCCGGAGCCGGGTGGGATAACTTCTACCAGGCCTTTGCTGGCAGAGGGACATGGAGCTAATCCCGGCCCTGTTCCACATCCAAGTGAGCCAGAAACGTCACCTTCTGCCCCTCCCGCCACCCGCTGGGACCCTGCCCCCAGGAAAGGGCTGGAGGGGGAAGAGATTTGTACATGTCACAACTTCTCAAGCAGACCGGACACACGCGCACACACACACACACACCATCGAGTGCAACAGAACGCAGTGTAAAAACCAGTTTCACGCACACACTATCCGTTTGTGCAAGGCTCACACGTTACAGTACAGCCGGAGATGGGGCGGGCAAGGGGGGCGATGGCCGAGATATTGTACAGGAGTGAATGTAAACAATAAAGCGTCCTCCAAGAGGGCTTTGCAAGAGACCAAAGGAACAGTTGCTTTGTACAAAAATGCCCTTAAAACAACACATTTCTCCTACACCCCCTCTATCAGCAAGGCTTGGCAGCTGCTGAGCACCCTGGAGGTGCTGCTCCTTCCCATCGGGGGAAGATGCCGCTCAGCAGGTCACAAGAAGCTCTCATGGGGAAGACCAGGAGCGAGCCACCACCTGCACATGAGCTACCACCATGGAGAACAACCAACCATCCCCAGGCAGAGACCTTTCATGCCAGGGGCTTGGCGGCTTCATTGCCCAGCCACTGGACAAGGAGGACCCAGGACCCCCAGAGAGCTGCATGTGACGTGTCCCTCCAGCCCGTTCCCCTTTCTGCCCTCCAGGTCAGAGCCTCCAGACCACCAAGGCCTTCATAACTCTGCAAGAGGACCACCTTCCCTGACTCCCTCCACCTGTCTGCAGGCTTCCCAGAGAAAAACCACAGTTGTGCTGAGCCAGACCCGAGGACAAGGGGACAGCAAAGCCCCTCCACTGCTCTCCTTGGTTGAAGCACCTGGACAGCACCAGAGTATTGGAAGGAGGCAGCATTTCTGGTCTGCATGGAAGAGCCCTCCTATAGGGTATTTCTCCTGAGATGAAGCTGAGCAAAGAAACCTGATCTCCTTCCTCCTCCTCCTCCTCCCTTCTCAAGGGAACAAATTATACACAAAGCTTTCCCCTCCCAAGCAGATCCTTGTCACCAGGACACATTGCCAGCCAAGCATGCTCCCTCCAACGCAGGGCAGGCTCGGTGGCAGCCCATCCCTTCTGCCTGCCGAGGGGCAGGCAGACATGTCCCTGGGGTCAGGAATGGGGGGCAGAGGGGTCTGGTGAGCTTTGTGGGGGAGGTGAGGACTGAACTTGTCCTTCACAAGATGACACAAGCCACTTGGCCTTTCCACAGCGCCTGCCCAGCTCTGAAGCCAGCTGGAGCGGGCTAGCAAAAGCCAAATGTCTTTCAGTGTCCCAAAGAAGTATCTGGCCTCCTGGGCCAGGGGCTTGGGTGACTGCTAGCGACTGAAATGGCCTGGGATGACGTGCTATTTGACCCAGGACAGGGCCTTGCTGGGCTACTCCGGGCTGCGCTCCAGCCTGCAGCTAGCACGGGTGACAACTCCCCCAGGAGAGCTGAAGCTCCTTGGAAAGGGGGGGATGAAGTGCATGTTGCTGCAGGAGAAGGACAGACACGCTCACGGCCCCGTGCCCAAGCTGTGGGCACACAGGCTCTGCAAGGCAGTGCAGGAGGGCTCCTGGGAGCTACAGGAGGACAGTGAGGTGGGGCTACCTTGCAAACTGCTGAACTATCCTCTGCTGCAGACAAGCTGGGGGTTACAGACACCCCTTCCCCCAGGGCAGATGCACGCTGCTTCCCAATACTCCACAGTACTCTGGTGCCATGGACTCCTCTCCAGCTCAAGATGAGCTTGTCCCATCAGAGCCCACCAGGCTCTGCAGCATCAGCACTGCTTTCTAGACATGGCCTTGGCTGTTGCTCCTCCCACACCACGTCCTCTCCATGCTGGGCTTTCAGCAGCTGGAGCCATTCTGCATCTTCTCTCTGCTCTGCTCCTCCCCAGAGGGCAGGTTTGGGCCAGAGCCAAGCACCATCTCAGACACGATCCTGTGGCACAGACCTGCCACAGGGCTGTGGGCAGGACCCAGAGCTCTCCTGCCATGGCCAAGAGCCCTTCTCTCTACTCCTACAGTACACATACAACTTGCTGACACACATGGCTGGAAACGAGCAGCTTTGATCTAGCCCAACTGCTCAGGAACCATGAAGTAATTTTTTGAAATTTGGAGCAGACCTTTCAAACACAGGTTCTCTGGGGAAGCAAGAATCTGCAGAATGGCTCAGAGCAGTCAATGGCTTCCCATGTCCAACTGGCACTTCCGAAACCCAGCTTCAAGTGGGAGGGAGATGGGCAGATACGCAACTGTCCTCCCACAGTGGGGTAACGGGGTTCAGGCAGGACTGGAGAAGGGACACGTTTGGCAAAGGCTGGCACCGAGGCTCACTTTTGGAAAGGGAAGACAGCTTACGGTGTCAAATCCACTCCCATTTCTGTGCAGATTACAACAAACAGCACTGAGTTTGAGTCAGGTGGTTTTGTTCCAGTTTACAGAATGCAGTCCTGCCTTTTTTTTTAAAAAAAAACAACAAAACCAACCATAGAAACCAAAAAAAAAAAAAAAATCTATATAAATACCATATATACAATTTAGGCAAA
Source organism: Eurystomus gularis (assembly GCA_013400335.1). NCBI lineage: Eukaryota > Metazoa > Chordata > Aves > Coraciiformes > Coraciidae > Eurystomus > Eurystomus gularis. The sequence goes on along the minus strand of VZZY01021104.1, from coordinate 518,029 downwards.
AAGAAAAAAACTTCCAGAAAAGATCCTCCCTCCAGGTTGAGCGTTAGGAGTGACAGCAGAGAGGACAAAGCTTCGCCTTCAGTAGGGGCAATACGGCGTGTAACAATTACAACAGGTTTGGGAGCGACCAGAAATGCCCGTGAGCACGGCAGAGAGGAGAGGAAAACTCAGGCAGCACAAGATGAGAAGAGCTTTTGGCAGAGGGGAGAGGACAGATGATATGGCCATGAACTTGGAAGGCCCACAGCAGTATTCAAGTAATGGGAGGGTTAAAACCCTAACGAGGCGTTTGTTTTAAAAGAACACGCTGGCTTTGGGGGTTCTCCTCCCCTCGCCCTCGGAGAGGTGAGCTGGGCTGCTCGTGGAGGAGCTCTGCTCCAGCTCACCACAGAATGGGGGAGTCCACACGTCTCCCCCCAGGAGGGGAGCACTGATCCCAGTGCCAGGCTGCCCGGCGTTTCCAGAGCCCGTCTGTCGGGAGGATTTACCTCTGCGTGCTCCTTTTGGGGATGCACGAACCGAGCCAAGGGGGTTTGTCCTAAAGCAGCTTTGTAAAGCAGATCACTATCTGCCAGCATCGTGGAGTTCCAGTTTGCAGAAATAACAGAAAGGCCAAACAAAGGGACCTTGGCACAGCCTTCACATTTATGGGGGTTCTGACCCCAACAACCGCCCAGCACCATTTCAAGGCATGGGGAAAATTCAAGTTGGGAACTAGGATCTGGTTCTAAGCAAAACTCCACCTTGCCGAAGCAAGCCAACAGCAATTTTTGCATGATAAAGGTGTTCTTTTAAAACAAACTAACAAAAAAAAAAAAAAAAANNNNAGAACATTTGAGGTTACCCAAGTTAAAAAAAAACAAAAACCAACAAAACTTAAAAAAAAAAACCCCAAACAGTCCTGCAGTCAGAGTCACACACAGAAGAACCAACCCACACCTACATGCGCCAGGAACAGTAAAATGACAATATATATAAAATTAACCAATAAAGTGCATGTTCCTTATATTACACCTGCCCCTTGCATGAACGCAACACCACGGGTTCTCAGTAAGAAATCACAGCCGAGGGCTCAGGATCACATAGTATTGTAGAGGGGATTGGTTGTCCGCTTTTTATCATTGGTCTTTTTGAGCCTCCTCAGAGGGTGAGTTCTCCCGTGCTGCTGCCGGGGTGCAACAGGCAGACCTGGAGCGGGAGACAAGGAGTCCAGGACCTGCACCTGGAGCAGTGGAGGACCCTCCTCGGAGCTAGTCCACGTCGGATCTGCGCTGGAAAACAAGCTCTGCTGGCTGGAGCCACACTCTTTGGCGTACTGAGCTAGCGGCCTCTCCACCGGCTTGCTCTGGGCAATGCACTCGGCTGTTCTGAGCTGTTCCACAAAATGCTTAGCGGGCTCCGGGGAGGAAAGGCCATGCTTTCCGCACGCGCTTCCCGAGCCCCTCTCCGACCTCCCCCCGCAGAAGCCTCGACCGAGGGCAACGCAGGTGAGAAGTACTGGGTTGGCATCGGAAGAGGCTGACTGCCTCTCACATAAGTCATCCTTGGAGAGGTCCAGGCAGTCCAGTTTGGCCAAGGACGCTGAGCGTTTCATGTGGGAGGGTGTGGTGAGTCCCGCGTGCCGGATCCGAGTCTCTATTTCCTTCGCTCGCTGCTTGACCAGCCCGGGGCTGCTGCTGCGTTCCTCCATGCTGTGGCTGCTGGAGCTGTGGGGGAGGCCATAACACAGGAAAGAGATGTCCAGAAGGTCCATGTTTTCGGTGTGTCGGCTGGTGAAGTCCTCGTCGCTCAGCTGCCTCGAGGTGCTGGCACCTGCGCTGCAGGGAGGTTTGTGTCTGTCCCTGAACAGAAGAGTCACATCTCCCTCAGTGCCACATGGCGTGACTGGCTCGTCGTCCGTACCTGTGCTCTGCTCAGTGACGCCTTCCAGGTGAATTACGTAGGGGTAAGAAGAGTGATCTAGGCTGGGTGAAGGTGTAGAAGTCACCTGAGCAGAGGGAGAAGCAGCACCGAGGTGAACAGACAACCCGCCACCTTCCTCGCTGGGGCTGCCCACAGTGGAGGTGGCCTGTTCGTGTACCGCGTGCTCCGGCAGCGACAGATTCACCAGCGGCAGAGCTCTGAGACAGGTCGGTGCCTTTTCTGAGCACAGCGAAGGGTTCAAGTTTTCATCTAAAGACAGGATGGCCGTGGCCAGCTCGCCCTGCTCACAGCTTGTGTCGGGGTGCTCTGCGGACTTGACCGTAGGAGAGTATTCGATGATTTCAATTCTCTTTGGAAGGAAGGAGGGCAGGGACGGCTCCTCTGTCCCATCAAATGAGACCACTGTCCTGCGCTCTTGTGCCGTTCCCTCCTGCCCCGGGCTGGGCTCTGCGGGCGGCTCTGCCCCAGGAGGCAGCAGCAGCTCCTCAGCACCTGCACCCTGTGCCTTGTCACCCTCCGGAGCCAGTTCTGGGAACGGCTCCTCGCTCTTCCCCCGCAGCAGGAGCTCAGCAGCAGGAGAGTCATTCCTGGAGTTCTTGCGGGTCGGCAAAATGCAGACTGGGGATGTGTGCTGGTGCTCCTGCTCCTGCCTCAAGCGCTCCTCGAACTCCAGGGTGGCTCGTCGGACAGAGCCGGGGCACCACTTGGGCTCAGGGTTGATGGAGCCACAAGGCCCTTGCTGCTCCCCACCAGGGCTGCTTTCCTCCAGCTCTGATTTACCAGAAGACGGCTGCAGCAGGGGAGCAGCTTCTTGCTCAGCTTGCAGAGGCTCCTTCTCCTTTTCCTGATGTCCAGCACAGGCTCCTTCGCTCTGTTCGACCCCTTCCGACGCCCAAATTGCCTCCACTGGCAGGTCGTGAACCGTGTTCCTCTTTGGTGTCTGGGTGAGGTTGGCTGCACCCTCTTTCTGCTGGGCAGGTCCTGCTCCTTGATTGATTGACTCAATCTCTGTGATAATTTCCTTCACAGAAATAGCATTTTCCGAGTGGGATCTCGTGAGATGGCCTGTGCTGGGCAGCTCGGGGACCTCCTGCAACACAGAAATGGGAGAATTAAAGTGGATCAGCTGTGCTGACATGGAGCAAATGGCAGCAGCTTAAAGGAAATGCGGGTTCAGGTCCCCAAAGGGACAAAAAGTGCCTGTGCCAGTGTGTGGGGATAGATTACAAGTGCAGTGATCACTAATGGAGAAGCATTATTGTCTCCGGGACAGCATTTAACATATCCCAGATTGGATTTTCACCTAGACTGAAATTTAAGAACTTCTTTAATTGCCATGAATTCCATGAATGCCTTTAAAAAAATAAAGTCTAGTTAACAACAGCAAAAAATTCCTAATGCTGCTAAAAGAACCGTTTTGAACTGAAAATGTGAAAGATGCTGCTCACGTAAGGGAGTGAAGCGAAGTACAGCATAAAGAATGACCGAGCGCTGAAACGCTCTCGTTTCCCAGAGGAAAACGGCCCATCCACACAGACGCTCTTCCTGCCAAATCACTGGAGAGAGCGTTGGCCTATTATACTTGGAAGAGCCTTATTGCCTCACATGGAGATGGAAAAGATTCAAGCAATGCAGCGTGGAATTTAAATAAGAGAGGCTCCCAGAAACTGATGTCCCCGGACATCATCAATCTCTGGGAGAGTCCCACAGGGTGGAAAGCAATTATAAGAGAAAAGGTGCCTCAATTCAGAGGTTACTAAATTTTGTCTGGAACATCTCTCTACCCAGGAGAGAAGTGAGCCATGATGTGCCTGATCCCATCACCCCAGGCCTGGCCAAGCTCTTTGTTTTCCTCCAGCAGTGGAAGCTCCACATTTGCCTCGATGGACTATCCCAATGCTGGTGCTTCCCAAGCAGGGAAAGGAGCCAATTTTGCCTCATTCTGTGGTGGATTTCTCGAGTCAGATAAATGCCCGTGCAGGTCTGGGATGCTGGCTGGCCTGGGCTGTTGTTCAGGGAGTGGGTCAAGTCCCGCCTATCTGCTCTCCTGATGCAAAACTCGAAATTAAGTTTCTCACGAGAACAGCAAAGCAGGTCAGGTCAAGGTCGACTCAGCCAGTGTCCTGCCACTGCCAGCAAACAGATGTTTAGGGAAGCCCTGGTCAGTGAAAGCCAGGACCAGAAAATCCCCTGTCCACAGCAACTGCACAGCAAGAGAACTACCCACAGGTAGGTTCAAGCAGCAGTTCTTAAAAAAATGAGGCAAGTTATTTTAACCTTTTGCGGTTCTTCATCTGTGGAAGAGTCATCTGATGCCTGAGGAGAGTTTCCAGAGCTGTTCCTTTGAGCATCGGCAGCCCCATCCGCAGCAGGCAGCACTTCCAGCACAGGCACCCTGGAGACCCCGTTCCTTCCACTCCCTTGCTCCTCCATCCTGGAGTGGGAGCAGGTGCGCGACCGGCTCTCCTGGGAAAGCTCCACAAATTTCTCCAAAGCACTGAAGAAGTCAATCCTGTCTGTACTGAGGTCTGTCACTTCAGGCTGGGGATTCTGTTGGAGACTTGGGGAATTTTGGTTTGGGGATTGGGGAAAGTCTTTTAAGCACGAAGTGAATTCTTCCATGGGAACCAAGTGCACGTTCATATCAGGCTTAAGGGCATCTTTTTCCAGATCGTCCACTGTCAAATCAGGAAACTCTGAAATTTCCAAGGGGTGCTGGAGTTGCATTAAGGCCTCAGAAGCATGGCAGTTATCTGGGGGGACAGAGTCTACACAACATCCTGCTGTATAGCCATTGATATTGTTCAGGTTCAACTTGTCCTCCATCTGCTCAGCACGGAAGTCTCGACATGTAAACTCTAGGTGGATCTCCTCCTTCACACACATCTCCTCGATCGTGTTTGCATCCTCTGGGAGCTGCTGCTCCCTGTCCAGATCAGCCGAGTAGATGGGAGACATCGGCTGCTGGTTGTCATTGGTCTTTGCCTCTGAGATCTGGTCGGCTGAGGTGGTGATCTCCTTTTTGTTCAGCTCCAGTCCAGACTTGCAGATGGGCTCATGATGGTCCGAGAGGTCACTGTCTGAGTGCGAGCGCCACAGTTTATTATGCCGCTGTTTGCTGATAGGAAGAAAAGCAAATGAAAACATTGAGTGGTGTTTTCACATACCAGAGCCAGACCCACCTTGTTGTAAGAGGATGCAACCTCCATGAAAAACCGTGCCAGATATTGGAGTCACTGACCACAGCTACAGCTTCACCTGAGCAGTTTAGGGCCAAACCTGCTGCTGGAGAAGCTGATCCAATAACAAGTCACTTCCCAGTAGCTAAATTGACACTGTTCTGCTCCACACACATGTATTCCCCAGCAGTATTTTATCAGTCTGCTCAACGAATGCAATGGTTAACTGACTACAGATTTTGGGCCTCTCAGCCAGCAAGCACTTCTCCATTTGCTAGCAGGTGAGCAATGACCAGAAGAGACAGCGTTCCTAGTCCTGGACATGAGTGGATGGTGGACACTGAATAAAATCTAGTTTTTCTTGTGGCTCCTTTTTTGAATAGCTTCAGCAATCAATAACTGGGCTCTCGTAACCAAGGGGTAGGGTGGAGTGAGTGGATGTGGGTGTGTGTAAAAACCAGAAGACATCCTCAACAGTCAACAAGCAGCCCAAAACACTACCTTTCTTTCACAGGAAGGAAGTTCAAGAGTTCTCCAGGTCTTGGAAAGCCCCTTTAGGCAGGTCTGAGACAAGGCCAAGCAATTGCCAGTGGCACTGCACCACCTTCTCTGTCTCATCCTGCCAAAAATCTCAGCCCGTGCCCCCATGCTTACAGAGAGCAAAGGAGACAACTTCTCGAGTGGAGCCACACCAGCTAGCCACGTCTGCAAAGGCTTTGCCGAGTGACCATGGCCACAGGGCTGTGCTTCCACCGTTTGCCCCTAGGAGGAGAGCAGATACCACAGAAATGTCCTTGGATCTGCAGGAGACCTTGCAAAACCTCTCCAGTCCCTTGCTGGTGTGAGCAGGCACTCCCAGACACATCCATTGGCTGCAGTAAGTTAATTAACAGATGCTATTGAACTAATTATAATCTACCATGTTAGTTGTGGGTGCCCAACAGCTAAGGAAAACAATCCGTCACAGATATAGCTTTCCAACCCCATAACCAGCTACATCCTTCACGTATGACACAGGACAGAATCAGGCCCCTTCAGAGGAGAGGAGGGTCAAGACTAGAGGTCAAAAGGCATCGCTCTGGTGTGCACGTGCTCTGTCTCTAATGGGTTTTGGAGCAAAGCTTGACACTGGCAGCAGAACCAGGCTCGTCCATGAGGCAGGTTGTTGCTGAGGCTCTGTAGGAGATGCCAAAGATCTCCCTTGTCTCTGCTCACATAACCTGGAGAGAAGTTGTTGATGTTTTGAGGGCACCTCCTACCCTGGCACTTCAGTGCTCAAATCCAGTGCTCTGCTGCACTTCTGATCTGGAAAGTCAAAATTATCCTTGTGCATGAACAAAACAAACCCGCCAAGCACAGCCTTGGTCTGAGAATCAAAACAGCCGCCAACAGCCTCTGGGAGAGGTGTATTGTGTTCGCTTTTAATCTCACACTTCCTCCAGTCTGACTACCTGCAAGAAGTGCTAAAAGCAGGGTCAGAGAACAGGAGCCCACATCCCCTCCCAAAGCCCACAGCCACCTCTTGACTTTCCTGAGCAGCATTCCTGGTACCAGGGAGAACAGCCCATGGTAGCCCAGGCATCCGGTGAGCCAGGGACCAAGCAAGGTCTGGGGGCAGCCCCAGGGCTGGCCAGCTTGTGTTCACACCAGCCTTGGACAGGAGCCCCTCACATCTCCCACCACGCTGCAGCCAGCTCTCCAGGCTCTGGTATAAAACCACTGCTGTAGATTCACGAGTTGCATGTAGGGGATCCCAAACGCTGTTTTCCTGTAACTTACAGCTAACAAAAGAAACAGGGTTGGCTCAGCCTTTCTGTGTCTATCACCAGAGGAAGGGGACAGTTTAACTAACCCCAGGAAGTACGACAGTCTCAAAGAGCAAAACACGCTTGTTGTTGTGACTAAAAGCAGGCAGGGGGTTTTCATTTTATGGCTGGAAAACATATCCCAGTTGCTACAACCCCAACACAAAACCGTAACTAGATAGTGCAAGCACATGGCTGCCCTCACATACCTTCTCTCTGAAATCGGAGCAGTCACATGAGCGTGAATCTGTTGGGTTTTTCTTTTTGTATTTTATTTTTTTTTTAACCTGTCCTGGAATACCACAGCAATAAACAAGGCACCAGAGGCCAGAGAGCAAAGCTAAATAACACAGAGAAGAAAGAGGAAATAAAACAGTTTGGAGCTGAGAAAGGAACTGCACAAAGAGGGACCGTTTCTGCAGCACAGAGAGGCCATTCCTTGCTTCAGTGAAGCTTCATTTACTGCAGGCTTTTCAGTCCTACACTCAGAGATGTAATGCACGGCTCTTGCATTTTTTAAAGCCTCACAAGTAATCCTGTTCATGCCATTGTACAGGGACTTAGAGAGCAGGTCAGGAGCCGTGGTGTACTTAAATGGGAGAGGAGCCACACACCATAGAAATGATGGCAGCAAGAAAGATTTACCTCCTGAAAAATAAATTACTGGAAGACAGGAAAAAAAAACAACCCCAACATCCGTAATGAAAATGTTTGTACTGGGCGGCTTTGGAGATGTGCCACCAACTACAGATTACCTAAAGCAACTGCAGGGCTGAGGGCTTGAAGTTGTGATACACCAGCTGCTACCAGCCCAGGGCTCCTCGCAGGTGTTCACCAACCCGTTGCAAAGGATGTTGTTGTGTTTTTCATGTCTAAAAAGCTTTTTTGCCTCCATTCAGTCCACCCCAGCGAGATCTCATTTCCCAGTCTGCTCAATGCTACATAGCACAGAGTTAAGCACTGACCTTTATTAACTGGTGCCAGCAGCATGTTTGGTGTCACGCGGCACCAAAGGCAGGTGTGGTGTCTGTCTCAAAGGGTTTCAGTCCAGAAGAGCATAATTTCTTAAAATATCTATTCCACTGTGATCTATCCTGAGATTCGATACTACTTGGCTGCTTTTTCAGAGAGAAAAAGGGTCATTATGGCAGTTACCATTTGGGGAGCAAGGGGAAAGGGAGGCAGGCACAGAGGACAGGGTGGAGGACAAAGATCCTAGGGGTGCACCTGATCAGGGAACAAGCTGGGAGGAGCCCTCAGATCGTTCATCTGTGCAGAGGAGGAAAGAGGAAGCACACTTTAGTGACAGAAGGAGCTTACACCAGGGGTTTGGTGTTAAAATTGGGAACCCAGACCTGGCCCAGCAGCAGATTGCTGGGAGCAAGTGGAGAGCAAAGGAGGAACAGTAAGTCATTAGCACAGAAAAAGAGAAGGGAGGTCTTTGCAAGTGGACAGGACAGACCCAAAGGGACAAAATCCAGCAAAGGACAGAGGTGAGAAGTGTGCCCTAAAGAGAGCACACGAGTGCCTGAGCTGCTGTAAAGAACAGCATAAGGCAGGCACCTTTCAACAACAGCAAGCAACTACGAAATAACTACTTCGGTCAAAACTCACTAAGAGCCACCTCCTGTGGCAGGAGGCTCAGCTTGGGTAATTCTGCTTGCTTCAGATCTGCTTGCTGGCAAAGCACACCAGGGTCCTAAGCAAAAGACCGTAATCTGGCGAAACACAGAGTATCACTACCTCCTCCAGCTGATCACGTGAAGACATTGCTTAACACAGCTTACAAGTGAGTTTCTCAGAAACACACAACATCTATGTCTTTTTGCTAACCAGGCGATGGGTTTGGGATTACACCACACTTGCCCATACCCAAGGCCAGCTCCAGACCAGCCTCAGGACTCCACACAGGAATAAACATGGCTGTTGCAATGCACAGAACATCCTGTCCCCTCCCCTAACACCAACACTTACCCAAGGGATCTAAATAAAACCAGACCAGCTGTTGAGGAGGGGCATGTTCAACAGGGAACTGTGAGGCTGAGACAAAGCGAGTTCCCTGCCAAGTGATGTTACAAGCAATATGGACATCGCTTATCTCTGCTGGAGTCTGCACAGTTCTGAATGCTGCCTTTGGATGGCAGTTCACGGGATGCTACTCTCCAAAAAAGAGCCATCCTAGAAGCCAAACAGCTTGCTAAAAGCTCTTTATTACCCTTAATTTTCTCAGGCTCAGCTGAGACAACCCATGAAAACAGAGCACTATCTTTCCCAAGACAATCACGAGCTTACACAATGCTGTGATGGAAGTTCTAATTAAAATAATGGAGTCAATCATTTAAGCGTTATGCTTTACCATGGGTAATCAACATCATTCCTTCCACTCACCTGGCCAGCAGGATCCCTTGGTATTCCTCCAGCTGCCGCATAAAGCTGGGGTTGGGCTTGGTGACAGTGCGCCGCTCCTTCACGTAGTCGTAAGCCCTGTCCAGGTTCCAGCCGTACTCCTTCATGGCGTAGGCGATCACCGTGGATGCTGAGCGGCTCACTCCCATCTTGCAGTGCACCAGACACTTAGAACCATTTTTCCTGAAGCAGGAGAAAGACAAAAAGGGATCATTAAATAGAAAACATGGCCTCTGAGAAGCTTAAGAAAATAGCAACTTCTTTACCAGAGCATTAGCAAACGCATTTTCAACACTGTGGCCACAGTTGAAGTCTCGGATGTGATCTGATAATCCAATTTACAAACTGGAGCAAGACACAGAAAGTGAAGAACAAGGTCTTAATACTCTTAACAGATTTTGTTGCAACAGCTCTTTGGAACCCTTTACTGCAAAGCGGACACACATCAGTTATTTGCAGATTTATGAAGACTGCTAAAGACTAACGTGGCATGCTTGACCTCAACCCACTGGTATCAAGCAATATTCCAAATAAAAAGGGCATCTATTACAGAAACATGGCGCCACCATTCAGAAACACATCCCTGGAAGATACTGAGCAGTCTCTAGCACAGAGATGTTCTTCTACTGCAAACCTCTGACAGCGTATTATTGGGTTTGGCAATTGTCTGAACAAAACCAACATTGCCTTCGTCAGGGGTTTGACACCCCACCTAGCTCCCATCCACACCTCTTGAGGCACCGGCAGGTCCAAATGCAGCCAGAAGCTCCAGGGACCAACCTGGCAGATTTTTCTTGATAGCATCACTTCTTAGGACCGTCTCTAGGTAGAAAGCTCACTCCCCTGCGCTGTTTATAATAGTCCTTTACTCCAGTACCTGCCCAAATGTGAGTGGAAAAGACCCTCCTTGTGGTTGGAGGCAGAGAGCTCAAATGACGACTGCAGTGCAGCACCCTGCTGTTATCAGATGGAAAATCCTTCAGCTTTAATTCTTTTTTTTCCTCATTGAAGGCAAAGCAAACAGCGCCTTTGTGTGCAACGAGCAGCTACTCTGCTTGGTGAGGCTGGTAAAGAGCCTGAAAGGGCAGCCAGAACTCTGCTCCAAGGAATTAAAAAACATTTGTCTGCTGTGAAACACGAGGAGGAAGGCCACGGCCCGTCTCTGTGAACTCCGTGCACCAGGCAGCGTTGGCATGGAGCAGGCTGAGAGAACCTGGGCTTGGCACCTTCAAAGTTCTCCTTTAAGTGCTAGGTTTTCTGGATTGCCAGCCACATGAAGCTCCCACAGGACAAACCAAGAGGCCGCAGAGCACACACAGTCATGTGCCTTGACAAGCTCAGACCTCAGCTGCCTGAGCCTGTGCCTGCATCCACACTCCCTGGGCGCTGAGAGACGTCTGCGCTGTTCGGGGCGTGCTGGCTGCCACAGCCCTTGGACTGCTCTAAGACTTTCTCAATTCCGCAAATCAAAGTAGTCAAAATATTGAAATGCTTTTTGTGATTACCCCCGCCCCCCCCCAAACACAACAAGCAGACACTGCAAAGAAGGGGGTACAATAATTGCCCCAGTTTGGAAGATTATTAACTTACATCACCTCATACACAGTTCTGAGGCCTGATTGTTTAAACCCCCATGGAACATATTCTGGGCAGGAGACTGCTTCTGAGGATGACAGCAATTCAAAATCAATACTTAAGGGAATACAAAGGTGTCTTTTAAAGAAATCATCTTAAATAAAGTCTTGAGTCATACTCAAGTCAGCTTTTAAAGGCTATGAGAAATTGCAAGCACCAGCTACGGTTAAGGGATGACAGACTTCTATAATGGAAATAATATTTTAAAGGCAACATATGTCAATCTGCTTTCTGACCAGTTTTCCCTCAAGAAAGCTGTTGAATTGACTGGAGACAGCTCGTATAACTGGGATGCAGTTCTCTGCAGTAAAAAGGCCCTACTTTCAGCATCCGCTATCAGATTACTCACTGTGACTGACAGCTTGGAGACCTACACAAGCATTTACTCCTGTTAAAGGGAAGAGTTTGCTTTGGAGCATTACACTACAAGAAATTACTTCCAGACTGTGGGCTTCATTGTGCAACCTCAAAATGCAGGGAACAGCTTATGTTGGTGCTTGGCTTATAAGGTTTTGCTTCTTTCTTTTGTTAGACCCTGCTCGATTTGTTCCTGCCCTTTCATCCCACCAGCACCTCTGCTGATCCTTGCATTTCCCAAGCAGCAGGCAAACTGTTAACTCTCTGGTACAGGAATGATCTCCTTCACTGCTTGCCTAGACTGCGACTGGGCAGAAACCCCTCACGAGTCCTTCCTGCTCCTTGTACAAGCACCAGCAAGAATGAAAATTTGTGGAAGGCAACTCTAAAGCTTAGACAAACTACAAAATGAAAACGCTTTGATCCCAGGTAGACAAGGAGGAAAAGCAGTTAAGAAAATCAGTAGGAAAATATAAAATGCTTAGTACGCATCTTCTAAATGTGTTTGTTCTGTTCTAGAAAAGACTTACTTTGCCTTGGAGATGAATTTGTAGGTATCATTCCAATAAGCCAGAAGATCCGTTGCTTCTTCGTCATATACCCGAATATTATGGTATTCAAAGAGCCCAGGGAAGAAGTTATCTATTTCTCGAGTCACATTCAAAATATACCGCACCCTGCGTGGACACAGACAGCAGATAAAAATGCAGAGTGTGCAGAACACAGCAAGTTCAGAGAGATACCACAACTGCTACACAGCAGCCTTGCCTTGCTTTGCGAGTGGCAAAACGCAAAGTATTTGAAGTTGTAGTTCTGAATATACCTCCTCAGAAACCAGGACTTAATGCAAGGAAGCAGCGGCTAATACAGATGAAAGGTTTTGCTGAGCAGTTTAGAGCCTAGCCTCTGACAAAGGGCTTCCATTCACACTAGAAACTTCCTCCGCAGTACGTCAGGTTACACTGCTTGCCCACCATCTCTCTATTCTAAGCATGAGCCACACTCGCGTCACAGGAGCTCCTCCACAGACTGTTCAATTAGTGTCCGGACACTTCCTCAAAGCCCCTTTGTGAATCTTTCCTCCTGCTGCACCAACACCACAGGAAGATTGGAGGCATAAGCTTGTGAGCAAGACGGTAGTTAAACAAATGCATAAAATAACTACAGAGAGATGTAACAGACAACGAGCCACTGGGGAGGATTTATTTCTTATCCCTAAATTTTCTGGAAAGGAAACCGCTAGAGAAAGCATATGGTATTTATGTACACTGCGTCCAGTATTTTTAGCCCTGAGGGTTACTCATAAGTGCTTATGAACTGCTCTCATGCTGGGATATCAGACAGAACAGGAGCACCGCACGGGAGTGACATCCTTTTTCCCCAGCAGGTATGAGATCGCTGGTGGTCAAGTAGGACCTGCCTGACCCATGGGAACTGCAGCAGACCCTGAGCTGAATGAGCAGACTCAATTTGGCCAGGCTGATTCTCCAAGGTTCAGAAGTATACTACCAATTCAATTCTGCAGAGTGATTAGTTTTTCGCACTGGATTGGCACAAGTAAGCCAAACCTGTAAATAATTTTATTGCAAAATTTTGGTGCTTAGATCCACCTGACCTAAAGAAAGGACACTCCAAGCTTAAGCCTGAAAGGTAGAAAGGGCAGGAGACAGAGGAACCCATCAGCGCTAAGCCCAAGAGCTTCAGAACTTTAATTCCTACTGGGCCTCAAAGCAACAAATGCTCTTTTACATATTTTCCTTCCTGCTGCAGTCTGGAGGTCCAGACTCCAAAGCACCTCTGTAATCATGAGACCTCAGTCCAGAACAACGGGCTGGAGCAGAGGGCACGGAGCCAACTACGCAGCATCCAGTTAAGTAATTGTAGCTTTTTGCTACTTATAGCTATGAGATTGCTGCCTGCCTTTGTTCTCCAAGGGGATGTCAGTCAAGGTCAGGGAACGAGATTCCTTTACTTTAGGGTGCCTGTTTATGGGATGTGGATTTTGGAGGAAGCAAGAGCTTGTTCAGATCTGCAAACCCTTTAGTAAGACTCAGGTTACACCGGAGGTATGGAAGAGAGTTTGTTGCATAGACAAGTGTTGAGGCCAGGCTCTTGCTTTCAAGCTGATGGCCTGAAGCTACTTACCCTCTGTTCTGCAAGTCTTCCAAATTGGAGGCGTTCCACTCTGAGCCCTGCAGGGAAAACATGCAAAGGACACATCAGCCAGAAGGAAGGCATGGGCAGACAACTGATGGAGGGAGGGACTGTCACCAGGGACCGGAAGGAGGAAGCTGGCCAGCCAAGTGTTGGAGAACAGGTAGCCTTTTGAGTAAAGGGGCACATCAAAGAGTGGTAACAGGGCTGATGTTCAGGACCTTATTTCATCCCATTAACCAGATCCATTCTGAAGTTACAAGCAGCTCTGCAAAGCAGGAACCTAGCACCAGATGCTGGCACTTCCTGCAAAGCACTGACAAATCAACCTCAGCCAGGACAAGACCACTCCACCCTTTCCCTGGAGGCTGCTGCCAGCTCTACCCCACAGAAGAGAGACTGCTTGCATTTAAAAACCAGCCAGGTGCTCTTTATACACGAAACACCCATCTCACACATCAAAGGCAGCAACACCATAAGCTCACTCGGGTTACACCTCTTCTCCCCTCCTTCAAAGCCCGTGTGAGCAGAGAAATAAACACATTTAACCCTGGCTAGCCAACCCTCTCCTCTGCAGCACACACAGGGCCTCCAAGCTGCCTGCTTCCTGCTCAAACACATAAACCCTGACTGAGGACAAAACCACTCAGAGAAAGTCTTCCTTCAAAACGTAAGGTGCACAAGCTATCTGCTTCCCTGCCCTAGAACAGCTCCTAAACAGAAAGATGGTTCAGATTGAGCAAGAAGGACGCAGGCAGCACTACCAGCACTGCAGCAGCAGCACTCATGGCTGCTTCCACATCACCCCAGGGCCAAAAGAGGCATAGCCCAGGCAAGCCAGCCCTCAGAGCATACCCACCGCCTGCCTGAGAGCAAGAACCTCCCAGTCTTGCAGAAGAAGCAGTGTCCACGCAGAGGATGGGTTGCTGCTTGCCCTAGAAAATGTGCATAGGCACCTTGTGTCTGAGATGGGAGCTCCAGGAGCTCTGACTCACAGGCAGGCACTTGTGTGCCCATGGCAGCACTTGCAGGAAAGGCTGGAGCGCTCACAGCCTGTGTCTAGATGTACACGCACAGGAAAGGGCTGCGTTACTGTTCCAGAGGACAGCAACTGGGGACAATCTGCTGTCTTGTCTTGACACTTCAGGAATACAACAAACAAAAAGCAGCTGGTTCTTCCCAAACTGAACTACTTCCTGAGGGAAATCATCATAATGAGGACACTGTTCAAGGGTTCAGTATGATCTGAAGGAGGACTATGAAGGCTCTTGCTATTCAATATCTACTAACAAATACATTTTGATCCCTGCCATATTTACCCCAGGCCTCCAGACTTAGCTTCAGGTTGTCTCTTTCTGGCCAAGGAAGAATAATTTAATTCAGGCTTGGACACCACCAGTTTCCACAGGTATGGATAGTAACGCTGCAGGGCTGAAAGTCTTTTCTCCTGTGCCTTGATCCACCATCACCAACATCAGGTCTCCTATTTCCTGATTAGTTATTTTAGCACTCCCTAAGTGGGATCCCACAGGGCTCTTGCCTCCACCCAGAGGAAGATAGCTCTGTGCCTTCCAGAGACCTCACTGCACAACTTTGCCTTGCAGTACACACACTCCTGAATTAATCTGAGGAGCAGCCCCAGCAGCACTGCTCCTCACTGCAGAGAGCTTCTTTGCAAATACTTCTATTCCACACATTAGCCACAGTTCTTCTTCCTGGTGCTACCTGCAAGCCTTGTTTTAAAGGTCTTGTTCCCATTAAATGCACTTAGAGCCAATACTCCAAGCCCTGCAGTGAACCAAGCTGCCTGTACTGCTTCTGACTAGCACTGCAAGCCTGTAACAGATCTCTCTCTCCAGAGAACACAGTCTGCAAAGGAAAAAAAAAAACAAAAAAAGAAATCTATTACACGGTAGGTACTTTAAGTTTCCTGGCTCTATCCCACCACAAGTTTTTAGGAGCGCTCACATGAACAGACACCATCCCTTCTGAGCCATGGCACCAAGCTTCAGTAGACTGGGAGAGGCTCTCTCCATTTGGAAAGATCAGCCAGTCCAAGATCTTGGCTTTGTTTAAAGTTGAGCCAACCTCACAGCTAGACGGCCCAACCAAACCTGTGTCCGCTGCTCCAGGGCTGGGAAATCCAGCAGAGCGCTGACTCACCAGAAGGAGGTGCAGGAATCAGACAGGCCCCAGCAGCCATGAAAGGCAACTCAGTAAGCAAAACATTAAAAGGCAAAATGTTTATGTTTCCTTAAGTGACTTATCTCCAGGATTCTTTGTTAAGCTCCTCTGTTCCTGCTGGATCACACGAACTTGGAGCTTTCCATGTTACCTGAGTGTCATTCCACGTGCACGTTACACAGCTCACCCAAGAGCTCCCCTCCCTCTTTGCTGTAGTTATGCCCTTCTCAAACATGCGCATGCTCCCAAGAACTTGGTGTGGGGGTACCATGTACCATTAAAGCTACGAAACTGGTCTTACATCAATGGAATCAGCCCTGAAAAGTAGTTAGAATTAAGATTTTTTCCCTTCCATCCTCTAGTGACAGGGGCTACACCTTGGCTGGTGCAGTAAGGCAAAGATTACAGTCAAGAAGCCAGGCTGCTCTTGTTCAATAGCACTCGTGTCCTGTGTCTTGCTTAACAGTACGTGACCCAGCCAACCTCTCCTTCAGAGTTCTTTAAGTTCCTCCAGAGGCCCCTATGTCAACTAAGACATAGCAAGAAATGTTAGGTGTGTTTGCTCTTGAATTCACTGTTAGACTTACCAAAAAGACATGATCAAATATCTGCGTGGGGCTGTCCATCTGCCCCAGGATCACTATCATCTCATTGTCAATGAACTCTTTGAACTCCCGCAGGTTGCAGACCATCTGCATCTCCAGCTCAGTGCGTATCTGGGTGGGGAGGAGGAACACAAGGAAGCCATGTGAAGTTTTTGTTCTGGACTTTCTTCACAGCTCTCTAGTTTGCACAACAGCACTTCCAGCATTGCTCCCTCACCACGCACCTCTTTTGATGTGATGTTCTCCAAATCTTTCTGCATCATGATCTCCCTTAACTTGGTCTTAATTAGCCGTTCCGTGCGTTCCCGTTCAGTTGGGCTATCAGAAGAAAGCAACAGAGTCACTGGGAGGGGAAACAAACTGGGCTCGTGGCACTTTTTTACACAGGTATGGTGTAGACTGGACACTCTGCAGAGCCTCAGATACTCACACTGCCTCCCCCAGTCACATCCTCAGCTGGAGGGAATTCAGGTGACTGTAAAGCCCAGTTTAGACTCCCACTTGTATATGAAAGAGACCAACTGAATGCTCATAATCCACTGCAGTCATCCAGAGAACCTCTGGTATTTGGTAAAATTTAAATTGGGAAGGCTGCATTATACTCTCTGAAGCAATATCTAAGCCTCCCCCTACCTTTCTTGGAAAGGTAACAGCTCCAAAGCTCCTTACATGGAGAGACGAGGGCAGTTGAGCCTCTGTGCATTCCTCCAGCCTCTGCTGCCAGGGGCCTTATCACCAGCTGCAAAAATAGCCTGACTAACACCAGGGGAAGTTGCAACAGAGCAGCAGCACGGAGAGGTCTCACCCATCAGCTTTAGCAGGGACCCAGCAGCACCACCTCGTCCCACCTTCCCGTTTCTCTGGAAGACAGCCAGGATGGCAACTACACCGACACTTCTCTGCTTTACAAGTGTCCAACTGGTGGTTCACAAAGGAAAAATCATGAAAGTGCCTGGTCCTTTTAACGTCATGCATTATTTGAGGACTGAATTAGGAGAATGCTGTCTAGGTGTCCCCAGGAAATCATTCAGTTGCTGCCACCAGGGAAAGGGCAGGTTACATCAAATTTATATATGAAAAGCTACAAGAGAATATTGACCTGACAGCCTGCCAAAACTTTTCAGCCACTCTCCTTGTACGTTATAAAAAAACAATCAAGTGTGAAGACTCGTTCACAGCTGAACAACTGCTTAGCGTTATTATTCACTCACTGAACTCCAATAACAGGAAATATCTGAAAGCATAAATCAACCAATTGCGCTATTATACTGGGAAAGCAGCTGGGGCTAGTGAAGTCATTTCTTCTACTACAAACTGGGCAACTAAGCTCTCATGCTTGGCATCACACCTGGACACAGACTATGTACAGGGATGTAAACCCTGAACGTTGATACAGCTTATAAATTTTGCCTTTCCATACTATCTACCTCAGCCACTGTTTTGGACCATATATTACCAGACATCCAAGTGTTAAGCTGGAGACAGCTTGGGACCTATACACTTGCAGAGCTCCTGAGAAGGATGAAAAGCTGTGTTGCTCTTTGTCCTCATTCTTAGGTGTATCAGATGGATGACTTTGAGGATGCTTCTGAGCTCACAGTCTCAGAAGTCCACACAAACACTTCACTTTACTGCGAAATGAAGTGAGTAAGGAAAAAAAGACCATGTTACTCTAAACACGTGCTCAGACACGTGTCAGTGTAAGAGCAAAGTCCAGAGAAACCTGTTCCTTCCAGAAGACACCAGGCCTGGAAACCAGAGGACAAAACCAGCAAAGAAGGCAGCCTAGGTACTAGAAGACACCACACCTCTCTTGCTAGTAACACAGGACTTCCCTTGCAAAAGAAAGAAGATCTGCAAGCCTAAAGCCCAAGCTGAAAAATTAGACTGTGAACAGAGGCTGACAGAGATGCAGGAGAGCCCTGGGAGAGCTAAACTTCCAGCACTGCTGTTTACCTAACCAGGGGTCCGCTTATTACCTGGAACAGGAAACCTCTTCTCATTAATACCTAATTAAGAGTAATCTCTCGTGGAAACTCTCTCCTCATTTGGAGACTGCAGTGTTTGATAGCCAGACACTTTGGCTCAGCAGAGCCGGACCAACTTACACATCTGTGAAGAGGGCGGGTGAGTCAGGCCGGTGGGACTGGACATCTTGCATGGCATTCCACTCGTTGACTGATGACTGGTCGGAGTTGATATGGCTCTCATAGTAACTGACCCACGTGAGGAAGAGGCTCCCTGGGTAGTAATTGTTGCTCCGCGCCACCTCACAAGCCTTATGTAAACTCTGCAGAGCAGACCTAGAAAGGGAAAAGTACTTGCAGGATTATAATTTCTTCCTCAGGCTGGTATCAAGCACAAAGCAGTGGCCAAATCCAGGATGCTGCTCATGTCCCATCAGTTGGTATAAACCCCAGCGCAAGAGTCCCTGGCACCAAGCAGGAGGCTGTCCTGCATGCGTGTGGACAACCACACGCTGCGAGAGCTTGCAGGTCTTCACTGAAGACCGCCAAGACAAGCCTGGATAGCAGTAAAGGTGCCCAAAGCTCAAGAGAGAAGAGGCACCTGTGGCTCTGGCTCCAAAAACTGCTACAGAAATAAAGCCATAAATAAGATGCAGAGTCTGTGTCCAACACAGGGTGCTCTGATGGCTCCTACTGTGCCATCAGCTCCTCTGAGGGCAGGGACACCAGGAGAGCTGCACAACCAAGGGCTTCGGACTCAACTTTACTGAGGTGTTTAGGTGTCTGTCCTTCCTCACTGCACAAGGGATGTCAGAAGTTTCTTCAGCTGCTGCCGGGAAACAAATCCCTCTCTCCTATTTTTAGCTTGTTTTAAATCTTTGACTGGGATCAGAAGGATCCAGGTCAAAATCACTGGGGTGACACAGTAGCATGACACCCTGACAGGGGATGTATTTCAGCAATGCAAAGAAGCTTGAGCCAGAAATACTTTCATGGCCAATACATTCTTACATGAACCACCCTAAAAGGAATCAGAAATGCAGGCAGCTTCTCTTTCTTTCTCCTTGTCACAATGAACATGTCTCAGTGGAGGCTCCTAAAACACGCACAGTGTGTATTTCCTTATTTATGACAAACTTAAGAAAAAAAAATTCAAATATATGCTTAAAGCAATTCTACTTCGGAGAGATTCAAAGCAGCAGCCCTTTGCAAGGAAAATTACCCTATTCCTTCCTGCCCCCAGCTGAGCGGAAGGCGCGGCCGCAGCAGTATCCTCAGCTCGCTGCTGCTCACCAGCACTTGCACGGCTTCTTCCTTTGGTATCGAACTTCCTTCCCTGTCTCTGAAGGAGATTTCTGGCTGCTTGAGTAGGTCTCAAGATACCAATAATGCAAAGCAGCACCTGCTTCTTAAAAGCTCAGGCAGCCAAAACACCTTGGAGAAAGGATCCCTGGGACAGATTATAGTAAGTACTTACCACATGGCCTGTACAGACACCGGCTTGAAGATATGAACCCTGTTATCTGTCGATACGCTGAACCCTCTGCAGAGAGAAAAAAAGGCACAGTGAAAACACGTCCCAAAAAGCAACTTTTCAGCTAATAACTGATAGGTTGTAGCACGTTAGAACAGCAAAGGAGTAGCCCTACGCATACACTGCTGAGTTCAGCTAGCAAACGGATCAAAATAGCACACTAAAAGCTCTAAGATAACTTTTTAAAGCAGCTGTTGTTCGGGAATGAAACTAAGACAGTGGGATAGTGCTGGGCTGTGCTGTTTACCTTGGCAACACAAATTCAGTGCCACAGCTGGGAGCAACAGAGTCCAGCTAAAGTGATCCTGGGGCAGCTACCAAGGAAAGAAAAGTCATTCCACGCACCGCACGGGACAGCCTTTGTAACCGGCACAAACTGAAGTCAGGTGTCTAGTTGGCAGAGAAACATCATTCTTATTTTATGTTCAGCTGAGCGCTGCCTGCTGCAAGCATGATGGAGGAACACATAATAGGATCCTTTTAAGGAGCTTTCACTACACACCCACTCACCAGTAAAAGCTCCTTTACTCCAGCTTAAACACACACACGAGCCACTGTCTCAGTGCGTGTTTATTCACAGATAAGTCAATTATTGGTGCTCCCTGCCACCATCACTGTGATTTAGGGCCTCTGAGCCTACTAACCTGATACAGGTCAACAGCAGGAGGTCTGCTGGACCTCTTAGGGCTCTGCAATCATTTGAATCCTTCCCCTTACACCGTGCTGTAAGCTCACACACAGAGAGCCTCAGCTATTGACGCAGAACATTCAAAAGACACTCACCCATCCCCGTCCAGGTGGATCAAGGTGTCACTCCACAGCGGCAGCACCAAGCCCATCGTACAAGTGCTACTGCAGTAAGAAAGAGACAGTCAGCCCATCTACTACAGCACCGTGCTATTATTTGAATTTCTCAGCAATGGTTGAGTATTTGTGTACTCATTAGAAAAAAAACAGAAAATCCCACTGTTCCTTCAGGAACAAAGAGGGTCAGTGTTGTTCTGCAGGTGTCTGCAAGGATCACAACCAGACACAGGGTACAGTAGTGCCCTTTCAAGCAAGCTTAAAGGGTTAACATACACCTAGGGAAGAGCAAACAGGATTCAGAAGCACAGCAAGCTTTGTGCGGAAGGTCAGAGAGGGCTCATGGTCTTCAGTCAGCTCAAGGCCTTCTTTAGAGATTAGTCCCTCTCAGGCTCAAGTGGTTTGGTTCTAGCTCTGATTTCGCAATCCACAGCTTTGTTTTCTTGTTTGTCCCTCAGCTGCAGCTGCTGGGAACTGGGATCAGTCTAGTGCAATAGCAGGGTGACTGAAGCACAGTAGGTTAGCAACCACAGCTACCGCCTGCTGTTGATTCCAGCCCCTTCTTCACCCTCCCACACCTCGAGGATGAGCACAACAGCCTCCTCCTGACAGACACCTCTTGGCAATCCCACTTCTCTCAGCTGCTTTGACCTCTCTGCCCTCACAGTCACCTGCTTTCTGTAAGGCTGAGCAAAAAGCCAAGTTAAAAGCAGAAGTCAAGCAATGGAAAAAAGGCAAGGGTGGGGAAACCCCAACACAACCTGCACCAAGTGGTCTAACAAAGAGCTGAATCTCATAAAGCTGTAAAATTGGTCCATAATCAAAGCAGCATCTTGAAGAATCATAGAATGGGTTTGGTTGGAAGGACTTTAAAGCTCATCCAGTCCAACCCCCCTGCACTGAGCAAGGACATCTGCAACTAGATAGAGCAGGTTGCTCAGAGCCCTGGCCAACCTCACCTGCAATGGCTCCGGGGATGGGAACCACCTCCCTGGGCAACCTGGGCCAGGGTCTCACCACACCCAGTGCAAAAAGTTTCTTCCTTCTCTCTAGTCTCTCTCTCCCTCTTTCAGTTTAAAACCATCATCCCTTGTCCTGTCACAGCAGGCCTTGCTAGAAAGACCACCCTTTCTTATAGGACCCTTTTACTGAAAGGTGGTCTCCCTCTTCTCCAGGCTGAACAAGCCCAACTCTCTCAGCCTGGCCTCACTGCAGAGGGGTTCCAGCCCTCAATTTTTGTGGCTTCCTCTGCACTCGCTCCAACAGGTCCATGTCTCTCCTGTGCTGAGGACTCCAGAGCTGCATACAGGTGAGGACTCACCAGAGCAGAGCAGAAGGGAATAACCACCTCCCTAAGAAGGCCCTTCTCCCTAAGAAGAATTGGATTCAACTGCCTCCTGCTCTTATCCCATTGTTATCCATTGGCTGCTCTTAAAATTTCCACAAGCCCTAACAACCCTGTCAGTCTCTGCAGCTCATGAGAAGTGGGGTATGAGGGCGAGACTCGAGGCTTCAGTGGGTCAGCAGACACGAAGCCTTGTAAACGCACATGCCTGGGAGCGACTGGTGCCCAGCACAAGGAGACACTGCAGCACACAGCTATTTCTGTTGACAACACGAGATGAGCTCATGGAAAGATGCGATTTTAAAAGGCTTCCCAAGGTGGCCGGGGTATTTTTAGTGATACTGTTCAGCAAGCGCTTATCAGAGACCATAGCAACAAGTCTACATCGAGTTATAAATACCAAGTGGGCTAGGGGAGGGTGTATCAGACTGACCATCCAGAACCTACATAACTCTAGCAGGAAGCTGAACTGCCCGTGCTATGTTATTAGAGACTGAATACCAGTGAGCTCTCAGTTATCAAAGGTGGCTGCGCTGGTATATCACAGCCAATAGCGAGCTCCAAGCTCACAGTAACCTGTGCAAGGACAAGCTATTCTTATGCTACCACAGGAGCATCTTCGAGCTATGGTTGTGCACACACGCACAGGAAAGGAGGCAAGGGCAGCATCAGGCTGGTCCCTCTTTTTAGCAGGCATCACTTGAGCTAAGCATCCAGACAAAGCCACTCAAAATCAAGCATGGTGGCTGTTGTGATCAGCAGGCTGTTTAGAAGGTAATTTCTTAGCCAAGCAGTTCAAAAAGATTTTCTAGTAACCCTGCTCACTACCCGGAAGTAATTTCTTCCAACTAGGGTCAAAAGCAAGACTCATTGCTGTAGCAGTTGTGCTACAAGTAAGAATGTGTATGAAACCTTCCAAAATTGTTTGAATATCCAGGTGATTTCTTAGGCCAAGATTTACTTACAACTCTTAAAAAAAAAAAGCCATGTGCCTCCATGCCCTCTCCAATGTGCCCACTGTTTCCTCCTAAACTTGAAGCTTCTGCCCGTGAAGCTGCTGGGGCTGCTGCCTCCTGCCTTACAGTTTTTCCAGCAGCAAAAGCTTCTCCCCAGTCACATTCTGCAGCCTCTCGGAGAGGTCAGCAGCAATTTAAATGAACGATGCAAAAGCACTAAACCCCGATGACACACTCATGTCTGGGGAGAGCACACGTTGTGTAAGATCTGCCATCAGCAGCCCCGACATTCCCATCAGGCTCTTTGTGCCATGACCTGCCTGACAGCCGCTTTCTTATTAGCTGCTCTCCTGAACCCTGACATCCAGCTTCTCTAATTGCAGCTCTTCCTTTCTTTGCGTGCAGGCTGTCCCTGTCTCTGGTGTGCAGATGCAGGGCTTGGGGACCTCACCATTCAGAGATGCTTAAGGGCACTGAATGTGCTCACACAAGCCTGAGGCTCAGAGGAATGGAGGAAATCCTGACTGGCGCTGCTGCCTTCCCATTTGCCACCTCCTTTCGAGAAATACAGAGGGAATTCTGGATCTCAAGAACGGTGTTAGGCTGGAAAATCTGAAGCAGTCGATCCCAAGAACGCATGGACACCAGAGAGTGGTTTCTCCATTTGACATGTGGGTGACAGGGACTTCCCCCACCTGGACACTGTGAGTACCTGTCATTGGAAGAGAAATCCATTCCTAGGACGATGCTCTCTTCGGTGTCTTGTCTGCCATTGGTGGACACCACCACCATGTATCTAGTGCGGTTCTGGTAGGTACTTTCCAGTCTTACAGCCTAAAGAAAGGAAGGGGAGAGATCAGCAGTGCAGACACCAAAACACACACTATTACCTTTCCAAGCCAATTTTTCATGCTGAGTGACAGGCACAGAAGCAGTGATGCCATTTGCACTAGTACAGATGGTCCATACTTCTCAGCTGGGTACCCAGCAGAAGAGAAAGAAGTGACTTACTCTCTCACACAACGCTTGCCTCAATAGCTGGCACATTCCTGGTGCCTTCTGCACACCTTGCTGCAGGTCTGCTCTGTCCCACCAAGGCTGTGTTTAAAGAGAAGACTACAAGGCTGGCAGCCACAGTCCTCTGACTGGTCCTAGCCTAGTGAGCTTCATGGAATGAGACAGCGTTCAGCAAGACAGATGGGTGTTGAATGTGCTCTTCGCCTCTCAGAGGGCTTTGTCCACAGAGCTAGGGCTTTCCTTTGAACTACTGTGTGCTACAAAATAGCTCCAACGAGACTCTTTCCACCACCTTCCCAGGCAGCTGGACAGCCAGGATCTAATTCATATGTGGTTTCCTGCTGGTCCTTTCAATTCCTCTAGCAACTTCCTCAGTGCAGAAGCGACCTTACTGCCTTACACCTGGCAGGAAAGGCTTCCTTGTTACTAGGCTGTGCCCATGGTTGGGTTCAGATTGCCCAGCAAAGGTGAAAGTCATTGTGCCTCACTGCTCCTACCACAACCACATATACCCTGGTGCCAAAAGAGAGATCTACCAGAAGTGGACCACAAACTCCTCCAAACCAAATAGTACTGACAGTGTTCAGAAAGCAGCTGTGCAACTTAGTTGTGAATATCAGACCAACACTGAAGCTCCTAGAAGGCTACACTGAAGTGTAATGCTCCTCTAGAAGTCATGAGGAAGTGAGAACTGAAGTGACTCCAGCAAGTCGTCTTACGGACAGATTGCTGGTTAGTGAGGAGCCCTGGGAAGGGAGCCCAGCGCTGCAAGTTTTGCCTGTAAACATCTGCAGCAGGCAGCCTCTACTTGCAACACTTTTTGGACTCTGTTCTAAGCCATGTGCAGTTATTTTAGTCATGGGATGCCAACTAGAGAAACTAGGACATCCCTAGAAAGGAAGTGTCTTAATTATGTACACTGAACCTTAACTTTGGACAGCCTAATCCAACCTCACGACACTGTCTGGCCTCAATGTTTATCATATTGTTAGACTGCTGCTTGAACTTTGAGCAGGGCCTGCAGAGAGCAAACACAGGCGAGGAGGAGCTGACACAGCCCAGCCTTGCCCCATGCTGCAGCCACCCGCCTGCTGCATTCCTTGTGACCCAATGGTTGAAGCTCGAGGTGGTGTTGACATCTTTCACAAACAGAACCTGAATTCCTTGAACACCAGAAGCCCTCCCGAGCCACTGCTCGTGTGGACACATCTTGGTGGCCCATGGGAGTTCATGGCTCAGAGAGCCCAGTTTAAACAGTCATGTTATCCTTAAAAAAAAAAAAAGCAAGCTCACAAAATAACTATTATATTATTTTCCCGACACGCTCATTTAGTTCCTTCTAACTCTGTCTCAAGGCCAGAATGGCACCTCCTAGCTTCGAGGAAGCCCCATCTGATCTCCTCACACGTTGCCTCTCCACTAGTGGGTAAGTCTCGGCTACAAGATGTGGCAGAGTCTGCGACAAAGGTTAAAACAGTGCATGGCAGCTAAAAGGAGAGCTCGCTGTGTCACCAGAGTGCTCTATCGCAGGAGACTTTGCTGAGAGCAGCAGGGAAAGCTTCCCAGTGGCATTGCAGGGAGCAGCTCTAGTGATGGGGGTGGAATAGCAAGTGCAGGCAGGAGACTGTTGATTGCGTCTTCTAGACCTGTCCAATGGGACCGAAGACTAACAGAGACTACCCAGATGCTGATGCCAGCAGACAGACGTGCTCTGTTCAGCGAGAGACTGTGCCCCACCCGATCTCTTTAGGATAAGTCATGCTAAAACCAGCCTTATTTTCCTTCTTGCTCCTTGAGTCACTGGGATTCCTTTGGAAACATGGAGGATCAAAGTGGTCAGTCCTTTAAGGCGTGAATTCTGCCAAAACTGGCTGTTTCTACAACTAACCCCTTGTACTGAAAGAGAAAGGGTGCTCTTCAAACTAGAAGAGCAAGCAATCACTAAGGTCTTGGTGGTTAAAGTCATTATCTACATTAGGAACCAAACCTCAAACAGAAACGTAGACTTGCTTAAAATGGGAGCAGGTGGAGAACAGCTGCCCTGTGTCCAGAGCATCAACACACAAGTTCTGTTCTGCTTCTCTTGGGGACAGTCCAGCAGTGAGAGGATTAACATAATCTAACTTACTTCGTTAAACCAATTTGGCTAGCAGCAATGAGAAGTATGGCCCTAATGCCAGACCCTTTAGAACATGGCTAGACAAACAGCGACCAAAGGTCACGTAGCTGGAAGTCAGTGGGGTGGGATTTTCAGAGGGCCAGTTAAGAGAAGCAGGGCACAGCTTACTGTGGCTCTTTAGATTCAACACTGACACCCTCGTCACAAAGCAAAGAACCACAGTTGGAGCAGATGTGTTTTGCTAAACTTACTAGACTAATGAAATAGCCAACTTGACATTGTAAACCAGCCAACCTGAAAAGTTACTATTTGAGCTCCAACATGCCCAGCAAATCACAAATTAGTCTCTAACCTTTTCATACGCTCACCCAACAGTGGGAGCACACCAAGTGCTCTGATGCCTTTTAAATAAAGATATTTGAAATCCCAGTCAAGCTAGGGAGGATGGCCTAGCTTCAGGGACTGTGGTGAGGTGGAAGGTTCTTTCTCAACAGCTCATCTTGCTAGCTTTCTTCTCAGTTTGAGAAGGTTATTTATGGTCTGTTCATGAACAAGTCATCCCCTGTAGTCTACAGCAATGTAGCAACATTTTTCTTAGTTTTAGGCTCATCTAAACACAAGCTAACTTTATCTTCCGCTCCATTCTTGTTTCATCAGAAGTAGGATGTAGTATTTTACCAGCCCTTATGAACAGCACATTCCAAGAAGTAAATTCATACTGACCTTTCATCTTTTTTATGCTACACTATAGTAGATGTTTTATACAAGAACACATTTCTCATTGGGATATTTGATTTGAAGATAAAAAAGTGTCCAACTTTCTGAAGTCTTATTTCTGAACCTATGGAAGTGAACCAGTCCCCACTCTGCTAAGCTACAGGAATAGGTTCAGTTTGTACCCTTAACTCACTTTCTCCCTTCCTGCTGATCTTACACTGGTCCCATTGCTCTAATCCTGCTCTCATGGAAGGCTAAAAAACGCTGCCAGTAGCTCCAACAGAAACAAGAGCTGTTCCAAATTTTAAGTGTAGGTTTATAGAGGATTAGATTCCTCTGCTGGCCTCTGAGCTGTGAAGTCTGTCCTCCAAATGACAGCAGCCAACACAAGAAGAGAATGCATTTCTCTCAGTACTGTTTATATTTCAAATCTCATTTGTATCTACTATTTTATGAGAGAGTCCATTGCATCTCTGCACCCCCTTCGTTCGTCAAGAATCAATTAAATTCAAGTAGACTATCGAACTTAACCTCATGCAAGATTTCAGCATTCCAAATGTAGCGCTGAACAAAAGGGTTTATGTCTCAACCCACAAAGTCCTTATTCAGCTGTTAAGGCTGATTTGTCCCAAATCACACAATGTAGCCAGTGATATTGCTGAACAATGACTTGTTCAATAGCTTCCAATGTTCTAACCCTGGCTCAGATTCTGAAAAGCACCAAGGACCTGCATCCCCATCGCTTTCACTGAAATGTCAGTGACAGCAAGGCGCACCTGACAAAGTTTAGGAGTCGGTCCTTTAGTTTGCTTACGGCAAATTATTTTTAGTCATCATTTTTGACGTTAAAGCATTCCATAGTAACCTTTGCTGTTTCCTAGCTACACCCATGCGATCAGCCCAGCTCCAGCACAGCTCAGGAGGGTTCAGCAAACCAGAGGTGCCAGGATAACACTTCCGATGCTGGCAGTCCTACTTTGGGCATACGTTGCTAAGATGCACCAAGACAACATAGGAAAGAAACTTCAGGCTATTGAGTGATGAGAGGTGCAGACACACTGCGGTCATGTCTGACCTTGTAGAGCACTTCAACGTGTCCTAGACAAATTCCTCACTGCTCTTCTTTTGCTTCTGGAGGTCTTGCATCAGTGCTATGAACAGCAATGCCTAATTTTCATTACATCTTTATGAAGGGCAATAAAGACAAGGTTCAGTATAGGTGCCAGAGCTACATGGGGATCCCACATGCTCCTTCCTGATAAGCCACGGCCTTTTGGGATGTAACATGTTAGGAGAGCAGAGTGAGGAACACAACTGAACTAACGTGGAAGGGCTGGTGTTCATGCTGGTCAGACACAAGTCACCTACTCTTGATTTAAACAGGACACCAAGCTAATTTACCCAGTTTCTCTAGCAATTGTTACAGTACGTTTTAACAGCATAAGTATTCAGTCTTTGATTCAGACAAAGGCAGTCCTCTAGCCATACAATTTGTCTCACCAAACAACCAAATAAGCAGGCCTTTCAGCGTTAGCCGCTTTTCTGCCTTTGTGGTTGCAAAGCAGCCTCCCCAAACCTGCTGATGAAACCACTCAACCATACACACACCACCACTTTCAGGAGTTACACAGGTGTGTTTGTCATGTGGAACTTAATCTTTATATTTGTTAAGAGCAGATAAGCACAAAGCCAGCCTACCAGTCTGATGTTGTCTTCTGGGCGCAGCAGTATGAACATGGCCTGCAGGTGTTGCTGGAGATCCCCTGCAGGCAAGAGGGAAAGGTGAGTGCACAAAAATAGTTTTAAATCACATGCAAGTTCCTGGCTGTCCAGTTGGAGCAAACGTCCACCGAGAAATCTGACACGTCACCAGGAGCATTGTCACTTCCACCCACTCGGAGATGACAAAACTCCGTCTCTTAGTCAGCTGCTCTTTGCTCCATGTGCTCACTCACCTGTTCCCGTCTTACCACACTCTCTCCTGCTAAATCCTGTTATCTTTTTAACAGAAATCAGAAGTGTTTCAGTACTCTTTGTTCCTTTAAAAGACAAGGCAAACTAGGTAGAAATGGACTCCACTCCACGGTTCAACATCTCATTCTACCATGTGCTTGAAATCAGAACTCTGCCATTTCTGTCACACCCACCAACTCAGTGCAGAACTACCGCCTAGACAAAAGTATCCCCCGTGAAGTGAGATTTAGTCCCATCCTAGAGCAGCACATGCCCACACAGGCTTCTGTACTAACCCCACCCACAAGCAGCTAAGAATTGCCACCTGGAAAGCCAAGCACCTACAATTTTTCCTAGAAAACTCTTGCTACGCTTTACTGGTGACGCTGAGGAAAACTGAAAGAAAAGAAACCAAACAAATCACAGTCATGCAGTAACTCACAGCAAAGAAGCTTTTCCTCCTGTTCAGATGGAACCTCCTGGGTTCCAGTTTGTGCCCACTGCCCCTCATCCTGTTGCTGGGCACCACTGACAAGAGTCTGGCCCCATCCTCTTGCCCCCAGCCTTTAGCTATTGATGAGCGTTGATCAGATCCCCTCTCGGACTTCTCCAGCTAAATAGTCCCAGGTCTCAGCCTTTCCTCAGCACAGAGATTCTCCAGTCCCCTCAGCATCTTTGCAGCCTCTGCTGGACTCTCTCCAGTAGTTCCTTGTCTCTCCTGAACTGAAGAGCCCAGAATGGACACGATACTCCAGAGATGGCCTCACCAGGGCAGAGCAGAAGGGGAGGAGAACCTCCCTCAACCTGCTGGCCTCTCTCCTTAACACACCCACACTTTTCTGTTGGCACTGCTGCACTGACTTCTCAGCACTATTCCCTGGCCCGTAGAGAGCCAAGAGTTCCCATGCTAAGCAAGCACATTACCTTCCGAGTGTCAGTAAGCAATAACACCTCCAGCAACGGGCTGTTTTTCCAATCATTACCTGGAAAATTAATCTGCATTCCCAGAAAGAAGAGTGCAAGGCTGCCAGGCGGGTGGCACGGATCGCCAAGAAGAGGAGCCTGCACTCTCCCACCCTGCGCTCCCCCGCAGACAGGAAGCTGAGTTTAGGCAACACCTCAGGGAAGAGCACGAACGCTGGAGCAAGTACTCAGCACGAGCGGCTCTGAGAGCGTTTCCCAGGAAGGCTGACTAACCTTCCTGACCTCCCCTTCCAGTTCATCGGAGGTGCTAGAATCCATGCTATTCCACAGACTTTCAGAAATAAGGAAACCTTGGACATGGAGCAGCATCCAGAAGTGCCACATAT
Organism: Eurystomus gularis; assembly: GCA_013400335.1. Taxonomy (NCBI): domain Eukaryota; kingdom Metazoa; phylum Chordata; class Aves; order Coraciiformes; family Coraciidae; genus Eurystomus; species Eurystomus gularis. The sequence goes on along the minus strand of VZZY01021104.1, from coordinate 488,059 downwards.
GGGAAGAAAGGAAATGCTGCCCAGCGAGAGCACGGTACCTAGTTTCCAAATTATTTTTATAGCTGGTGACCAGCAGGGCTGAAGGGCTGCTGCAGCCTCTCTCCTGATGCCACCGAAGCAAGGCTGTGTGTCCCTGCTCGCTCCTTCCTCCTTCCTTGAAACACATTTCAGGATATGGAGAATGAGTCAATGCCCCAGGACTGCAGTTTTAGCTGGAAGTGGGAAAAATGAAGGCACTGTGTAGTGCTAGGGAAGTCACATCCAAAGTATCAGCAGTGACAGGCACCTGAAGCTACTTCCTGGCCAAGGACATTGTTCTCAGTGCTGGAGCAGCTGGCACGTGCCTCTCTAAAGAGCAATTATTTAGGGAGATAGGTAACACAGGAAGGGCCAGCTCATCCATCGGATGCTGGTCCTCCCAGGGGTGCAGTGGGAGACAGGATTTCCTCATGTCAACACCAGTGCAAAATCCTGGCAATGCTGCTCAGCTCCAGCAAGTTTCAGCTGCTAGCGTGGTGGGAATCGCTGAGAACTATCAACTCAACAGGCCAAGGTCCTTCTTCAGCTGGCACCTCCTGCCTGCAGCCTGGAAGAGCCCAGCAAGTATTTGACTCATGAGGCATTTGCATGTCTTACGGAGCTCAAAATGCAAGATGCTTCACCTCAGTTTTTCCCTCCCCAAAATGTAACAGTTCTCACCTAACGCTGCCAGTAAGTGACCATCAGGAACCAGTTTAAGATTTGAAGTTTCCAGAGTTTAAAAAAACCACTAACAGGACTACTGGATTATCTCAAAACATAAAAAGAGAGGAAGTTTCTAAGACAACCCTTTCTACAAGGCTCAGTGAAGGAGCTCCATTATCCCTCATTCTCAGAAAGTTCATTCCCTGTTCCCCAGCCTGCCCTGCCAGCCTTGAGACCTCCACAGCTAGAAAGTAAAGTATTGCTTCCTTGGCCAGCTTTAATCGACTCACAGCTTTTTTAGCCCCAAACACACAAGGCATTTTGTAAATTTCCTGGATTAAGAAAAAGCAAAGGAGAGGTTTTAGCATGCCAGAACCAGCACAAAGATATCACATCCTGTCCTATGAAGCGCTGTCGGCTTTGCTGGCATTCATGGCACGGCTGCTGCTTCCTATGGCATTGTCCAGCAACCAGCAGATGCTTTTGTTTCCTTCAAGGTGCAAAGCGCCAGCTAGGGCGGGATCTTAAAAGTGAATTACAGTATCCCAGAGGTGGCAGAACCCCCAGGGAAGTTACATCCTTTTCTGGCCTCCTTCAGCATTGTTGGAGAATAAAAGCGAGCCCACCAGCCTACAGATCACAGCCTGCTTGCCAGGCGGCACGGGGGACAGGATGGCCCAGGGAGAGGAGTGCGGCCGGCTGGTACCTATCTAGTCCATCTGCCAACTCGTGATTTCCATTGCTGGAGATGACACCATTAAAGAAATGGGTGTGAGCATTAATTATTTCCTGTTACGCATTTACTCTTTATGCTGGATTCTAGCACCGCTGCTGAATCCGAAAGGCAGGTCAGCAAAGTTAGTCAACCTTCCTAGAAAATGCTCTCGCAGACACTTGAAACACTCTTGCATCCATAGGCAACAATTTCATACTGGAAAGTTATGTCCGCTCGCTGCCCCCTTCTAATCTTGTGTGCCAGAGATAAGTCACAACACAGGCATGGGAATGAAAGTTGAGCATGGATTATCAGAGTCCAAGAAAGGAGACAGTTGCCACACGCTCTGCTAGCTTACTGCCAGTGGCTGGTTCACCTCCCAGAGCCACTCTCTCTGCATCACTGTTTTAATTTTGGTGGCACAGATGTTTTGCTCTGGAAGGTGACACACTGATCCCTGGTGTCTTGATCTGCAGGCATATACTGTACATGAGAAAAGTTCGTAGAAAAGAAGGATGATGCACGCTCATACAAAGGATCCCCTTCAGTGAGATCTCCAAGCACCATAAAATCCCCACAACTGTACAATTCACATCACTTGACAAGCAGGGAAACTGAGGACAAGTACTGATACCTCACTAAACCTCACCCCCTAAGCTGAAGAGACAGGAATGAAGTCTTCTAAGAACAGAAATCCCACCCCTTAGGCAAGCCAGTCTCTTCAACACAAAACATCTTGCTGTAAGCAATTACAACACACCGGATTTGCTTTCTTGGCAACCCGGCTTCTAAGAACTCTGGGGTGATTAGGCGAGCGACTATTTTTCACCAAGGTCTCCGGACCTCATGCAAGTCAGCTGTAGCAAGTAGATGAGGCAACAAGAGAGACTCAAAAGCTGTTTGTGCTGCCTTGCACAGGCTCACAAGAAAGTAATCCAGTGGGTCTCTGCAAGATAACACCATGACAGCAACTGACCTGGGCTTGTATTAGGCAGAGGACTTTGGACAGATTAAAAACCATGACAGGTCAAGATAAACTTCTAAAAGGCTGCTATTTGCACGCTGAACACCATTTCACTTCAGCCTTGACCAGAAAGGCCAGCTTTACATTACGTTCCAGAACAATTTATTTTCTTTTGACAACTGGTAATTAATGCATCTCACTCAAAGCAATCTGAATGTAGCCTCTCGTGCTGTGTCTGAGTGGAAGTACGTCACTAGCTGCCTTTTGACTTAAACTCTTTCTGTAAAGATGTTTGTAAACAGATTTTCAGGTGGACCAGTTATCAGCTAGGTAACTGCGGGACGCAGAGCTGGGTGACACTCTGATGGTATCAAAGGATAACAAAACGTACACCTCAAACCAAACCAAATCACATTTTGGTGGTCTTTTTTTGGCAAGGAAATTTGACTTCAGCCTCTCTGTTTCTGTTTCTGTCTCTGCCCCACAGGCAAAAGTCTAAAGGTCTCAGTGTTGTTTTCTTCCTGCTGTTTAATGAAAGGGAAAAACCCCACACCATCTGATCCCCGTGAAACGCCATCAGTGAATAAGCACCATACACACAGTGAACACCAACCTACTCTGAAATGTTTGAGTTTCATTATTCAGGCTGACTTTTCAAACAAAGAGTCAAAGCAAAAACACAAATCAGACTTTCAGCAGATAAAGGGAGTGGAATTATGACCGACTCTGTATTATTCACTCTGCTCACACGTCTGAAAAGTCACACTGACTTTGCTCAGAGGTTTCTTCACCACTACGTAGAGGTTAGTCTCCTCCCTTTCTTCCATCATAACCAGTTACTTTCAGATCAGGAAGGACAATTACTCACCCTGTATCATAATCTCAGGTTTCACATGCAACACATGAAGGTTTTGATGGCAATCCTCCAGCCCTGCTCTCATACAGAAATTATAGGATGACATTTTGGGGGTAGTTGATCCCAGCTCTCCGTGATGTCATGATCACTGCCCTGATCTCGCTCGTTTGTTTGGGATAAACAAGAGAGGAATTAAACCTTTTTTTTTTTTTTTAAATCAGCATTAGATAACGCAGTCTTGAGACTGGCAGGTCTGGCTTTAATACGCATGTGGTGTAAACAGAAATGTGTGCCATCTGCTGAGAACCAACTCAAGAAAGGCGGACTCGGAAACAAGAGCGCGCAGACAAGCCTCAGCCGTTGGAGGCTACACGTTACCTGCGTGCTTGTTGCGCCTGTGACTGATCCTGGGAGTAGAGGAGCCATTTCCTCGTGGCAGGAAGAGAGCCGCACCTTTCACAGTGAGGAAGCTTTCGCTGATGCTGCAACGGGAGAGACAAACAGTCAATAAGGAAAACCCCATCCTGTCTTTAAAAGGAGAAAAGCAACGGAACAAGAGAAGTTCAAGGCATGGGATGGTTGCTGTTCTTTTTCAAGGAAGCAATTTAGTCAGAATTATTAACCTGGTAAAGGACTTTCCCCCCGCCCCCAACCCCCAGCGCAAGTACTGCAAATACTCAAAGCACAACTGAGAACAACATGAACAGAGAAACATTGAAAAGCAGAACATACGCCTGGTGCCGCTCTGCCTGCAGAGGTGGAACCTGAGCTGGCAGAGGGGATTAACCTATGGCTATATTTTCGATTTGGAAGTCAAGATGAGATCCACATTTCTAAACGGCGATTAATACAGCAAGCCCACGCATCTCTCCAATTATGGACTCGGTTAACTCTGTGCTTTGTGGTTCAGGCACAGCTGATGCCCTGCAGAAACAAATGTCTCCCTCCAGCAGTCAGCCAAAAGAAAATTAGTGTACATAACAGATTAAGAAATTATGAAACTACTGCCTATGAGTTGTATGAAAATTAACTCTCAAAGACTTATAAATTAAACGCAAAACCGTAATGCTGTTGAATTCAGACATCACTTATTGCCCTGATTTTGCCCTTTCTGAAGTCACATGAGGAGAGAGGTTTGTGGAAAGGCGAAACAGAGAGTTGTCAAGTTCTGTAGAACAGCTGGTACTTTAAGAACATCTTCCCGCAGTTTTCTCAGAGATGCTGTGGCTCACAGAAAAAGCAAGATGCCCTACAGATTTTGCAATGAAGCCATCCTGTTGCACAGTTCCTGCTTTTCTCAGGATTGATGAGATAGTCATACAGGCTTTGAAGAAAGCCAGAAAAAAAATCTGCAGTAAACAGGATGGTTGATGAATATGATAAGACAGGATGGGAGAGTCCCTGGCATCGTGCACCCCAGCAGCTCCATGCCTTGAAAAAGATGTTGGCTTGCTCCCTTCTACTGAATAAGAAAGTAGGGACTTCTCTGTTCCTTTTCCTGCTTAAACAAATACCAAAACTAATTCTCTATTCTCTTCCTTTAAGAGACAAGGACTGGGAAATAATAACAGTGTAAAAAACCCCACCATCTATTTGATGAAATTCCATGTTACAAAATGCAGGTGAACACTAGAACATGCCAGGTTCCCCCCTTCCCAGCTACTTCTGCTCTGCCGAGTAAGCAAAGGCTGCCTGGGGACACGCTTCGGTGGCTGCTCCAAGGCAGACACACACCTAAGCACAAAGGCAACAGCATCACTGAGAGATCAAACGTGACCAAGAACCAGGACACAACATGGCACCAGCCTGTGATCTCCCAGTTTCGTGATTTGAGGGTGACCGCTTTAGCAATAGGCTTTGCCAGTTACGTTTTTATAGGTACAGGAATTATAAAAAGCTTGTGTTAACGCTGGATTTCCCCCTAGCCTCCAGCACATTTCTGGGCACGTCTCCATTTTGCTGGTGGGGATATCAATAAATCAAATTTTCTGAGCTCCAGCAAAGCAGATGCACACGCTCAGAAAGACCTTCTTTTTCAAGCCTGTAGCACATCCCAATGTTTAGACTGCCCTGTCTGTCACAACTTCAGCGCTCCTCCTTACTGACAATGCTGCTCCCAGGACCATTTTCTAAAACTAAACCTGATGTCAAACATGCACTGGATGTTTCAATAAAATCAGAATTTTAAAAAGGAGAAACCACTTGTCCTGAATTATAATGGATGAAAGATCTTTACCTGTGCTGAAGCTTAAAATAAAACAAGAAGTAAAACATAAATTCACTGGGCACACTGAGCACAGATGTTTCCTCAGACTCTTCTCATATTAAAAAAAAAAATAAAAAAAATTGAGCTTTTCTAGCTTTTGGTGATAAATAGGTCCTCTGAAAGCCCTCAAGGTACAGTTTCTTAAAGCCTGAACTGGAGAAACACTGAATTATCCTGAAGCCACTAACTTTAAGAAAATAAACAGTATCTTACTCCCTCACTTAGCTTCAACATGTTTCGATTCAGCAGCGCCCTGATGTCCTGGAGAAGTACACTTCTGCTTTCAGAGTAGCACCCGCAATGGGAGTGGGGCAAGGGAGCACGTTGTGCTTTGCTGAGCCTCCTCAAGAGACAGGACAGTGATACAGAGTGAGAAGACATTCTCTGCTCCTCCTCCTCCCTTTACAATCTCACCACAGAGGCTAACAAATGTGAAGCTGCACAGAGGGAGAAAAAATGGCATATTAGCAGCCAGTTTTCACATAGTTAATTTTATTAGCAAAGCCAACAACTAATATTAGCAATCCTTTAGCCTGTGCCTGAGGTTTCCCCAGAAGGTTGAATTAGCAACTATTTTTAGTGGATAAAGCAGCATGTAGCTAGAGGACTGGGAGGTTAAAAAACTTCTCACTTCCATCACTGTCTCTTATCAGCACCTCTCTGCTGTCAGCCACCTGCCTGGAAAGGCAATATGGGCAGAATTAAGAAATTCCCATCAGGTACATCCTTCCAGGAGGCCACCTTCTCTCTTGAGCCCACACAGTGCCTTGTTTTGGGCTATTACCATAAGCAATAAGTTTGACTTGGTAAGACTAGGGCTAGGGAACATCACTTCCCATGCAGAGGGTCAGAACAAGTGAAGAACATGCCATTCTTGTAGAGCTGGGAGGTCAAGCAGGCAGGGCAGGGGTGAGTGCAGGAGATGGCCATCAGCACTGCTGGGAAAAGAGGAGATTGGTGGAGACACGAGCCTTGTCCTCCTGCCAGTCACAGCTCTGGGGACACTCATGTGTGGATGAGGGCACGGCATGCTGTCGGAGCTCGGCATCACCTGCTGTGGACTCCACCCACCAGACACACCACACATCTGTATCCAGCACTGCACTCTAGCAAAAAAAAAACCCATCACACACAAACACAACCATGCCATCACTCTGGGATTCAAGCAGTAAAGAAAACCTCAGGAGGAAAGGCAAGAAGTTTATAGTAAAGTCCAAACAGCTGTAATCGTAACTACCAGCAAAGCTTAACACCGTTCTTTGGGGAGATGCTGATTTTGGTGCCTGTGATGCACTATAGGGACAAAAAAAGCAATGACTGCCCTGATGGCCCCTGCACCACCCACAGCTGCTCCAACTGGGTCCATCCAGCCTGGACAGACCTAGCAACGATTTTTCCCAAAAGCACCATCTTTCAGGGCAAGATCACCTTTGGATACTGCCCTGATCTATATGGAGTGAGGATTCCTCCTGTAGGATGCTACCAGCAGGCCCCACTCTGAGAAGCTTCAGAAGCACAAAAGGTAGAAATGATGTGTGTGAAGAGGGCAATGAGAGGCTCAAAACCCTCTCATGATGTGGGACTGTGCTCACCGTAACAGCAGAGCCATGCTACCATCCACTACTGATTTTCCTTGCTGACAGCTCAATGGCTCCTAACCTGGGCTTTGAAATACTTCATAAAATGTGGTTTGCCAGAGTCTACCGGAGCTTCAATGCTCTTTGAAACAATCTCCTGGAAACGGATAGAATATTAAGAGACACTAAACGTGGTTAAGGGTGAAGCTGAGTCCAGGAGAGCAGAAGACAGGGAGCCAACTTGGCAGAGGTAACAAAGCTGAGCTGTATTTTATCAGCGCACCAGGCTCGTCACTAGTCCTCTGTACTACACAGTGCCTTTCTTCTGGAGAAGGCTTGGGACATGTCTACGAAAGAGTTATTAAAGCTATAAGCAACCCTCAGCACTCCAGCTGTGAAAAAATAAAGCTTCTGTTCCAAGCTTAGCCCCTCTACCTCTGAAGTACCAACCTTCAGGCCACCAGTGATGTGCTATTTGTAACTCACTGCTCTCTGGGAAGAGAAGCCGCATAAGTGGAAGACTTAAGCAACTCTTACAGAAATTACTACTTGTACCAATTTTTCTCCTGGGCATAAAAGATTTTGTAGGAATTGTACAAGGCACATCATCAAAACTATATAGAGCCTTTTGCACAAGAAGCCCAGACATTGCCCTCAGAAGACCCAGTTTCTAAAGGGCAGCGACAGCACAAAAGGGAAGCGATTCCTGTGCTCCCAGGCTTGCTGCCCCGCAGCTGAGCTCCTCGTGCACGAGGAAAACACTGCACAGTTCACACCAAATTCTCATTGTGCTTCAAAGTCGGGGAACCACGTAACACCTACAGATGGCAAACTAGCAGTGACTGTCTTCCGAGCTGTTACCCCGCACAGCTCTCTTAATTAACTGCAAGCACAAACACCAAATAAACTGTTTAGAAGACACAAACCAGAAAATGTTTCTTGTTTCCGAACGATGCCAAAGCGATGGGGTAACACAAATCATCTGGCGCTTTGCCACAACCCCACACGGAGCGATACGATGCCTTCCACCTACGGGGCTGCTCGGCCGGGGAGCTGCTCACCCAGAGTGGGAGACCACCAGCCAGGAGGTGGGTGAATCTGAGCCACCCACCAGTACTCAAGGAAAAAGTTTCAGTCATCAATGTAAAATACTCAGAAAGGAACCACGCAGTCTTCTTTACAAAATATTTCATGAAGAAGGGAAAGAAATCCTTTTTGGAAGTACAGCAAGGAAAGCAAAGAGGCACCTGAACAGCTCCTGGCAATGTTTTATCCTAATAAACACTTAATTAAGTTATTGTGAGCCTGAGGATGACTTTTCAGTCAGCTCTACTTACTCATCAGAGCAGCTCCTTTACAGCAGGCTCTGTCCTGTCCAGCCCAGCCCTTAACTGGGCACTTGCCAAGTAGCACAACCAACAGAGCTGGCACCATCCTCTGAAAGGTTCAGCTGGAGAAGTCCTCCCACCACATCTCCCCACACAACGCACAGGAACGGGTCAGCGTGGTGAGACACAAACCTCCTGGTGCTGTCGCCTCCTCACCGTGCCCGCGGCACGCACGGGCAGCAGCACAGGCACTGCAGGGAGGTTGCACCCTCCTGTCCTGTTCTCCCTCATCCTTAGAAGAAAGGGGGAGATTACAAAGCGATGGGATAGAAGAAATAAAGATTTTGAGATATCTGAAATTCGAATAGAAGTGCACTACATGTATTATTTACAGAAATACAAACCTAACTTCTCTGTCAGCCTCAGGTATTTATTAACCAGAACCCTGCAGAAAGGGTGCTCTGAAGCAGCATCCCAACAGAGTTCACCAGCTACAGCTCAGCACTGGGAGGCTGTGCTGGGATTTCTAAGCCAAGCCCAGCTCCAGCTGCAGCTCCCCATGACAAGAGTGTTGTGCAGTAACCACGGAGCCTTCCAACTCCCCAGCCAAAGGAAGTTTTCCTAAAGGGCATCTCTTGGGACACAACCACCACCCAGCACAAGCTTTGCAAACACAAGAAGCTGCTCGGCAGGACTGTGCACCGCCAGGAGGGGCTCTGAGTTTCCAACCCATCTGCAGGACCTAGCCTTCCCCTCCAGCAGCTGGTTGGGCCAACAGCAAACAAAGGAAAAGCAGAAACACTGACCCAAAGCAGGCAGGCAACTCTCAGGGTAAGGAATGACACAAGTTGACCCCAGTGTTGGCTAGCCCAGGCCCTGAAAATGGGAAGTGTCTGTAGACAACGGTACTAAAGTGCTGGGGATTTCAGCTGGGAGCCTGCTCTACCAAACACTGCTCACGTGTGCAGCGAAAGGCAGCCCTCGCCCAAAGAGCCAGCAGCTAAACAGGCGTAGGACGGGGAACATACAGCTGCACAACCGTGTCTACCAGGAGGCGAAAAACCAAGTAAAATCTTGTGTGCCCAGTTCCCTTCCCTGGGTTTTCAGCTATTTAGCTCTGACACAAGCAGCCGGAGCGCGCCGCAGGGTGAACGCACCTCTCTGCTGCTGCCAGCGCAGCTCTATCACCCTCCTGTAATCCAGGGGCTGCAAAACACAAAACCAAGAAAAAGACCCAAATTCCGATGCTGGCAGGAGTGGCATAGCAGGCGTCGATGCTCAGCTCATTCCCGAGGCCGTGGAGCCAGGCGTGGAGGGAGGGCAGCTGGGGACATGAGAGCAAGCTCCTGGAGCACGCCAGGACTCACCCTGCAAGAGCAGCAGTTCCAACTGCAGCTTGCTGTGCCTGCTGTGGAAAAAGTTACAGGAGGGCAGGGCGAGCAGCTTGCTGCTTTTCTCAGCACCTCAAGCCACTTCCCTCCCTCTTCCCGCTCCCCTTCCTCTGCTGACAGGCCCGGGGCACAGCATCACACCTGCTCTGGGACCGGCTCTCACCACCAGCCACCCCTGCACTTTACCTGGCCACAAGAAAAGTCCTGGTTCACAAAGCATCAGTCCCCCAGCCGAGGGTGCCACGCAGCTGGAAGTACGCACAGCCTGGCAGCCGAGGGCATTTCTCCACTGGAACACCGGATGAGAGCATCACACACCTCGAACATCACACACCCCGAGCATCCTGCCCTAGAGAACTGCCCAACTCTTCCACTCTCACTGTAGGTTGTTTTTCAATAAACAACATCTGTTTCCCTTGCTTAAGTTTTAAAGCACCTGGTTTAATAACCACCAGTTATATAGAGGAAAGCAAAGTTTGGATTCCAGTTTAAGCCTGTGCTCCTAGGAGAGCAATGAACCTGGATCTCCTCACACAGAGACCAGATCTCAGGCTGTGTAAAGCAAAGGAGTGGCTGTCACTGATAAAAAAAAAACCCAAAACCCAGTAAAAAAGCCACCACAACAACTGGGAAATGGAAAAGGCAAGGATAACTCAGGATTGCTCTACACTGACATTTGTATTAACGGGGTCAGCTGGCAGCACACACAGACAAGTCTAGGCTTCTCTGATATCCAGAATAGAAACAAACCCAGGGCAGAGCAAAACAAGGACCATGACTTACCGAAAAGGGCTCTGTAACACTGTCAACAGGGGTGACAACACTGAGGGCAGCGAGAGAAAGGGGAAGTGGTCTCCAACAAAGGCCATGTCTTGCCACTCAGCACTTCTGCAACTTAAGAAACGGCACGAGAAAAACAAACAAAGCGTGGGAACCCAATCCAGCTCAGATGTTTGACGCAAACTGCATTTTTAGCAACATCTGCATTTGTGGTTGGTTTTTTTTTTTAAAAAAAAGGAACCGTCTACAGGCACTTCCTCCACTTCAAGGTGGGGCTCCCTGGAGAGAGAATTCAGCTGCAATGACACAGACAGACGTAATCACAGAAAGTTCTGCAGTGCCACCAGTAACTCGTTTGTACTAACTTAGCTACTAACTTCTCACCACAGCCAAGTTGTCTTTTCCCTTGCTTTGGTCTCCGATACAGACATCTGCTGAAGCTGAAAAACTTAAGAGTTCGCCAGAAGACACCCAAAGGTGAGGATGCTGGGTGTGAATCTGAACTCTAAAGGCATTCCTTTTACTTGCTCAGGGAGGGGAGAGAATTTATGGTAAATTCAGAGAGGATTTAACTTGCACAAGGGGGCACTGATGCGCATGCTTGTGTATGCAAGTGGAGAGCAAACACTTCATAGAACCAGAGAATCATTTTTGTTGGAATACATCTTTAAGATCATAAAATCCAACCGTTCCCCCAGCACTGCCAGGGCACCACTAACCCATGTCCCTCAGCACCACATCTCCACGGCTTTGAAACCCCTCCAGGGATGGGGACTCCACCACTGCCCTGGGCAGGCTGGGCAAGGCCTTGACAACTCCTTCAGGGAAGAAATTTTTCCTAATATCCAACCTAATCCTTCCCTGGTGCGACCTGCAAGAAGAGACTGACCTCCACCTCTCTTCAGCCTCCTTTCAGATGCACAAAACAACCACACTCACAGACATAGTTTCAGAGATGGGATCTAACCAGCCTCAGGTCACCTTGCAAGGCTGTGGGGAGTGCTGACACCCACTCAATACCCTACTGAGTTAATAGTCTACAAGTCAAGCCCAGCACTGGAAAAAACCATCAAGTACACATGCCATCAGTGCTCCTCTGCCACCAGGATCATTTCAATTGAGCTCCAGAAATCATTTTTCAAACTTCAGACTCAAAGCAGCTTGGGCAGCCCAGGTACATTGGTGAGAGCTCTGGCATCCTTTGGAGACCACAGAATCACAGAACGGCTTAGGTTCGAAAGGACCCTAGAGATCCAACCTCCCTGCCATGGGTAGACGAGGTTGCTCACGGCCTCATCCAACCTGGCCCTGAACACCTCCAAGGAGGGGGCGTCAACAAGCTCTCCAACGGAATCTCCAACGATTCCAGAGTCTCACCACCCTCGTACTGAAGAACTTCTTCCTAAGATCTAATCTAAAGACACCATAGAAGACAACAGCTCTGGGCTGAGAAACTCATCCCTGCCAGAGATGCCTTGCTGCCAGCAAGGGGAGCAAGGGCAGCTGCTGTTTGCAGCCAAGGTTTTCAGCCCACGCAGCTGCAACAGGTCAGCGCTGTGCCGAAAACAACCACAACCACCTGCAGCATTCCTCTGCCTCCTGGTGCCCCAGCCTCGCTCTGCAGCGTGGAGCCGACCTTTGCACTCCTACGAGTGGATTCCCTCGCAGGCAGCGCTGGGATTGATTTGTTATAGATGCAGGAAGGCAGACTGGAGTTTGTTTTAAGCTGGACTCCTGAACAAGACACTGGATAATTTCTGATAGGAGTCAGTGTCCATGTGGGTTTCCTGTTCCCCTCCTGTACCCCTGGCCTATGAAGGAACCAACTCAACAACATCCAAACTCCCAAATCAAATGCCACGCAGACAGACCCCTCGCACGGGCACCGGCTGCCTCTGTGCCCGCCTGCCCAGCAGAGCAGCCGCTGCCAGCTCAGCTTCCCACCATCCGTGCGCCTGTGCCTGCTGCCGACAGCTCCATATTACGTTTCACGGGGCTGACGCTGAACGCGTGCTCATGCAGTACCACACACACAACCCTCCCCGGGTCACCTCGCTGCCGAGCCCATCCGCATCGCTCCCTGCCAGCGCCGAGCAAGCGTCCTGTCCTCGTGCCGAGCTCGGGCAGCTCATGGGTGAGTGAGATGCGCCGAGTCACAACGCTGCTGCTGCCACCGAAACGCAGCGTGGGCTGGGACATCCCGCCGCAGCACAGATCATCAGGTAATCATTGATTTCAAGGAATACGAACTTGGGCGCAGACCACGTGATTCACCACGCCAGTGACGAACGGTTATGCAAGGATGGATGCAAGGTACCACACACCGAAACATGCTCGTTTTCCACACAGCACAAATAGTGAAAAAACTTGACTAACTGCCCACCTTGCTACGCAACACTACGGGAGTCCCAGCGAGCCACGTGTTGGGTGGCCCAGAGTCACCCTCAAGCCGGCTTCAGAGAGAAATAAAAATATTCCAAAAAGCAACAGCAAAACAAGTTGTGCAAACAAAGCTCTGACATGCTCTGACATGGAATTTGAGACTGAAGATATGCACAAAATCATTTTTTCTACAATCCGAGCATGGCAGTTCACGTACTAGAAAAGGGGCAGCTAACACAATTAGGATGCTTATTAAGAAATCCAGAAACTTGGTGTTTACAGAAGAAATTTGATTCTATGCTTTTTTTTTTTAAGCAAGAGACCCAGACCAGAAGTGAGACCACGAAAGGAATTTGTTTTACATGATAGTCCCCAAAGGCTTCCAGGTCTCCAAGTCAAGACATTCCCTGATTAAAGCCTGACACGACATCCTTGTGCTGTATACTGTTTAAACACCCACGGACTTTAATGCATACCATCGGGTTCATGGAGCAGGACAGTGATACCCAAGGGAGCACTCCACAATGTTTTACCACCGCGTGCCGCCCTCCTACCAGCTCAGCCTGTCCAAAATGAGCCAGCTGCTGTGGTATGAACAAAATGCTTTCACAAATATATTCTTAAAAACAGTTTATCAGCATGAGAAAAATTCATAATGAGAATCTATCGCATCAAGGATCAGGAAAAAAAAAACCAACAGCTTTTTGATTAGTTATCTTCAGAAAGAGCACCCCTCAGACAGACACGTACTTATCTTTTTTTCTCTCAGAATTAACATAGTCCATGTCAACAGCCTCTAAACCACACAATCTCCTCTGCCACCAGAGTTGGACAGCATTGCCTTCACATGCTGCACATTTCTTTTTAAACCTTAAACAATAGCTTACATATCCTTGAACAGCCAGTTAACAACCAGCAAGCTTGAAAGGTCTCTCCCCACTATGCTTAAATACATTGAGACGGGATATTTTATAACTGATTTTCACTCTGTTCTCCCTGCACATGCAGGACCCATCGCTGTCACAGACCTGACCATGTTTGGCCTGACTGGCAGCACCCCGTAAGAAGGACCCCATGGCTTTAAATACAACTGTAACACAAGTCACAGGAGACATGCTAAGGTCAACATACTGTCCCTCCCTGCAGCAGCCAAGTCCAGGGGCACCTATATTTAGCCAAAGTATGCCCAGAGCTTTAAAGATGGAAGGAGACCACTGACTTGCCTGAATCTCCGCCAGCACTGGCCGTCTCCCCGAGACAGGGACAGTCTGAGCAGGAGCTGGCAAGCGCCCTGGCACCCACTCAAAGCGTGGCACCCCATGTACCCACCCAATGCAGCCCCACACCCGCCCCAACAGCCACGGCCCCTCCAGCCTCCTCCCCTGCCCAGCCTCCTAAACTTGGACAGAGCAGAGCAACCACAGCTCAGGTGCAGGCAGGTCGAGGAGGACATTGCTCCATCGCTTCTTCTGCTGATTATGGTGGAGGTGGCCAGCACCGAGCACAGCTGTGGTCAGCCATGGAGCAGAGCTCCTGCTGCCCCACAAAGTGACACCGTGCCAGGGCTTGGCTCTGCAACCGCCCCGATGCCCAGAGCAGGGCATGGGACAGAGGAATTGCGCTGGGAAGCAGCCTCCTTGCCTGCCCTCAGTAAATACAGTAAAGGGACCCCTGTAAATAGAGCACCAAAACAAGGCCCACTCTGTCTCCGCACAAAGAAATCAATGCTGAATAATAAGCCTTTTCCTCTGTGCTAAAAAGAAGCAGATGCTTGTTTACCAAAAGCATCAAAAATCATCAAGAGGCTGTTCAATTTGACTCGTAAAAAAAAAAACAGAAGGAAGTTATTTATTCAGTATTTTAACTTCTGCAGCACTCAGCACTTTCAATTTTCTCTCATTCTTATTGCATCCTCCCCACGCACGAGGGCTATTTGATCCCCAAATGACAGGTTCCAGCAGGAACAGTAAAATCAGTTTAGGATGGACTGTCCCTTTACATTAGCAAAAAGGACAGTCAGCGCTAACCAGCGGTGCGGGGTGGTTTGTGAATCATTTCAGAGAGAACAGCCACGTGCCAGATGTCTTTCAGTAGGTTTTGATTTGAAATTGGAAGTCACAAGGAGCTTTACCTGTTGTGCTGATACGGTCTGTAACCAGGCTATTGATCTGCTCGCCCTTGCCAATATGCCAGTGACTTCATTTTATGGAACAGCAAAGCCACAAGTGGCTGTAAATAATAACCTGAAGTTTTAATCAATTAGTAGTGAGAAAACATCAAAGACAAAGGATCAGAAACATTTTATAGTTGGAATAGTTTCACGGGCTCTGTCTCTTCTTCAGTCCAAGGCAACACTTAGAAGGATAGTCCTTAGCATAAGCAAGGTTAATACAAACTTCGGACCCTCCTCGGTACACACACCCACCCCGGCAGAAGCCAAAAAGAGCGTTTTGCTGGTGTAAGTGACAATCAGTCTCTGGAGAGCCATCAGGAAAAGCTCTCCAAATCAGACCCTGAGATATAATTATGATGCATTTCAAAATGCAGACTCAGCATCACTTTCCAATCCAACTCTTCCCCCCACAGATGAAGCAAGTTCTTCCTGGAGACAACATCCCTTGTGACTCTGCTTTTTCTTTTGGCGCTCTGAATAGGGATCAGCTTACCAGGAGTCCTTTATTCCTGAAATAATTTCCATTAATCACTCACCATACACTGCTTTACGCAGAGGCTGACAGACTGCGGGATGTCTAACACCACCACAGCATCTCCCAACTGAAATAAAGGCTGAAATGAAGGGCAGCCCAAGAGGCAAAAGGAACCGGGACATTTCTAAGTAGCAGACAAGTGAACTCCAGACTGCTCCCAAGCATTGCAATGTTTATATAAAGATACTTGCTAACTTTAAATAAAAGCAGGGAAGCAGAACCATTTGAACCATCCACCTTTCACCGCATCTGCTCACAAAAAGAGTAAATAAAAGGTAACACAGCAACCTGCATCAGCTCGAAGCATCACCCTGCAGTTCTGTGTTCGTGATTCCTCACTACAGCTGCAAATTAACCTACTCCTTCAGCACCTTAGTGTGACTTTCAGCTAAAGGACATGTCAGTGCTTAACTTCAAAATGCATTTTAAGGCGTTTCTAACTCAACATAAAAACCCTGCAAAGTTTTCCTGGCTAAGACTCAGACTGGAAACACATTAAATAAAGTTTTAATTTACAAGAGCTCAAACTCCGACAGAGTAGAGATCCCAGATGTGTTTATCCCTGCAAAAGTCAGGTGCTAAATTTCATGAGAATTAGCACTTTCGGCAGTTTGGCAGCCAATTTTCAGTGGTTAACTCAGGTCTTCGTATTTCCTAAAAGCATGCAAACCCCTTTAAAAACCACACATTAAAGCAGAGAAGACCAACAGAATAAGCAGAGACGACCAACGGAATACTAAACACTGCTGAGTATCACAAACCCAGAGAAGTCTCTAACAGGAACAGAGTGTACTTTAGGGAAAAGGCTCTTGAACGGCTTTTTAAAAGGCTCTGAAATAGAAATTTGCTTAATTTCAAGCTAGAGAGCCTCTCATCAAACATTTTCATGAGGTACTCCAAGGAACTAAGGACAAAAAAGTGACATAAGTGTCAAGGTTTTGCTCTGGTACGGTGCTGGGGGACTCGGTGATGTTCTGCCCCAGCTCCTCTAGGTCTGGCTGAGCAGAGGCTGCTCTCCGAAACACGGGCTCCTGGACTCGCTTCTCCACGCCGGCATTCCGAGGGACAGCTCGGCAACACGCGCCGGCCCCGCTCCCACGCACACACCAGACGGATCATCACCTAACTCTCGGATGGGTGTTTATTCTGCACTGGTCACCTCTGCTTGTTAACGAGGCACATGAATATTCCTTCGTTTGCTTTCTTACAACTTTCTCGTCGTAGCAAACCAACAGGAGGGCTAGAAATGGTGCCGACAAATTATCTGTTTTCATGTAGATGAACTGGCTTTCAGTCTTTGCAACACAGAGGAATGCAGCTGTTCCACCCTGCATTTGTCTTTTGATTTTTCCATCTCTTTTTCAAAGCAAATAAAGAAAAAAAAAGCAACCAAAACAACAACCCTAACAATAACAACAACAAAAAAGCCAGTGACAAACTCTTCACACACTACCACACAATAAACCTTAAAAAAAACCCCCAAAACAAACAGCAGTTCTAGGTTCATTTCAATCCAGTATCGAGATGCAGAAAGCAAGCAGAAGACTAACAGAAGGCTAAGTTTTAGAGGACAAAGGTAAGACTAATGACAGCTTTTCTCACCTGTACCTTTGTGCAGGTGAGGTTCGTCCTTAAATTATGACCCGACAAGGGTAAATTTATCATTTGGTAATCCAAAGGACCCTCCTTCAGTCCCACCTGCCACACACCCAGAATACGGCCGCCTGTGCCCCTCCGTTGGCCACCACCTTGATAAACTAGAGGTGGCTGAGCCAAGACATGTCACAGCCCACTCCAGAGCATCCCGTGAGGACACTAAGAACAGGGCAACAGGAGGCTCAGATGAGCAAACTCCTTCTCTTCAGGCTGGCAAACAAAGTGCAGGGAGAAAGGAAATACAGCACAGTTCATTATACGCAATAATGCTGGTGTACAGACAACGAAGTCTAAGCTCAACTCATCTCAACAGTCTTCTGCAGGGGTCCCAACCCGCCCTGGGCACATCAAGAAGCACTGGACCAAGGGATGAACTTACTCCGATGCATTTCTGTGCCTCCACAAAAGCCATATCGCAAAATTCAGGTGTAACAAACCTGCACTTTTCCAGTGAAAAGCTAGACGTTTAACAGAGAGTGAACCAACCCCAGAACTGCAGAGTTACTGAGGAGATCACGGGCAGGAGAGAGCCCGGGCTGGTGGGACAATATGGAGCTCATTAAGCCATTGTGAGAAGTGCGCGAACAAACTAAGGACTTCGCTGCTAAGTGACAAAGATCATTTGTTTAAAAGAAAGGACTAAATCATTTATGGTTCAGCAGTCTGTGGATTTAACCTACTTGTAACAAAGGTGTTTTGAGAAAAAGCATACTTCTTAAACAGCTTATTACAAATAAAACCAGAGACCACAAAGGGCTGAGCACAATGTTGATGAGGGCCAAGATAAGTACTGGGTAAACAGGAAAATACACTGAACGAGGAGCCCGTGGCCTCAATATACCTAGAAATGCCCAAATTTGAAAAGCTGCCAACGCCAAGAAGTGCCGACCCTACAGGGAGAGCTCACGGGCTGGATTCGTGCGTTACCCCCCAGCCTTCGTGAACGCTGGGGCATGGCTTAACTTTGTCATTCACCTCTACATGTTGCTCTTCTCCCAAGCCTCTCTCATCTGCAAGCTGATGTCCTTAAACCAGAAGGTTTCTGTCTGTCACAAAACACTTGGTTAATCCCACACAACACAACACGAGGTGGCTGCAGAACAACTACCACCAGACTCCAGTTACTCCCCAAGCTGCTGAACTCAAGTTCCGGCCCAGGAGCACTCACGGAGCTACAGAAAAGGGTGTCCTCTGAATACTTCAGCAAAAGCACAAGCATTCAGAATTAACAACTGGAGGGAATCTTACTCCATGTGTTTGTGAAAATAAGAGTCTTCGGCCAGCTGCTACAAAACGCCACGGTTGGAAACTCAAGTTGCAGATCTGCTCTGTACACTTTACATCCATTACGCTGGAGAAAAAAAATATTTGCTGAACTAGTTTGAAGCCCATATGGGCTGATAAATCACATGCTGTCTGTCAGACCGATGCAGAGGAGACAGCAACTCTTCAGAGCCTATTGCAGGATGGGATGCAGAATTTTAAACTTGCTCTGACCCCCACAAACACTAGTTAGAAGCAGTATTTCATGAAAGTTAGCCTGAAGTTGTTTAAAAAACAATGAAGTAATATTTTAGCCAGGGGCTCTGTGATAAAGGTACAAGGAAGTACAGTCGTGCAAAGAAATCCCTGCCAGCCTATTCACTAGCCCCAAAAGGTTCTTTTCTGCTGATAATCTCACTCAGGTCCTTCTGCTCTGCAGTCTTTAGAAAAATCCCAAGCATTTCAGAGACAGGAACATCTGCACAAGTTTCACGAAAACGCAGAATCTCAGAGGCAACTCTACCATTTGCAGCCTTTTAAAACACAAATTTGGCAGCCCAGTGGTGTGGGCTTCCTAACAAACACACTGCTCAAAAACGGCCGGTACCGTCGGGGGGTTGCCCTTGAAACACTACTTTACTGCTCAAATTTTGACTTTACGTCCAATAACCATCTCTGTCTCTCTTCCAACCCCCTACCAGGAAGGATCGGTGAGACAAATACCCATAGCTTCCAGGGGAATAGAAGGAAAAGCCAGTTAATGATCAACTTAGGAGCACACAACATACGACTTTTACCCAATTACCACAACTTATTCGCGTAGAGTTTTTAACCATCAGTGGGTAGTAGGAGGCCTTTTATGCAGTGCATTGTGATAACGTAAATCAGCAAAGAAATAAAAAGAGATGAGAAATCCCCGACAACTCCGCTCAGTCAACAGGAAGCCCATCCACCGTGCTGGGGGAGCTCAGCTGTGCGGAGGGGTGGGCAGGAAGGGTAAAGGGTCAGGTTCCCTTGCCTGCGTTGTTGATGGAGCACAAGGCTGTCTTCTGCAGTCATACAAACCCTGAGCACATCATGTATACTTACACGGAAAACAGAACTGCTCTAGTCTGCACTGATCCTAGCAGCCTCCGCAAGAGATGAAGAGCTAATCAATTTGTTTCCGTATTTCAACCACCTCCAACCAAAGTGACCCTCAGCTCACAAGGCAACTTTGACTGGAGCTGATAGCGGTAACTGGAATCACTCTGTTGATCTTCAGGCTTTTGAGCAGCTGTTTCCAAGCATCTCCTCGTCAACTCTTAAATAGCATCGACTCTCAGCACAATGGTAAAATTCTCAAAGCTACAGCACTTACAATGGCACGGAGGCAATTAAAGATTTCCAATACCACGCTGCTTGGAGGATTGCGGTCTAATTGCTGAACAGTCAAGGTTTTTGGCAGCAATAACGTTGTGAGCAGATAAAAAGCTTGTAAGGTTCCCCATACCATAAATAAATAGATAAGCAGCTCTCCAGACAACGGCAACAGCAGTCAAACCCCTAAGTTTGGCACTTGGCATAACTTAAAATTAGGTGGTCATGAAATTTCCCAGCAAAAAGGCTGTGGCTGCATCACAAAGGTGCATGAAAGGGGTGGGGGAGGACAAGGGCCAAGGCAGGCTGGGCACAGCGACAGATTGCAGCAAGGAGGAGGCAATACAGTGAGCCCAAATTACCCGGTGTTGTAATTTAGCATCGAGTTTGTAATTACCTACACAACCTGTCACTTCCTCTTACATTACGAAGTGTTGTTTCTTCACACTAGGCACAAGAAGGGTTGTCATTTACAAGAAAACTGATTATGGGAGAGAGCGATAGGCTGCGAGGCCAAGTCTGCAGGAACATTTTGTGGCTACCTTTAACCTTTCACTGAAAATAATTCTGCTTAACTCGTGGGTTTTACTACCTTTTTAAGAGCTCCAAGATATACCCACAACACTGAAGAAACTACCTATTGTAGCTTCTTTTTCTGTCAAAGTTTAAAATGTTTATGGAAACTATCAGTTCACATCCTATAATAGAAAACAGACTGGTATGAAGCAAGCAGGAGAACTGGGGAAAGTCAAGCGTGGTTTTAGATCCATCTGGCTCTCCAAGTGTTGGAGGATGAAGTAGTAAACACTATCGGAGGGCTTTAACATGTGCTCAACACGAGCCCCGGGATGGCTCCCACTGCAGAAAGGAAGCTGAAGCTGAGCCAAAAGTACCTAAACACAAACAAAAAAAGCACAAAACCACCCAGGAGTGCAGGCAGTTAATTCTCAGGTTCAAAGACAAGGCGAAGCATCCAACTGCACCTTCAGGCCCCGCTCCCTTGCTGAACGCTGCCTTGGTGGGACTTGGCCACGGTCGCACAGGAAGGATGTGGCGCAGCAGGGAGCAAGAGTCAGGTCTTCCCAAATCCCAAGTGAGTGCCCTGATCACTGGATAATCCTGCTTTGCTACCGAGATAAAGAGGAAAACTAAGACAGGGGAATCCAGCATTATCACAGGGACACGGAAAAAACACTTCAGGGGCACCAACAATGAATGAGATAGCTAAAACTTGGCCAAAGGCAGAGGAAGCGGCTGCAGGCAGGAAGAACCGATCCACGGCAATTTCTCCCGGCTTCTTCTGTTAAAAATCCTTTGGTACTTGCAGCCTGTCTGAAGTTTTGCTTTTTTCTTTCTGTCTTTCCAGACCAAAGTAAATTTTGAATCCTACACACAAATAAAGCAGTAAATCAGCAGAATTCCCATCAGGTTCAATGAGAGTAGCAAGACTTTCTAGAATGAATCACAACTATAAATTCTGAACATTTTGATAAACACAAGTCTCTCCGACATTATTTGAATCCTTGTGAACCTGAAATGAATTAGACCCAGACCAGCTGACTACATTACTGACTAAAAGCGTCAACACAAGAGTAATTTCTGCTGATCTCTGAAAGTCAGAGCTGATTAGCCAAATACATCTACTAAAGAATACACTGAAACAGAAGTTTCTGATAACGTTTGGGTCACTACTGCCCTTCCCATTCCACAGAGAACTCATTTTTAGCACAGCAAAACAACTAAAATCTGGATTTTTAGGTCTTGTCCACAATGAAATAAGGACATCCAATATTAATCAGCCTTCGTGAACATGTAATTAGGAGTACAAGGTTTAAACCAAGTCTTTATTATGCCAGCCCGAGAGCCACAGCACCGTTCTGATTGAGAATGCTATCAAAATATTAATCCAGCGCTCAGTCTTGTGCGAGCGCTGATGCGTGGGCCAAAAGCTCTGTCACTCTTAACGCTTATTAATCTTTCCTTCCAGGAGGTAAAGGACAGCGTAAGCTCCTTTGATAACTCACTTATCTCTCTCCCCAGAAAGGGAAAGGGTGGTCCTTCCAACCAAGCGGCCATTTAAACTACTCCTAGACACAAGACCGCAGAGCTCTGTGCGACCGAGGGAGCAGCGACGAGCAGTACTTCCCCTTGCTTTTGATCCCTTCCCGTGAGGTCTCAAACTGCGGGTTAAGTGTTTGAGCAGTGTACAAAATAAACATCTTAAAAGCACTTAAATTGTAACCCAGCTAGCTAACAGAGCTTGGTAAATCATCTTGAGCTGTAGGGAAATGTTTCAGCCTACAGTAGGTTGGGTTTTTCTCCGCAATTCCAGAATCGGTGCTACTTCCCAAAGCCCTGGGCATAGCCAATGTGCAGCCTTGCTTCCACGGAACAGTTCAGGTATATAAGCGTTAAGCCTACGTTATCAGCAACCACAGGGAAAGCCATAATGTTTACAGGTAACACCACGAGTGGAAAAAAAAAATGACTAATTACAAGCATTTTCGGTTGAGCATGAAAGGCTCAGAGAGACTTAACTGATTACCAACTACAGCAGTGATTCCTATCGCTCAAAAAAGAGGCTACAGAGTCCAGGGACTTATTTCCGTATGAAGCCTAAGGAGGGATATCTACTAAAGACCTCCTAGTTGCAAGGCAGCTCCATTTCTAGCAGGAGCTTCTTGCAACAAGAACACAGATCCAGGTGGGACCCAGGATTTTATCCTACTATCTCAAAGCCTTTCATCATGTTTCCAAGAGATAAAAACAGCTGATGGCTTCTTTAAAGAAGTATCAAGCACGACTAGACCCCAGGGACCATGCCTTATCTACCACCCCATAGCTGCCATTTCCCTTCTTAATCCTTCCAGCCCGACCTCCCAACTCAGGCAGCCTCTGTTAACTGTCTATAAATTAAATGATTATTTGTATCTGCATTTCAAAGGGGGATGTGCAGCTGGAGAGACTGATTTTTCAAGCGGCTGAGGCTGGGGCAAAGAGACACTCGCTCTGCACTTTCCAGCTGCCCAAGACTGCCAGTAGTTCAAAACTGGCATCAGCTCACGCCTGTCCCCAGTGCCAGGTCTCGGTCAGGTTCCTATTGCACCGACCTGAAAGAAACCCCAGCCCAGCCCCAGCCCCTACCTGCCACCCTGCGACGAGCCACCCCAGAGCTCCCACACGGCGGCTCACCCCGACCCGAAGCTCAGGAGAGGGCCAAGGTCCAGGGCTACGGGAAGCTTGGACCTCAGCAGGAACGCACAGCCTGGCTCCGGGTCTGCGGGGGACGTGGGCTGCAGCCCGGCCCGCACCTCCCCGGGGGTCCCCGCACCGCCCCGGGGGTCCCTCCGCTGCCCCGGGGGTCCCTC
>VZZY01021104.1:418355-464154 GCA_013400335.1 Eurystomus gularis | reverse complement strand
GGTCAGGACCGGGGATTTTAATTCATCAGCTTTCTTCCCCAGGATCCAGGCCAGCACAGCCGCGGGGTTCGGTGGGGTTTTGCAAAAAGCAGGCAGCGACAATTCGGGTGCTGGGGAAACGACCTTAATTTCTCTCCTGCGGGAGCCCGGGGGGGGGGAATACTTCTTGGCAGTAACTTTCCTCTGCAGAGACTCGACGAGCCGCTTTCTGCCAAAGGAGAGGAGCAGCTGCCTTTCAGGGCTGTTTAATCTTTAGCTCCATCGTTCCTCAAGAGAAAAAGAAGAAAGGAAGTTCTTTGGAACAAAAATCTTCTCCTCTGGCTGCTGGGAACTCAGATGTCGCAGGGCAAGGGAAAATTTAATAGTTTTCCACGGGGCTCCGCACCCAGCACCCCCAGGCCTGCCTTCTGCAGCCCGTACAGCGAGCAAGCAGTTTAACACCGGGACAACAACCGAGCAGCCTCGGAAGCGAGCTCAGTTTGCCACTTCCCACAGGCACGCAGGACACCCCGGCACGGAGGGACACAAATAAGACAGTGTTCGGAAGCTGTCCGGTGCGGCTGGCACATGCTCAGACCCAGCAACAAGGCACAAGGGAGCTGGCGGTGGAAGATGTCAAGTTTAAAAGCACGCACTTATTAATGACACCTACGCAAAAGCAAAAACATACTGCCAGGGCATCGCTGCAGAACTGTCCCCGTGACCACCCAGCAGAGCTGAAGCCAAAAGAACACTTTGCCCAGGGTTTATTTCCAGCTAAAACCTTCAGAGAGGTGTTTAAAAAACAACAGTGTGATGGCAACTGCTTCAGGTCTGGGACCTTAGAGAAGCACGACAGAGGCTTGTCTGAAAGGTCTCAGCCATCCCCGCTCCAGGGCCTCGGAGAAAAGGACAAAGCAGCAGGATCTGTGTTTCTGCAACTTTTGCTAGAATATGGTTTGGTTGCATTAATTTCAGCAATGTCATCGTCTACAGCCAAGAACACGTCTCTGGTAATGGCTCCTCACAGCTGTAAAGAAAATGCAGTGCCAGCTTGCTGCAGTGCCAAAAAAAATCATTTTGTTAGGCAGAAATGAAGTCAGTTGCAAGGAGCAGTGGAAAAAATCAGGACATCAGAGAAATGGAGGGTAACTCAATCCTTCCAGAGGTCAAGAGACTGGCAGAACCCCATACTCACTAGTAACACATACCACACATTCATAGACTGAAAAACAAACCCAGAACTTCTGCTCTATTCTAATTAATAACTTAAGGGCTTTATTCAAGCATTATAGAAGACTAAATGCACTTACTGTCCAGACAGATGTCACATTTCTTACATACAACTAAGATGACAAAGGCAGGCCCTTAAAAACTGCTAAAAAACAAGCGCAGTGATTAACTACAAGCAATACTCTTGAAGCAGCTCCTCATAACATATGGATAAATAGATTTGTAAATGAGTTAGTCCTGGATTAATACAATCGTGTGCTGCCTCTCCATATGCCAGCAGACCAAACAGTGGCAGACATACCCAGCTTTTTTTCCTTTTGAAACTTTAGAAAACAGGAATAGGCAATCATCAAATTAGCGCATATATTGAAATCTACACTAATAAGAGGTATTTGAACCTGGTTTTGTTGCCATAAAGATTGAAATACTAGCCTAAGGCTGATTCTGCCTTCAGGCTACACGTTGGTGAGATTAGCATTTCAGTTCCCACTGTCCCTTTGTAGAGCATGTGTTATTTTCATATTCTGCTTTTTTTTATATTAGACTTAAGGAACAATCCTATTTCTTTGTCAAAATTGCTTCCTCCATGTAGACAGGAGCAGAAGTACTGACCCAATAACCTGATCTCAGCATGCAGGAGCAAGGAGCAGGCAGGAAGGGGCTTTGAAGGGATGCACAACAAGATGGAATTGAAGGCAGCAGGTCACAAGACGGCCAAGAAACTGCTCCTTGCTGGAAGCAGGTGCACTCTGCTGGGACAAATACAAAAAGAATTTAAAGTGCACAAAATTGCAGTGATGACAGGTAGCAGGCTAAATCACTACCGTGCTGCAACAGAGCATGTGAGCACACCATTAATCACTGTACAACAAGATGTAAATAAGTCTGTCTGGGGTCTCAAGTGCTTCCCAGCCCAGCACACGAAATTGCAGTTGGCTGTGGCGAAAAGGGCATTGCCTGTCCGAGTTCTGGGTCGGCATTTCGCGCTCTCCAGGAGGTCACAGGATTAGCAGGGCGAGTGGTAAACACCACCACATCTGCACTCGGTACAACACGACCCGTGCTGGGCAGCAGGATGTCATTGAACCTTTGAACACCACACGGACTAATAAACTACAGTTACATACATCGTGCAAGACACAGTGTTAAAAAAAACCCCATCTCAAAACCTTTACAAAGCTACCTGAGCCAGTTACTCCTGCAGCTAGAACCAGTTGTGGAAGTGTCATGGAAAAAAGCCACGATGAGGAGCAATAAGGACAACTGGCCAAGTGCTTCAGGAGGAGAGAACAGAGGGAATGTCCAGCCCAGCTGCCTCTGGAGAGAAGTTTAAGGGAGTGGAGGGAGAACACACATGCACAAGTTTCTTGTATTGACTTGTAGTGTTCTGTCTTGCAAACAGCAAGGCTGAAAATACATCGTTTATTCATACAATCATCATCTCCCCAGTGTCTGTATCTCAAAGCTACACAGCCACAGTAGCTTGCACCAGTAACTTCAGCTGCCTTCCTTTCCTTGTGCATCTTAACACGTTCTGATCTTGCAGTGATGTAACAGAGCAATCCTGTGTCCTGCACGGGGCTAGCGGCTTGCAAATGTACAAGGCCTCCTTGTACAGCTGAGGCCTCAGAACACAGGTCACCAGTAAAAAATGCATGAAGCACCCTAGTCAGGTTTTGCATTAGCATGCACGGATTTGACACTTGCATGTCAAAGCATGTGTCCAGCTGGACATGAGTCCTGTCAGTGCTCCTAGTCCCCAAGCAGAGAGGGTGTTAATCAAGCTACTGTTTCCATCCAAGATCAACAGCTTAAGGGTGAATTGCTGCTTCTCGTCAGACCGCACAAAGGTGTGGGTGTCACCATATTCCACCCGCTCCTATCCCACAGGGGTTTGCTGAATGTCTGCTCACATGCTAAGATGATTAAAAATCTGAGCACAGATTGTCTTATTAGGCATGTTCAATTCTTAGCCTACACCAGGGCCCGATGACCTCTTTTCATTTCAGAATGTATCTGCCAGCAAGACTTTCTCTGGTCCTCTCAGTTCTCTCCTTTTGAAGAGCCCTAATGAAGACGATATATTCCATAGTCTGTCTAGAAACTTATTCCAGTGGGCATGAAGGGCTGGGTATTATTTCAAGTCGATTTAGGCTGAAGTCCAGATACTCTCCGCAAAAGCAATGAATGTTGTTCTCTTCCTTCACCACAGCAGCGTAAACCTGTGGAAGGTACTACAGCTGTAACACTAGTCACATTGAAGGTGAAGGGACCAGTGGGATGTTGTCAGCAGTAGGAATTTTGGCCTCAATCTATTAATGTCGGTGTATTAGATATGGCAATGCAGAACTTGGACCCATGTTTTCAGGGGATTATAAAAAAATCTGTGAAGCTGCTGTAATAGGCAAACAAACCTCCCCCTAACCACCACCACATCCTCTGCCCACAGAGCGATGAGCTACAGCTGAGCCAGCTCAGCCACTTCACTGCGCCTATGGAAAGTTTGTTCTTTACTGCTGGGCAGCTGTTTCCGGTGTCATTTATGAAAAGTTACAGAATTTTGAAAACAACACATCGCTGCCCACAGCAGAGCACTGGCGTCTTGACAGGCACCACTGGGGAGAGCAGAGGTAGCAAGTTCATTTCCGTGTACAGAGGTGGGGCCAGGCGCTTTGTTTTTCTCACCGGCAGCTTTCAGCAGCAGATCTTTCCCCACAAAGTCTGCTGCCTCAGCATCGGGGCTGATGTGGTAAAAGGCTCCTAAGAGGTAGTTTTGAAGAACTCGGTATCAAACTCCAGCTGTCAGAGGATCTGATGCCTCTGCTTTTTTGATGGGAGGTCAGTTAATCCATCCTGTTGCGGTGAGGACATGTGGCTTTCAGCAGTGGCCAGTCTACACATGAGTGTGAGTGGATTAAGAGTCCAAGCAGATTATTTACCCGGGAAAGCCCTAAATTAGTGTGCAGAAAACCTGTAAACAGGTAGAGACCAATCCACTGAGAGCAGCACCTCCCACACTCCTCTCCTGCTGCTGCCTCCCCACCTTGGAGGGAGAAGTTGATCTGTCCAAAGTCTTCTGGCCATTTTCAGTAAGGGAGATAGAGCCTACTGCGCTATATAGTCCTATTTATCAGGAAAACATTTCAGCAGCAGTGATCATAAACAAGCCAATGCATGTAGGGCAGAATGAGATATAGTAAAGAAACAAAGCTTTCCCAGTGAGTAAGAGGCAAACCACCCACCATGGCAGCGCTTACATACACCAGCTTTATTACACACAGTAAGGGAGATTTAACAAAGCAATTATAAAGGATCCCATATCTGGTTAAAAAACGTGGCGGGGAGGCAAGAACAGGGAAAGCATGCAAAACTATACTTGAATCCTGAAGAACCAGTCAGAACAGGAAGCCACATTCTAAATTTGGTTATTTAAGCTGTCAAAGAGTATTTCTGTTTCCAGCTCTTGAGCAAAGAAATCAGACAGGCGCAGGGGTAGGGTGATAAGCATCACAGGAAGAACAGAACCCTGCTTTTAAAGCCCGCTTGGTCAGTTGCCCATCATGATCAATGATTAGGCTTCTTAGCTGAGAATTCAACACCTATTTTGCAATATTATCACTTCATTAAACCCTTCCCTCACAAACCCCACACCCAATCATTGTATAGTTTACTTATCATTAAATCTTAGAGGGTCTGACACAAAGAGGTCAATGCTCAATTACGGTTGTTTTACAGAGGCAGAAGCAAAGACTGAAGGGACCCGAGCAGTGCCACCGGGCAGCAGGGGTAGGAAAAGGGACACAAGCAGCAACGTCTATTCCTCTGGTCTCTCAACAAGAAACAGGGGTTGGTCAGGGGGAACATGCTGAGACACACCTTTTGCTGAAACATCTTGTTCCACAGCCACCTTCTGCTTTATGGAGAGCTGCCTTCCACAGGCATTCAAGCAATTCAAGAGGAGCTTTGAAGGCACTTGTTCTTTGGGTGCAAGAACTACAGTACATCCTATTTGCACAGCAGAACGCTCTCCATGCAAACATCTACATTGCTACTAAAAAGTTAACCCAGACCTATGCAAACTGTTACAGCTCTAAGTCCAGCAAGGAAGAGACATGTCTGAATGACATGTCTGAGATGAGTAAGTGATGTGCTATTTCAGCGGCCTATGGAAAAGATAGATCTAAATCCTCTGAACTGTCAAAAACACCCGCCTAATTTTATAAAGGAATGCTTTTGATGCAAAGATACCAAAGAGCTGAATGGCAACAAGTCCAGAAACCCTGGACACTGTTTCCCTTTCTATTTACAATAGGAATCTTCCCTTAACTTAGATTCCTCTAGCTTAGAGCACTCAGTTCATGCTCAGCAGACAACACGAACGTGTGGAATCCTAACAGCACCTCCTGGTCAGCCCCTCCTTTGCTAACCTCTGAAGAAGGAGCTCAGGTGCATGGGGGCAGCTGCTCTGGGCTTGCTCTGTGCCAGGCAGACCCTTTCAGTAGCTGCAGGATCTGACCCACCTTCATTCCTTTTACTTCCAAGTTTGTCTTTGCCTTGTTCCTCATTCTCCGCAGTTGACACGCGTAGAATGACAAATAAAACAAGCTTTTCATAAGCATTCATATTTTGAGCAAGCTCCCTGCTGTAGCACCATGTTTACCTGGTAATTTGGTAATGCAACGATACTAGTCCGCTTGATCCTCCAGCCTGAAGATCACATCTGAAGTCATCTAGCACATTAGTGTGATCCACAGGTATGTAATCGGACTGGACTGAACATGTTGCAACCACAGACAGAGACCTTGCAGTGAACTAGCCCTGCAGATACCTGTTACGGCTCTAATAAGCCCAAATTTTACTACAAGTGCTACATCTTTGCTCACGGTTTGGTGATAAAACACCAAATGAAGACCACAGACCCACTTTAATGAATCGTGATATGTGGCCCACAGAACTTTTTCTGGTGGTCAGCAGAGCTGGCAGATTAACAGAACTGGTCTTTCTCTCAGTATTACATTCTCTACAAGCAGCTGTATTAAATGCCACAGAGAGGCCAAGCTGTCACTGAAAGGAAAGACAGAAAGATGGATTCAGGAAACACATTCTAAAGATAAGGTTCATGCTACAAGAGCTTAGTAATCTCCGGCATGGATAAACACCAGCTTTCCTGTACACCACACACACAGTTCCCTCTCACTCAAGATCTGGAGTTAACAAACTGTCTTGCACACCCATTAGAAGATCCAGCTACTGTTCAAGTACCAACAAAGCAACTGTTTGGCAGCTGCAGCAGCAAGCCAAGGAAGCACAAGGACGGTTTAGTTGCTAGAACTCCCAGCGCACGGTTTTTTGAGGTCTCTCTTGTAACACCAGATAGGCTTTAAGGATAAGCAGAGTTGTCAGGAGCACCAAACGGTGATGATACCTATCTCCAAAAGTCACAACTAGATGCAAGATGCTGCATATTCATACATCTCAGTGGGGACTGTAAATGAGCCTGCTTGAAGTGCAGTCAGTTCGGTACCACAGAATCACTCCCCTCTCTCTTCCAGGGACTAGCACGCATCTGCCCTAGGTAGAGAGCAGCTTACAGTGGGTCTCAGTTTAAAAACCAAACACGTTGCCTTACAGTTTATTGAGCTGTTGCCCTATACAAGGAAACACATGCACCAATTCCACTTACTACTTGAAAAACAACTTTTATACCACTTCAAACCATAAGCTCCTGCATCAGACTGTGGTCTTCCGCCCCTAAAACAAAGGTATTAACTCACAGCTTGAAACCTTGAGGCATCTTGGCACATCTAACTGTTATCATGGCAATAATCTGATTTGCTTTCCTTCCAGTTCACTCCTGGAAGGAACTATTTGACTGAAAAAAAATAAACGAGAAGGTAAATGTACTTTGGCTGCAAAAGGTGCGGGGTGTTTTTTCTTCCTTTTTAAACCACCCTCCCACCCCCACCTGCAGAGACAAGCATGATTTGAGAACATTTTCAGGTAACAAACCCCAGATTTCAAGCAGGGCTTAATCACCTGCCATGGCACTTGAAGGGACTGACAGGCTCCTCAGCTTTACCTAAGCAAACGGACTTTAGTCTGACCAAGTGCCAGACCATAAAAGTTCAAAGGATTCCTCCGAAGTCCCCAGCAGCCTCTCCAGGCAGTGCAGCTTGCCCAGTTTTATAGGCAGCACTTACTGTGCAGCCTCAAATGCTGCATTTCAGCATCCAGAGCTGCTTCAACGCGCACAGAAACAGTAAATTCCCAGATAGTCTGGAAATAGAGGCACCATTTAAAACAAACCCAAAAAACAACCAGCAGATCTCCGACAGCAAATCCAACGCAGACTGCAGCACCGCTGCTGCCCCAGGCCCTGGAGATGTCGTTTGTCAGCAAAACAAAGATGCTGAATCCTTGCAACCTTGGCACACAGCACACAAACCCTGGATGTCAGTTGGTGTAAACACAACTGAATGCTAAATACACGTGCATTTTGGGTAAGTTTTAATAACATTGGGGTGATGTAAAGAGATTGTTAACACAGATGCTCCTTTAAGAGCGTATTCAGCATGGTAGCAGCATGTCTGGAGATAGAGAGATGCGCGGGCCAGCTAGCTGTACCGACTCCAGATAGCCTAATAAAAATGTCTAGAAGGTAGCTATGAAGGCAATAAATGTAATAAATAGATTGTTCAGGACATCTGCTTATGCAATACTCTCGTCTTAGTCCCATTAGCTAAGAGCTGGACAGGTGACAGGGACTCCAGAGCAAGAACTTGGCCCCATGTCAGAGGTCTGGGGATCTCACCCACAAACAAGAACGGTCACAGCTACAGCAGGGTGCAGAGACCCTCCTGGGCTTCCCGCAGAGCACGGCTGGGCTGTGAGAAACAAAATTTCAGAAGCCAAGCTGCTTTTCATGGATTTGCTCAGCTTCAGGTATTTGCAGTATTAATTTGCTGTGGTTTTTAGTAACAGATAGAAGTCTTTATAAAGGTTAGGTCGGTGTTCCCTATACCCAAGTACTTTCTTCAAGTGGGAAAACAAACCATTCCTCTTTGCATCAGTACAAAAGAGTTTGCCAGAAAATACCGTTTCAAGCATCTTCCAAGGATAGCTGCTGCACACACGCCAACCCCCTTTCTGCACATCTAAGAGCTCTCTCCACCTTTTGGAGAAAAGCTTGAAGTGGATTCTGCCAATTCACACAGCAGAAATCTCCTCATTCTGTGATGGTGCTGGCAGAAGCAGTCTTGCGGCGAGTGCAGACTTGTCATGTTTGACTGCTCTGTAGAGCAGGTTTAAGTTTAAACAACATTTTCACACACTTCCTCTCCCCTGTCTGCGAGACTTGAGTCTCTGCAATCACAGTCTTCTGTGGTGTCAGATCTTAAAGAGCACAAACAGGTCAGCAACCACACAGATTTTTAATTTTAGGTGTGATGATCTTGATGTACCTACCTACAAGTTTAAGCTCCTGTTTGAAACTCATTTATTTGCTTCTTTGGAGGACATTTTAGACTGGCTGCTCTTCATAAGCCTCTGCTCAACAACCACTACTCACTCCTGCTGTCCTACTGCCAGCCTTTTCTGCATGTTCATCTTCACCTCAATACATATCCCATATCTCATCAGTGAGAACAGATCAACAGCAAAAACCTAACACAGGAAACTATCTAGAAATTGCTAGCCACAGGACTAGCACAGCTGTAGAGCTGAATCCAAGAGGAACGTTTGTCTCTTTTGAGACAGCAGCCCCTGGATTGTGCAGAGACACGGGGACATGGACATGAAGGCTGTACCCAGTGGTCTTCAAGACTGGTCGCTGCAAAAATCTTCTGACACCAAACACATCTATGTGCTCATGCTTAGGTCTTAAGCTAATTCCCTCGCAAGCATTAACATCTCTCTATGCACTACTATCCTATTTAATAAATATTGAAGTTATTTTATTAACCCAAACATGCTTTTAGCCACAGTAGTACTCTTGCATTCAACGTCCAGTTAATGGGATGAGTTTGGGTACAGTTGATGCCGATCATTCTACTCGGAGGCAGTTTAAACAAATTTTATATGACTGCAGGAGACAAAAGAACTCCTTGTCAAAAAATTTTACAAATAACAAAAATCCCACCCCAAACACTGGCTGTAGCTACAGCCAGGTCACCTGAGTTCTGCCTCAGGAGAACCTCACCAGGCTGGCCGTGCCCAGGCAGGCAGGGAGGAACGTCAGGCTGCTGCAGAGCGCTTCAGTGACATTGCAGCTGATTACATACCTTTGCTTTTAAAGCCAAACTCAGTTCATTGCCTTTTTACTGTCTGTGTTTTTAACAGCTACCACTTGCTATGTTCCCTTGAAAACTGGGCATTAGATACACTCAAAAGCTGTTCATAGACATCTGCTGCTCCTTCACAGCAGGACTCCAGGTTGACTACTTACCATGTTTGACTGTATTATTTTTATCCTGCTGTAATCAAACACATTTCACACCCACCC
Source organism: Eurystomus gularis (assembly GCA_013400335.1). Taxonomy (NCBI): domain Eukaryota; kingdom Metazoa; phylum Chordata; class Aves; order Coraciiformes; family Coraciidae; genus Eurystomus; species Eurystomus gularis. Next base: position 454,442 of record VZZY01021104.1, on the reverse strand, counting down.
TCTTGTTTTCCCTAAGAAGGATCTTGGTTTCAGTCAGCTTTCTGACCCCAGCAACAGGAGTCACAGAGTTCAGATCACCACATCAACAGCAGGTTGTCATTTCCTACCCCAGGAAGTTATTCAAAATATATTAAAAAATGCTTGTTTCAAACCTAACCTGCAATTGTTGCTAAGTGCCCACAACAATTAAATACCTCCCCTCCGATACATTATGTACACGGAGATCAAGTCATGAGTTGATCTTGTGACTGCTGGAAGGCCAAGAGTGAAATTAAACTGAGCTCAGTTTGAGCCTTTGGGATTTGTGCTTTCCAGTTTTCCTCTCAGTCATGACAGCTGTAAAATGAAGAAACAGCAATTCTTAACTCATCATTTAAGGGTAGGTGACGGAAGGAAACAGACCAGCCACCTTCCCTGGGCCAACCAACTACACTGACAGCATGGGAATGTGCAACCACAAGAGCCTTTCCTTTTGCAGATTCAGCCAAGCTGGTCCCAAACCCCAAACCTCATTCAAGCCTTTTAAATACTAGGAATTACAGCTTCTGTTGTTACCTTCTCACACAAACAAAGAAGTCCAACAGCCAAAAAGCTCATAAAAGGAGAACTATTTCACCTTCACTTCCCCTTTACTCCCTCTGGAAGGAATCTTACACCTTTCATAAAAATTGACTGCAACATTTTAAGCCAAGAAAGTGCTCCTGCTGCTGGAGAAGTTACCCAGTATATATAGTTTTTGCTTTTATTAAGTTTAGCTGAAATAATTCTTTTGATGGCTTAGAGAATAGAGGACAAAGACTTTAAGAAGTCTACCCTTAAGACTATGACTACATTATAAAATCCCCATTAATACTTCTCACTGTTCAATCAGTGGAGCTTCAATGTTTGTTTGGTGTTTAGGGATAAACATCTATCCAAAAAGGTTCTTCTCAAAGTGAGTGAAATCAGCATTTGCAAGAGATGAACCGTAGCCATGCAAAACAATCCCAATTAAAAAAAAAAAATAATCCCTGCAAATTCTCAGTGTTGTTCTAACTTTAGAGTAGATGTTTGACTACCTGCATCAGTAGCAGATATCTACACATCCCATGAACAGGCTCTTTTAAGCAGCAGGTGCCCTTCTGGCAAGGTATCACCCTGTACTTCAGCTTCTAGAAGCACAGCTTCTCACAGATCCCAAAGACGTACATGAGGACCTAACCAGGAGAAGAAACACAGCTAGAGGATGACTACCACTGCTGAAGTTTCTCCTGTGATACTCCTGCTAACTAATTCAGGTCTTGATGGCAACAAAGACATTTTAACCAGAGAAAAAGAGTTTATTAGTATGGTTATTCCTGCCAAAAGTATTCTGATGATGGACCAAAGCCTGAGAAACAACGACATTGGAGGGAGCTAAGGAACAACACAACCAGGATTCGTTCCTAAGAGATAAGCCAAGTCCTCACATGCACAGAGAAGTGGAGTATCACCATCGTATTCAGAACATGTCCGCAGGCAACAGTTTGGAGAATGTACTCGCTGGCATCTTTGCAAACTGTTCCCCATATTTATTTTTTAGTGTGCAATCTGTCTTTTCCCATTTCCTGCTGCAGCAATGCCTTTACTGGGAGCATCATTTAGGCCACAGTTACATATTGTTTTCAGTAAGGTACACATAAGACAGTTATGCAACATTAACAACAGCCAGAAAATGATGCACGTTTGCAGAACATGCCAGAACAGCAATAAAATCCCCTGCGGAACCTTTCACACAAAAAGGTATCCTCAAGGACTCTTTCTTACCTTCTGGGCTGGGACCGGCATTCTTCTTCCCCACTGTCTGCCTCCTGCATACATAGGAAAGGAGAAAAACAGTTAATATGCTTTAATATACCCAGAATACGAAGACTTGCATTGCACTGGTTTGACTGTAGAAGGCAAAGGAAACTCTCACTGCTTCTGCATGTAGCTGTCACTACAGAGGAACTCACTTTCTGCCCAGCTGTCACTTCATGTTCTCTCAAAATCCTTTTAAAAACTCAACATTACAAGAATTTTTGCCACTGCAGGGTTTAGCAGCCTTTTGCGTGGACTTCCAATGACCCCTGCCAAAGAAGGCAGGCCAAGAGCCAAACTTAGTTTACTTCTGGGCAAAAAAACTCTGGGTTTTTTTTATTACCTGTATGTAGATCATAGTAATTCATAGTCCTGTGTCAGAAATCAAGTATAAGAGTTCACAAAACCGGAAAGTAATAAACCTGCCAAATAGGACTGCGTGAGCATTGATAGACTAGAAAGTAGAAATTGGACATACTACGCTGCTTTAGGTGCAAAATTAACATGCACAATCTCTAATGTGCTGTGGAATTTTCCTAGGCGTATCTACTAAAGCCCAAAGCAATACCTCAGTAGAGACATTTCAGCAATTAATTCTGCTTCACAGTACATTTACATATGCGCTGCCAGGCACTGGCTGGAGATGGGGTATAGGAGGATAGGATCTGTTTTATCAGTGAAAACTTACTACGGTCCTGTAGGTCTGCAGGAGCAAACACATCTTAAAAGACACCAGGTGTTTGATCGGGGCAGGGGCATCCCAAGAAAACCAGAGTTCAGCACAAGGTGACAAAGGAAGCAAAAGGATAATTTTGTCCCTAGCCTGCTTTGGGCTTGCCCCCTGCAGAAGGTCTCCTCTCCAGCGAGCACCCACCTCGTGCTGGCAGTGCACGGGCCAACGGGAGCTGCACAGAACGGACCCACAGTAAAGAGCAAGACCTCACTATGGCACCAGCTTTCTGGTCATTCTTTCAAGACACAAAGCAGCAAGCAGGTGGTTGCAAGAGACCTGTGCTGCTACGACAACGGGGGTGATAATGTTTTACTAATGAAGTTATGTGGTGAGCACTTAATTCTCTGAACTGTTCACTGTTTTTTCAGACCAGTTACAGAGCTCTTTTCTATCTAACTTCTGCCAAGCTCCAGCAGTTTATTCCATTTCTCTCCTTTTTCTATCACTCATCACCATTTACGGTGAACACATCCTCTCATGAGCAAAGATGCTGGCACATGTTGTATCATGGCGATAGCAAAGTGAACTGTTGTGTTCACTGCATTGCTCCGGAACTCACGTGTCACTTTATAACACTCATGAAGGCAAGCACAAAACAAAGCACGTCTACTGGGCTTCTGAAAGAGGAAAGCAGGGATGAATAAGGTCCAGAGTTGCTTTTCTGCAAACACCTGCAGGAAAGCTGAAACCCTGAAGCCAAAACGTCAGCAGAGAGTGATGGTGTTTTACACAAGGATGAAGATTGATTTATACTCACACAGTCACTGTGCTCTCCTCCCCAGCATTGCCCAGACACCTCTGCAATAGGGCCCAATAACGTTCTCCCATCAACACCCCCAGGAGAGACTGCAGAGCTCCTCTGAGAAGGGGAACTATCCTTTTCTTTCTCTTCAGCTTGCTTCAGGACAGCAATTTGGAAGATGCTCTCTCATGCATGCACTGCTCTCTCTTTTACATACCACAGCTCGAAGGTGTGTAAGAGATTTCATGGGCATGGGGAAGGCTGGGGAACAAGATAAATGTCAATTCCAAATGGAGTCAGTGGAGAAAAGGAAATGAGGAACTGCACGTCCCCAGGTCTCTGGTTCAGCCCCACCAAAGAGGACACGCACCTACCTGCTGCCCAGGGCAGGAGAGGAAGGGAAGTGACAGGAGAGGAAGAGATTCTGTCATAGACACATTTACAAAAGCTACAGAAACTAACACCTAGAAGTGTCAAGCTCAGAAAAGGGGAGGAGTGGAAAAGTTAAGTTTCCATAAGATAACCGTATAAACAAATGTTTTTTTCCTAAGAACCTTTTAAACTACATTCTTTGTGTTTATTGCATGCAAAGCTCCTATTCAGTTCCCTTTTTAATGTAGAGTTAAATGCAGATACTCCTGCCGGATATTCTGTTTTTCTCACTCTTATTTCAATGATCTAATCTGTGAGATGTAAGACTAATAGCATGCTTGCTACGGGTCTTCTATTTCTAAGAACAGAACTAGAACAACACTATGAAGTAGTACACTCAGAGCCACCTGCAACCACAAATTCAAGCTAAAACCTGCAGACCATCTACAGCAAGGAAGAGCTGCCAAGAATACCTTCTGCTCGTCATACTTAGAATTAGCTCAGCAACTCAACCTCTTCAAAATGAAAACACCAAAGAACTCCACAGTCAACAGAAAACAAGCTGTAGCATCAGTCAGAAGGGTGCGAATACACAGATGAAGAGCACCCATCACATGAGCAGTCACAGAACTCTTTCAGACCAGGGAGCCAAGTCCTTGTTCCCGAGATGAAGCATCAGCTGTGTTCCCTGGCTGGCGGGACACTGTGGAATACACTCTGGGACACAGACCCACAACTGCTCTTGCTAAAGAAGAATCCAATGGCGTAGAGTCACTTTCCATTACTCAAGCTTTTGCAGTAACCACACTGGCTCAGGACCTATCTGAGCTGGACTGTTTGTTGTCCACAGCTCCAGACACTGCACAGCTGTCCTGGCGATCTGTGCTCCCCACGCAGCCAAAGTCTTCACACATTTTGACTGTGCTGCTCGACACCTCAGGAGCAGCAGCTACTCAGTGGACCATGCTGCTCGTTCCACATTTGGGCCTATTTTGACCTGACAGGTGGTCACAGCAGCATTTTAAGACTGGAAAAGTAGGATGTCAAGTACTTCCAAGCAGTTCACTAGTGCTTAATATCTTGTGTGCATGAAAGCAGCAAGTATGTGCATTTCTAGAGCAAGCAAAGAAAGTCTACTTCAGTCCTGAATACTCCTCCTATCTCCTTGCATTGTTCATCTTCCCCTAAATTTGTAATCCTAATTATCAGCACTTCCCAGGAGAGTGTATATTCATTTCTCACCCCTGGAGTGGAAAGTGCAGGCAATTAGTGGGTTGGAGGAGAAAGTACTGTGGTGAAACAGATAGCTCCAATCCCTGAGATCACACAGTGCTCCTCTTAGCCAGGCAGCCGATGTCACCACAAAAGCCACATGGGCCACCTCCTCATTGTCACACACCAGTAGTGGCAAACAGGTACGAGCTAAACTCATCTTGGGCTGTGCCAGTGTAGACAACTGCCTCTTGCCCCTGCATTTGAGAGCATAGGTCCTTCTGGGTTATCCTGAGCAGACTCTGCACTACAGAAACAGAGGGACATGGCATGTCCTTCACCCTATGAGTTGCTAAGAGCAGTGGACAACTCACAACACATCTCAGTGGGTCCTCCTTAATGGACCCACCCATTAAAAGTTCTTGTAGCATAAGTTTAAAAAACCCAACACAAATAAAACACATACACAAGATCTGCAGGATGAGGATTCACTCAGAAGGGTCAGTCAGTCAAGTATCATCAGCGCTGTTAACTGAGAAAGACACCAGCATTATGGTTACCACCACTGGCTTTGCCTGATCCCCAGCACCACCTCACCACTTTGGGTTGTGTGACCTCATGCAACAGCCTCACAGCATTACGATGGTGGTGTTAGATGAGGATGACAAACTCGAGCATCAGAAAGATACTAGAACCACAACACCTTTCATAGAGGATGCTGCATCGCCTTAAGGATGTGGTGTGCTAAAAGTCCTAAACAAGATCAACAAGACAAGAAATTGGGAACCAGCATCACCTGTGCAGTTAGATTCCTTTGAAGAGATCTATTATTTAGCTCAAATCCCATAGAAAACACCATTAGCTGTTGCGAGTGTGTTTGTAACTGCTGGAACTTCTCAAATCCTGCCAGAGCATAAGCTCTGATGAGTTCCCTGTGGGCTGGCAAAAAGTTGATTTGGGGAAGAAGAGGAAGAGGTCAGACTGGAGGGAAGAGGTTTCATTGCACGGACAGCTAAAGACATGATGGGGTTTTTGAATAAGCCAAAGCAGTTCAAAAGTGTGCATTTGTTTAGAGAACAAGTTCCCCAAACCCACAGTAAGGTAAAACAACTGAAACAGCATTTGAAATCTCTACTGCGCTGTTCAGGAACCCAAGCTATGCAAACGTTTTTAGTATTATAATGAATGGCCATTTCCACATGCCAAAAAAATCCTCATCACAGCACCTGGCAAGCCTGGGATGCCATAGCCAAGAGTCCCACAAATGACAGGAGAAGATCCTGAAATACACAGCTCAATATCTGAGCTCCACTCCAAATTCAGCCCTCAAGAGCTCAGTGTGGAGGAGGCTAGACATGGCCCAATCAATTGCCATCTGTCTCTGCTGAAGCTCTCACAAGATCTCTTTAATATTAGACATAAATGTAGCGGATTAGTGTGAGAAGCACGTCTATTCAGGATATAGCTGACTTGTCTACAAAAACAGAACTGTAGACAAGTGTGATCTGAGCAAGAGATCCATCACCAGTACCTGGGATGCTATCTGGAACAACACTAACCTTCACCAACCTCTTCCTCTTCTCATCAGCAACTCTGCCCAGTCTGCAGCCTACTCCTGCCTCCTGCCCTGTGTCTCATGTTTCGTCCTGGTGTTTATGGAGTGGTCTGATCCAGGTGTCTGAATCACCATAACCCCATCAACTATCTCCTCCGCAAATCCACCTCTACCTTGTCATGGACACAAGGGCAGTCAGGTGGAAAGAAGGTACAGCCAAAGACGGTTTAACAATCCCAATTAACCACTACTACTTCTCCTCTTCCACAGGTCCATGCTACCCACCTTACTGTCCTCTGTGCTGTGTTCTGGTCACTATGTAAGTCTGCAGCTGCAAAATATCACAAACAACCTTAGGAACTGGCAGCCAAATCGAAGCTGCAATGACAAGTCACCCCACTAGAGGGGAGGGCAGGACAGAGAAGATGTGTCCAATGCATGGTCAAGTGCAAGCTTCAGTGAAGGAAAGGACTCAAAATACTGAAATGACTTCTAAAACAAGCACCTTCAAATTTTCTTCCCATTTTCAGTGCATTTCTGAGGAGAAAGAAGCACTGCTGCCAGTGCAACAATTCATCAGCCAAAAATCAGATCAAACCATCCCCTTCTGAGGACATCTTTGAGAGGGCAGTTTACATTTTCAGAAGGAACATGCTTGAACAGCATCCTTGGACACTGAAACCAAGCATGCGGAGGTGGGACCTGTGACAGTGACCCACTTCTGCTTTCAAAGCTGCCTTTGCACAGGCAGTAGCAAGGATCTTCCATCTTGCCCCAGCTCTAGGTTCCCCATGCCCTGCAGCACCCATGCTGGAACCACAGCAATAGGTGCAAGAGACAACAGCTTCCAGAAATGCTACTTGGAGATTTCTGATGCTGGATTGCTCCAGCCTCAAACCAGCCTCCTCCACCAGCCTGCAACGAGGAGGAAGCTGAGCAGCACTGATGAGGTCCAGAGGGAGTCACGCCCTGATTTCCTTGACCAGAAACAGAGGCCTCGGGGGAAATGGAAGGAATGAGTCGCATAGCTCTAAACTAGGCCACGATATTAAATGCAGTTTAAAGGGAAAGATGAAAAATTCCATCTCTGCTCCTTTCAGCCCATGTAGGACAGAATATGCAAAACATTAATCCTGTTTGGGCTTTGATCCACTGCCAACTATCTGTCATCAAAAGGGCAAGGGAGAGGAGAGACATTTTTGAGTGCTATTCTGTTCTATACAATGGGAGTCACTCCATGTCATGCAAACAATTCTGCTCTTATAAATCTCTTTTTGGCAGACTGATGTAATGATAAACAAGGCTCAAGCTGCATTCTTACGTACCGGGACTGGAGCTGTCTGCCTGCATTTAACATTAGGAACATCACAGCAAGTTCTTTTACTGTAAGAGATATGATTATTAGCATAAGTCATGCGTCTAACATTCACCACATTTCCATTAACCAAGGAACATTTCACACAGACTACACCCTAAAAATACATCTTTCAAACTTTAAAAGGGATTTCGATTTAATAACTCTTGCTACATATGATTTTATGTCAACATGCCTGACTGTACAGACGATGCCTGGGAAGTGTTTTTATCAGGAGCGTGAGTGGTCAAGCCATCAATATCAAGAGAGCACTGACCATTTAGATAGTTTTCACCCCACAAGTCAACATTTTGCTCCTAGCTGGGATGTGCAGACTTCAGACATTACAGAACTTCTCTCCCCCTTCTCCATTTTCTAACTCTTGGCTAGGTGTGGTTTTTTGGATGGGCACCTTCATTGTTTTTGTTTTTGTTTTGTCCTTCTATAGGAATCCTCTGCACAGCAACAAACACCAGCAGTGAGTGATCCTGAATTCCTGCTGGAAAGGCAGAGCCAAGACATGGATATGAAACCGCTCTCATTTCTTGAAGCTGTTAATTTTCAAAGTCGATATTGTTAAAAAGACTGTTATTAACAGAGACAGAGAGGTGTTGTGCAAGAGTAGGAATGCAGAAGCTGTTTTGTGAGAAGCTACATGAGATGAACTTGAAGCCTTTTCACGTCCCCTAGTGAAGTGACACTGGCAACTTATTTATACAACAGAAAATTAGTTAATGTAGAACCCCCAAACCCAGCAGGGAGATTCAGATGTAGCCATGCCATCAGGGAGGCTTTTCACTTAACATTGTCAAGCCACCATCACATGAACAACTCTGGACCCAGTCTCAAAGGAGGTACTACGAGGAAAAGGCTTGTCATTAAAGGAGCGATCTCCTAGTTCTCTGCCTGCCCTTTCCTTGGGTAGATCCCATCCAGTTGTTCAAACACATACTAAGTGCCTCTGAGTCAAACAGGACCTTTGTTGGGAAGAAGGCAGCTGCTTTACTCAAATCAGAGGCTGTTCATCCAGTCACCAACCCAGTTGTTAAACCATCCAAATACTCCTCTCCACAGCATCCACCAGTCTCCCAGTGTATCTCTGTTTGGGCTACAGCCGGACAGGGCACTGCAAGCTCCTCCACAGAGGAGCTCTCCTGGGTGTCAGCAACTATTAACCAAGTCAGTACAAAACCCACCCTCCTCCAACTATTACCCAACGCAGGGATAACCCAGTCTGGTCGAGTATTGCAGAGAGGGTGCCATGACTGCAGCCACAGCCTCTCCTCTAACACAATCCAAGTCACCTAGAGATAGGAGCATCCACTGGATGTTCAGACGCCGCAGGGCTCAAGTCAACCCTTGACACAGACACACGGTGACATTAGAGATGCCCTGGGGTACTGGACATCCACACAGGATGGGCATTAGATGCCCAAAGAGGCCCTTGAAGTCCAAGAGACCAGGATCTGTGCATGGACATCACATAGAAGAGAAGTTCAACACCTTCCAAGATGAAACATCTGACAGATGCCTATTCCGCAGCAGGCCCTGCACAAGGCTGGGCCTATCAATAATCTCAACTCATTTGCTGGAACAAAGACAGACAAATGTTTGAGTCAGATTGCCAAATATCTATTACACATTTCTGTAGCAGAGAGACTTTCATGCAGTAGTCTGAGTTGTATCAATCGCTTAAATAAACTGTGTTAGCAAAAGCCCACACATACTGCATTTGCAGTATGGCTGAAGTGCCAGCAACAACACTCTGGCTGGTAGAAGGAAGCAAGGGCTGACTCAAAAACCTGGGCCGATAAAAGGTTCTCTTTTTTCTTGCAAGAAGCCCAAGACTACACACAAATTCACCAGCTCGAGCTTCCCGGGCCCAAGAGGTGATGCTGAACTGTAACAGGCACCGTTTCCAGCTTGCCTGTGTCCAGTAGCAGTTTGGTACTAAAAAGGGTGATTTGACCAAAAAAAAAAAAAAAAAAAGGGCCACCAGAGTCTACAAGTTCCATGGCTGCAACATGGAAAACAAAGACACCAAGAAATCTGCAGCAGTTTGTGTCAACTCATTTCATCTATTATGGAAACCATCAACATGGTAGCGATGTGCATGTTCTCACGTACAGCAGATAAGGTCTCCAAGCTGAACTGAAAACCAGATCGCTTCAGAATGCCTCGGTCTCTGGAGATGGCTAACCTTAACCATTATTAAAAATTATGAAACCAATTACTAAAGTCACCTGGTATGCTCTAGAGAGCTAGCTCATTGCTACTTTTTAAAATACTTACATTTGCCATCAAACACTTTTTAAAAACAGAAGCTGCTACCAGGAAGCCTTTAAGTTTGACAAAAAGTTCTTCAAAAAGCTCAGTGGAGCAAACTAGGCCACAGATGGGAAAGGGAGAACCGTGCTGTGCTTTGCATAGTGCTTTTACCTCTCAAAGGCTATAGGGATAAGGGATAAACAAGCACTTTCTCCAGCCGTTTCTCTCTTACCCACCACTATTTTCCTGAAGTGTTTTGAATGAACACTGTTTTCCTCCTCACATTTCTTCTGTGTTTGAGGTTCCACCTAAGCAATAGCTTTCTGCAGCCAAGTGTTCATTCAGAGGCTGGCATTCCTTCTGGATTGTTTTCTGTATCACTTTGCTGTGTCAGTAATTGGTATATTTAGGTCAAAGACATTGCGCTCCTGCTCCAGAGAAAGAAAAAAACAAGTTCCTTATCAAAGCTTTCATCTTCCTGCTGGAGCCAAAAGACTTATGCAAACCTTGTTTAGATTAGGCCTCACTAAAAACTGCAGAAATAAAATTCAAAACACTTGAAGACAAAAATTAGAAGCTTCCACCTGGTACAACAAGAGTCAGGATGAGAAATACAGTGTGACACAGCCTGCTACACTGCACCACAACAACAGATTAAAAAGGAGATTACTGTCAATTGAATTTCTGCACTGAAATAAGCTTGCCTGATGGGGAGTACAACAGCTTTTGCCTTAATCACAGAGACGCACCCAAGGAAAAAAACAGAAAAAAAAAAAAGAATACAAGCATTGTAGATATATATTCACATTAAATATCCCTGCACCATAGGAGTATTGTACATAACTTCCCTCTACAACTGTGTAGTAGCATATCATCTCCAAACACCAAGAAAAAACATCTGTTGTCTCCCTGAACAGACCTTTCCTCTAACTTTCAGAAGGCCTTTGACAGTGCACAAGGATGACAGAAAATAATATTTAACATTATATTTAACATAATTATGATGCTTTGCTAGATTTAATACCTCCCAGAACCTTGAAGGTACTGGCTTAATCTCCTTTTAGGCAAAGCTAATGGAGTTGTCCACCGGAAATCTTAAAATCTGGAAGCATTTGTTTCCCTACCAAAATAACAAACGCTTACGGTGGTGGGACAAGTGGGAGAAAACTCACTTGCTGTAGAAACACAAGTAGTATAACTCCAGTTTTCATACTGGGAACTGTTGCTGATGTCAAGGGTATAGTCTAAGACCAAGTCAAAGATACACATGTGAACACTGGTGAATCTCAGGGCAAGGCTTCTACACAACAAACAGCCTGATTAAAATGAAATCCCAGCTCCACAGGTTACTGCCACGAGCAGCCATTCATTGTCCATTTGTGCAGGGTGACACATCTACATGCGTGAAATTGTCCCTGTGCAGTTATGAAGGATGGACATTCACACCTCAGACCCTCTCCAGGCACCACCTGTTAACACACAGACCTTGCTCAACCTTCTAATGCACTCAGGAGCTTTCAGAAGCAGCATGGCCATGTGCACCTCCTCACCCAGAGGGCTGACATCTTCGCCTGAGAAGCTGGGCCTGTTTCCAGCTGGGAAAGAGAGTCTCCTGAACTGCTGCACTCGAAGATGACAGCTAGACCTAAACAAGGCTGAACGAGCCTGGAAAATAAACTGGCTAATGAGCCATACGCAGAGAATTCGAGACCTGGAACTGCAGCTGATAATCTGTTATCATTCATGAGCAATACTATTCAGCATTACAAGGAATAAGGAGGTAGACCAGACATAGATGCACAACACCAGCTCCTGGTTTCAGTCAGTTTCCCATTGAAATGAAAGGGCATTAAATGTGTTTTTAAAAAAGGGAAATATTTGGGTTTCACTCCTCATGCTGGAGGGCTATTTTAGGAGGAGGAGGGTGGAAGGAAGGGAGGTACACTGCAAAGGGAAGGGTCTTTGTCTTGCAATCAGCCATCTTCCTGTTAGCATCTGGTTCACCTTGGTGCACACGCACAGCAGCCACATTTGTGTCCCTGCTACAGTTATCTCCATTAAAAACCAGGGAGTTATTCCAGGGCTCTGTGCAGGCACAGTTGAAATTACAGCTCCAGAGCTATGACTTTTCCCAGAATGTATAGTAGGGTCACCAAAACAATGCTGACCCACCTGCAACATATATAGAATCATAGAATCATTTAGGTTGGAAAAGGGCTTTAGGATCATCAAGTCCAACATCTCCCTGACCCTTAGACCATGGAATATATTGTTCCCATAATGGGACAAGAGTAGAGCTATCTGGATACCATTCCTATTTATGTCATAGCTGTGTCCACAGAATGAAGCTGTGCCAGCACAGCTCTCTTGTGAAGTCTAATTCCTGGTCAGCAGTAGCATAACCAGGCACGGGCTTTCATTTTGGCAGTTTGCCTTAAACTGTGTAGAGGCAAGCACATGCAGCTATCTATGAGATACATTTAAGTTGCATCTTCACCCCGTACCAGCTTGGCACTATGCTCTCAAAGCTGAGGGGCTGGCTGTAACACACGAGCATCTTTCTCCCTGCCAGAACGTTAGAAGAGACTCTCACCCACTCAGTGCCTCCAAGAACCAATCCCTGCAAGCTCCTGTCAAATCTCCCCTTGACGTAATGAACATACGACACAGCGGATGAATTAGGAGCAGCGCAGAAATCTTCATGACCTACCTGAACTATAAGCACACCAGGCGGTAGGCCACTTAGGGCCCTTGGCCTGCTGCATCAATGATTAACAGATTATTTTCTGAATGAAAAAAATTTCAAAGTGGCAAGTCATTTAACACTTAAGAAGATGAAATAAAGCCTCTGAAAAGGAAGCAGGGCAACACTCGATCTTTTCCAATTTCATGATACTCAGCCTCTAAAAAGCAAAATGGAGAGGAAGTCATTAATATTTCAAATTCTTAACATTGCTTAACCTGAATCTGTGTTCAGTGGTATAATTACAAGTTGCAAATTGTTACCTAGCATTTGTGAGAGAAAAAAAAAAAAAAAAAGAGGTATCCAAGCAACTACATTGTACAGCATGTCTGGATGCAGCAGCATCTGCGTTGGCACTCGCGGGCTGCTATTGCGTAACCCCAGATCCAAGCAGGAGCACAGCCGGGCAGTCTCTGCTCTGTTGCAGCGACATATCTAGAACAGAACTGGCTGGTAGACGTTTAACAGCAGGAGTTTAGACTCAGAAGAGGAACTGGTAGCAAAGTCTCTTCACCTCTAGCCTCTATTTGGGTAGGGGGAAAAAGAAAATATCCAAGTGTTTCAGGCAAAACTTCAAAAGGATTTGCTGGGACAGCTTTCTGCATATGCAGGACACCAAGCAGAGTCCTTGGAGAGCAGAGGGAAAGGAATGCCTGAAGATATTATTCCCTGGCAAGACACTGCAGAGAGAATCACAAGGTACAGAGCGTACTCCTTGTTCACATCCTCCATCCCCAGGGCACAGAACAGCCTCCCAGCTGCCCCACTTCTGGCAGGGGACCACTGCTACTAGAACTAGAACATAATGGTTATAAACTACTCAGAATCTCTCACTTCTTTAAAAAATACACCCAGGTATTAGACTCATGCTGTTGGAACTTAAGCCAACATGCTGAGCCATTTTCTTGCCTGATACGAGCTGGTTTATAGGCTCTTGCACACTGTTTCTCCACAGTAGAGTTCTGCCCACACTCTTTCAGCACTGCATGTCTACAGCCAACTGGAGATGCAAGGGTCTCAGCAGTTTCCAAGGGACCAAAAGCAAGGCAGCAAATATAATGACACCTCCTCCGATAGAGGTTGGAGAAAAAAAAAAAAAAAAAAGAGAGAAAGGAAAATGAAGCTGAGGAGCAGAATGGGGTTTTCTGGATGAGTCAAGAGCAGAACAAAGTTGCGTAACAAGTGCCCCTTGACTTTTGTTATTTCTCCCAGCCAGCTCCTCCAAAAATCTATTTGTTATTGTTTATTTGGGTATCAGTCCAAATTGCTGTGGGAGGAGAGAAAAGGAAAAAAGGAAATGCTGTCAAGCCATTAATTCTAGTACTGTAGTCATCTAGCACTCTCCATCTATTAACGAATCAGAGTCCTGTTCACTGCAACACTCTCTGGAGCCTGAAAATTAAATAGAAGAAAAACAGATCTTAATTAGTCTCTTGCAAAAGTGACTCCAGCACTGTTTCTCCTCAGCCAGGATAAATTCTGCCATTGCTTATTTACCCCCTGCTCGGTCCAGGACGGCAGTGTCATTTCACATCTCTCTCCAGAGAGAACAGACAGCAGCAGGAGAAGCAGGCGCCCGGCAAGCAGCATGCAGCTGGGAGCATCACTCCTGAAATTTAAGCCTCTGTGAAACATTATATTGCAATAAAGGCCAGGCTGTGTCAAAAGCTGGGAGCAACTGTGGCCACCACCAATCCTCCCATTCTCCCAGGATAGAAAAGAAGTCACGTTCCTACGTGTGTACATCAGTAACAGGAAGAAAAGCTGTACTAAACCAGAATGCAGCGTTATGTTTGGTAATTTCCCTCTCTCAGGATGCAAAGAGCACTGGTACAGCTTGACCTGTCAAAGGGACATGCTTCCATGCAGCCACTTGCCCTCATTCTGTGCCAAACCTGGCTGCTCCCAGGAGCAGGAACGGCTGATGTAGAAGCCCATTGTCCAGAATCGCCTTTAACGACAGAAAGACACAAACACTGTGCCAAAGGCAAAGGAACCACATTAGTCTTGGCACAAGACTGGATTTGCCTGACCCCTGGAAGTTCAATGGATGTATCAGATTTGTGGCCCCGCAGTACTTGTCTATATAATCCCAGCCTCCTTTGTACCATCTGTTTCCCCTTCAGCAGACTGGCCATTAGACACAATGCTAAAACTCTGTCTCCTTAGTAACAGGTTTTTGTTGATCTCTCCCACGTGTCCCAATCTTTCTATCAATCCCGTAATCTACTAGGATTTTCCCTGCAGGGGATACGTAACAGCATCAGTGGAAAAAAATATATGGGACGATAGAAACACTTTAGGACAAGGGTGGAAGGTGTAAAAGGGGAGTGCATGAAGTTAGAAATGCAAGTTTACTGAAACCAGATGTTCTCATTATATTGGAGTAAGTCACCAACACACCTTCCGAGGGGCAGGTTTAAGAGCTCATCTGAGCACTCAGGGCTACAATAGTTTTTTCTTAAAGAGCTGCCAATTAGGAACAGTTTCCCATCAATGCACAAGGCTTAAAACACCCTACACATAACCCCACATCCCCAAGACCATCTTCTCTAATACCTCAAAGGCAGAAACGTTGCCAATCTCAACACTGTGCAGGTAAGGAAGGACTGTATTTCCAGTCTATAGAGACTGCCTCTCTTACAGCAGGTTTTAAGTCAGTGATTGCTGGCTGCCTTTGGTTCCTTAATCCCTAAATCCCCACACTCTCTTCTTGAGGTTAATCCAGTTAAAACTCTCCCTTCCCTTTGGCTAGGGCCCTGCATAAATAACCACCTGAAGAGCAGAGCGGCAGAAGCCAATGCTCAGAGTACAGCACTTCCCAGAACTTTGTCCTGCTGCAAAAGACAGTGAAGAGTGAGTACTTACTGCCTATGCCAGGAAAGGAAATTAAGATTAGCTAGGTAAGGGCAAAAGGCACTCCTTACGGATTGCTTAAGTCTGCAGGAATCAATCATCCAGTCCGATCCAAATCCCTCAGTTGCTTTCTGCCTTAAGATAACTAGAAACACGTTTAGGCTACGCTAAGATAAAGCGGCCTTAAACCAGCGTAAGCCCTTATGTGAAAATCACCCTTTTGGGAGGAAAGGAGAACTTGCCTTTGAGGTCAGCTCTAAATGAGGCGGCTATACAATTCAGTCATAGAGGCCATGTGGTGTTTGGAAAAGCAACACTGATCAGCAAAAGCAAATCACTTCTTTAGACGTTGCCTGGCTGACCTGGCCCAGCCAGCTCCCTTAGCGCAGAGCCCCGCGGGCAGGAGAGCGCAGGCAGCAGAAGACACAGGCAGCCAGTCCTCAGCACTCGGCCTGCCAGGAGAAGCCAGTGCAGAACACAGCCTGGCACACGCAGACCACAAGGATTTCTCGTTATACACGAGGCATCATGAGTCCAGTCCAGTGAAGGTGTATATCTGTCCCCCCTTCCCTAGAAACACCCCCAAGCCCCCATAACACACCTAGTGTGGACGCAAAGGAATCCTGAGAAGAGTCATCTCCTTTCCCTGCTGTTGCACAGAGAAAGTGAGGACACATGGCTGTATGAAAAGGTGTCATTTTCTGACAGGTGAGACCGCACCCACTTCCAACAGCACTTGTCCCCTGGGAGGGAGCCCTGTGTAAGCTGGCACCATGCCCCCCAAGAGAAATCCTTAAGCTGGGACAGGCTTTAGGTCAGTGACCTGACAGACCATATGGATCCTCCTCCTGCAGCCCTCACACGTAGCTTCTTGTCTTATTCTCACTGTGAAGCTGGGCCAGAGGCTCTGGAGCTGCACACATTGCTGTGGAGCAGCCTGCCAGTGAAAAAACACTGCACGTGGGCTCCCTGGTGCTTGCCAAGCTCTTCAAGCTATGCACTAGAGCCAGGACTTGGACCATAAGCTCTTTGTATTCCTGGTCATTCACTATCAAGAGAAACAGAAATCTGGTTTTGAGGACTGTTTATCAGCCTAGTCCTTCCAAGATCCTCAGTCTTAGGGGTAGTGAAAATGAACAACCCCATCAGCTTGCTTGCCTAACCAAAGAGAGAGCAAGTAGCGTATGCATTGCAAGCACAACATGCATTCTGCTGCTCAGGCCAGGAGCAGTTACACTGAAATAAGTGGGTGTGGAGTAAGAGGGCAAAACAAGGAGCAAGATGCCTGCCCCGCTCTGAGCTGCAGTGCGCCTCTAACTCCATTCACGCGGATACAGAAAGCCGCCGCTCGGTCTCTAGTGCATATTTAAATGCTCATTCTGAATGGCCGATTAGTCAGAAGTGGAATGTTTCTGCATTCATGGAGTAGCTATTTTAAGATTACATTATGCACTCTGCTTCCATTAATAGGTACACTTATAAAGAAGAAAAGAAAAAAAGGAAAGGCGTTACACCCAGTGATGCATTTGCCTCAGCAGGGTTGAGTGCTGCATGTACAAACACCCAGTGCGAGCAGAGCGAAGCTAATGAATTCCCTTATTGACAAGCCACATTCTTCTCCACAGCTCCAGAGATCACCTAGTCATTAGGCTTACATAATCTGGACGGAACAAGTCAAATCACTGTGCTCACTGGCCACCTCTGCTATAGGCCTGTCAACCTGCATCTTCCACGGAGATTTAACACAGCCGTAGAAGTCACCAAACTGAAAGAAGGTAAGGCAGACCACTGCAGCATCTCACGTGTCCCGCAGCTCCGGAGGAGACTGACCCAGATACTCTCATTCCAGACACCAGTTTCCCTGCTCGTGCTGCCCACGCTCCCCAGCGCTGCCTTCGCTCAGTGATAACCAGTGCACATCTACCTACACCTCTCCAGTACCTCTGGATCCCCTTTGCAGCCTTGCAGTCCCACAGTTGACAAGCTGAAGGTTCATAGGAACTCATTTTGGAGATTTCAGATTTTTTTAAGCTAACAAAACTCAAATTATTAAATGCTGTCAAAGCTTTTACAAAAGCCAAAGGCAATTTTAGGGAAAATGCACACTTGGGTCTGGCCAGAACCCACCTCTTCCCATCTCTCTTACATGTAGTTGGATTGCAGCTGCACCCATAAAATTCATACACAATCATCCATCAACTGTGACATCCAGATTTGTTCCTTACACCCTCTCCAAGGCATATCAGGGTTTGATCAGTGTGGTTTTCTGAGGGAGGATGGGAGGAGCTAAGGATGGAAGTACGAATACAAGCACTTAGCCAAACACCACAGATAAGATGCATGCCAATAGCACAAGAGATATTATTTCAATTTTTTAAATGAATAATCTTAACACAGGGCAGAGTCAATATAGTCAGTTTATTGTCAACAGTTTTGCTTTTACTAACAGGTTTATACAGATTGTTTAGACTGTCAAAGCCGTAGAATCCAAAAGGTACAGGTATAATAAATCTCATTAAAACTAAAGCAGGTCAGCCCTCTGATGAACTTAAGCTATGGATCCTTCTAATGCTCTTGAAGAAAGCTTGGGTGACCAGCCAAATAAGGATTCCCTCAGCTCACAAATCCACATCTCCTGAGCCAAGTGGAAATACTGTATGAGGTAAGTGAAACAGTTTTGTGTGTGGGTTGGTTTTTGTTGTTCTTTTTTAAACAATGTGAAGAGCAAGCAAAAAGCCCCAAATTATGAAGCAACAAATAGCAGAGTCAGAGCTGAAAATAAAATCCAACTTGGAGGATAAAAAGGTGATAGAAAAACATTCTATTAAGCCAATGCTACTTTGATGTTGGATTCAAATCTAAAGAAACGCGTTAGCCCACACAGACATCAGAAGTACAAAGAAGTCTAGTAAGTACGTGGTCTCCAGAGCACAGCCCATCTGCTGAAAAATGAACGCTACTGAAGATGGACAGCTTTACTGTCAGGGCACCCACATCCAGAGACTAAAGGGCACTGAGCAACTTCAGCTGCCCTTGATCTCCAGGAGTCAGGGACACTGATTTACACCCAACAGCAGTTGCTGGATCAAACGCAGGGAGAGGGAAGCCCAGCCGACTCAACAGCAACAGCAGCACATGGATGTATGAAAAACAGTATTACGTGGTGTTAAGGAATGAAATTAAACTGAAGGATACCCAAATGCCCAAAAAACTACTTAAACCTAGTAGGAAGTCTGATCTGGTCAGTCTTCAGCCCTGTGAGGGCCCAGCTTCCACTGGGCAGAGGTGGAACGGCCACAGACATCACACACCGGCAGTGGGCCCAGGTTCACTAACAGCACCGTTAGTGCTCAACAGCTTCGGCCATTGCAGAGGAGCAATAAACTCTTGGCGCACACAGTCCCCTTCAACTTTGTTCATTTTACTGCAGTAATAAAGACACTGCTTTACAGATGTCACAGTTGATATATGCAAAAATGTGGAACAGAATAGATAAATTCCAACTTTCTCTGTTAAAGCACACAGCCCCGGCCAAGGTTTAAAAAACAGAAACATTTAAAAAATGCCTTCCCCTAAGATGTCAAGATATTTCTTTTACCAAAGTATGGAGGCTTTTTCCCCCCTGTTTTTTAAAGAGGATAGTAAGAAAAAAACCCCCAGCTTCTAATGCACAAAACGTTTCTGTGAAAATATGGAAGAAGTAGAAAAACCTGGATTGCATTCAACTAGTGAACAAGGTCACAAATTAAGTAGTCTGAGAATTTCTGGTATCTTAGCCCTGAAATAGTCCCCCCTTTTTTTCCACCCCCCACTGTCTTCAGTACTTAGCTCAAAATGCAAGACCAACAAGACCACATGACAGAGCCTGCACTGGTACAGCAAATACATGGCTGAAGTCACAGGAGCACATTCTTCAGGGCTCATGAACCATCACATGACAAACATCACAAGAAGCCAGTCTAGTAAACAGAATTTAAACCTGAAGAAGTCAATAGTAATAATAATAATCATCATTATGGAAACATCTCTTAGGAAGGGAGGACCTACACTTGAAAAGTCAGAAGCAAACAACAAAGCATAGATCAGTTCTTGTGTTATCTGAAGCTTTTGATTGCTGGTGCTGCCGTAGGAAGCTAGTCTATCATTTAAAGTCCCTAATACATACTTTTATCTACACAGTTTGCAGCTAATAAGGTTGACCCACAGTCAGTAAAGACATTATCAATAAGCCTCTCGCAAACATGCAAATATTTGAATTTAATTTCATAGACCTGAGCTAAACCTTTTTTGATTTTGCCTGCTTGAAAAGCAGCAGCCCGTCCATTTGCTATAAAGCTTACAGGTAAGGGTGACTTTTTAAAAAAGCAACAGCACATGCAACGCACAATCCTTCTCCGTAGCTGTCACGAAGTACTGACAGCTCTTCAGAAGAAAACACATGCAAGGCCTGCTTCCAGCTCCAACCAGATAAATGGAAATAAAAGCAGAACTGCCTCTTAACAAGATGGCACTGCACAAACTGATTTTCACACTTATGCTACCCGCATTGATTTCTGTACCAGGACAAAGGAACTTGTTTTTTATTTCGTAAGAGCCATTTTCATTGGAAAAGTCTGAATGCTAGGCTACCATTTTGTCCTGACAATTTAATCAGGGATTGGCCCAGTCCTAGAGCAGCACTCAACATTCAGGGACCCTGATGGCTCCAACTGCTGAAAAAGGTTACAATGATCCGCAGGGCCACTATCAAATAGATCACTGTAGACTCATCCTTGGATTAAGTCATCTCTATTTGTGAGCCCTTATGTGACGATCTGTCTATTACAGAGCATAAGTACTGCATGAAAGCCTCTTCAAGGCCTTCACCACCATCTGTGAATTACATTATTAACAATGGTATGAACTTCCTAAGAGCATCTGGTTCTCTCCCCACCCCCTTCTCAAATCACTGGAAAGAGCTCTTCAGTATCAAACAGGCACTGACGAAGCTGTTTTCCTCCTCTCCCTCTCTCCCCACCTCCTCCTGCCCTCCAACAGCAGAGGAGAGCTGGGGCACAGTTCTCCGTTTCCACGCCCGACATGTATTCTGCACAACTCTTGCAATTGTTAAATAAAGATGAACTAAAACAACCTACGCGTGAACCACGGGCATTTTGCTGGGAACGGCGGAAGTTTATTTCAGCATTTTGCAGAGGCAGCATCTGAAGCGTGCTGCTGAACTGCTGCTGCGGAACGCGTGTGCCGAGGGACCGCGGGGACGGCTCGGCCCTGCCCCGAGACCTCACTTCTCACCAGCACAGTTCCTGAAGTGAACCAAAACCAGGCAGTGGCCATGAAGCCAACTTGAAGAGTTGCTGCTGTAGCTCGCTTTCTAGATGCAAATAAGTATTTTGTCACCCCAATCCTCCTCCCCAGCAAGGATGTTTCAGAAGCTTATTCTGAAACCGTGCCAGCTTCCTGCAAACACGAAGGAGGAAGAGACAGTATCACCCAGGACATCAGAGCACACTCTCCACTAAACTTTGCAGAGGGTTCACATCAACCACCCTCCTTGGCTCCTTGAAGGGATCATTTAGTGTTGCAGGAACAGAGTTCTTCCTATCTCATTTTCCACCACTTGCTCTTCAAACCTAGCTTCTTTTCTCTCTCTATACACAGGGCTTTCACGAGCTTCTAGTCACCTCAACTCTCTGGACACATCAGCAGCAGTTTTTCCATCCTGTTTTTCCCAGTGTAATTCTTCAGTTGCACAACAGATCACAGTTCAGATAACACTGTTGCAGCCCTCTAAGATACACCATCTTCCTCTGTCTTAAGTTAGCAGCAGTATTTCTCGAAAGAAAAGAGCAACATTATGGCATGAAAATAAAGACTTCTATTCAGCAGGAAACAGCATTCAAAACAATCCCGTAATGTGCAAGAACAGGCACAACATATTGGGTGGGGGGAGGAAGAAAACAGTGTTTCTGCACAAATTCACATGAACCCTTCTTCTAACATACTATTTCTCTCATGTCCATGTTTCAAATAAATAATCAGGCATATGTTGAGATGCTCCGTTACTAGCATCTGGAACATACTCCTACTGGAATTACATGTAAATACAGAATTTCTTCAGGTCTATAAAATAACAGGTAGGTATGTTTCCTCGGAGTCACCATGGCTCCGATGTGTGCCTAAACAGTTCTTTGTGTGGGTAGTAAGAGGAGCTCTGCAGCTACTGTAGGACGGGAGGAGGCTAGAGGCAGGTGACAGTTGGCCTCCAGGACGGTTCTGCCAGGGTTTCATTTTCTTTCAGTCACAACTAGTCACTCTGCTTTGGATGGCGAGTCAGGCTGAAGGTGAACCACTACCCGGACTCCTGGGAAAGGACGTAGCTGTGTTTTTATACATTTAAATGAGTCAAGAGAGCCATTGGAAACTGAAGCAAGTTTTCTTTGAAGGCTTGCTTAATAAGAGTCCTAAACTTTTACTCCCAATAACTTAATAGGAGGGATGCAGGGAGAAGAAAAGCAAAGAAACTGGCAAGTCTTGGAGCAAATTAGTGGCAATTAGAGATGGGCTCTGCCAGGCCCAGCTCCCAACATACAGTGGGAGCACAGCATCCTATCGAAAGAATCTTAGGATTAGAATGTTGATATTTGGAATGACAACAGCTAAAATTGGAATGAATTTCCATCTTTCAAACAGTATGTAGAGGTGACCGTGTAATTAAATTAGCTAATATTTTGCTAAATCAGGGCATTGAATATCACCCGATGAGCTCATTTTTGGAGGCAGTTCAATGCCTCACTTCTAGGACTGATGTCAGTGTCACATGCTCGGAGAGGATCAGTCTGCAGCTGGATATTTTAAAGCCTTCTATTAGGAGCAGAGAAAAGTCAGCAGATTTCAACAGCATCAACTAATGAATTTGTGTTTTATCATAACAATTTAGTCACAAGAGCCAGCTGTCACTATCTGAGAATATCAGGCCATTTCAGCCAGCTCCCCTTCCCTTCAAGTCACTAGATGGAAACTCAAGAGTGCAGCAACTAACTTGTTTCAACAGAGAAAGTTGTGTGTCAACAGAAAAGGAAATCAATAGAAAGACAAGGAAACAGGAAACTCTCCCTGATTCTGACTGGCTTGTGATAAAATGATTAACCATTGAGAGACTAAACTCAGCAGATGTAAAATACATCAACAAACAATAGCAGGGCAAAAGGTGCTGGAGCATCAGTAGCACAAACACTTCAGGCAGTAACATTCAACCCTACTTTCCAACCACATTCACTCACAGACCAATTTGAAGTGATCTTTTATTTTGACATAATACAGGGATGTCACTGAAGTTCAGTGCCAAGTGTTCATGCAGCATCCGTGAAGTCTCCCGCACTTTGATGCTCACTGCTTGCACTTCGTGCCAAGCAGGAACAGATTTGCATTACACAAATAAGCAGTGCCTTCCCTGTGCAACTGCATGCGACTTTTTTGGAGGAAAACGATGCTCAAATACAAGGAGGGTTGTGTGCACCAGGCTACAGAGTGGGTGGTAGTGAAGTTGTCAGAAAGCACTCAGCACTGCTTACCTCCACGCCCATTGACTTCAGTAGAAGGCTACATACGAAAAGTCTCTGAAGAGGAAGCTGAAGTGTTCCCTAACCCATGGCGCTGTCCATACACTATACTTAAGAAAGAGACAAAACAAAAAAACCACAGAAGTGAAGCAGCATGAAATTGTAGCCTTTTAAGACTCTTGCAGTCCCCATTCCAGTTAAGAGGTCAGACTATCCACCCATCAGTTCTGAGCAAGCCCTTCACCACTCTGCCTGAATCTTTCACATCTCTAGAGCAGAGGATGAGAACAACAGTACTTTACTGCACGCTTACATTGCTCCCAGAAGACCCTGGAGGAAGATACTTTAAAGCTTCATGTTCTGCTCAACTGTTAAATTGTTCAGTGAGGCTAGCTCATTTAGTTAGGGGCTGCATGAAAACACACAGTCCTCACATGTAGCACAGGGCAGGGCCCGTTTTAAAGATCCCTTCTCTCAAAGAAGTTCTTGAGCTCTGCATCTGCTTCAAGAGAAATTCCTTTCACCCTCATCCTGACTACAAGTTTCATTTGTAATAGTTTTAAGAAGAGGAGAGTCAAAGGCAAGAAGCCCTAAACTGCCATAAACATGAAGGCCCACGTACGGGACTGTCAGAGCAACGAGCAGTTGGATACCTCCAGAGGGGCTGGCAGAAAGACCAGGCACTTGAACTTCAGCGTGTGACAAGACATCCTGCTTGCGCTGTGTGAACCTACAGGTGGATAAATACATTTGCTGTACAGGCTGTAGCTGGGACTGGAGAAAATTATTATAACTGAGACAAACCACCTCACAGTATTGCTAGGATTTAACTCCCAGAGGCTTGATTTAAATTTCAGACCGTAGTTTTCATCCTGGGCATTCAGTTGAAGAAAGAAGAGACTAAAGGAAATAACAAGATCCCTACATGTACAAGTTTTTGTTTTGCTGCTTCTGGTTCAGAAAGACATGCCCTCTATTTTAAGATGCAGCTTTATAAATTCAGTGTACCTCAGAGGTTTTTAAGTGAGCAGAATGCACCCTTAATTTCAAACTATCCCATTTTCAGCCAGAAGTCCTCTATACAGAGCTCCATTTTTTTCGGAGGTTTGAAGCTATTTGGCAGTTGTACACAGCTCAGACCAGCCTGCACATTTCTCTCTCTCTTTTTTTTTAAATTTTAGACTTAATGTAGCATGTACTTTCATGAAAGATTTACAATGCAGCCTTTTGTAGTTAACTTGCTCCAAGCTGGGCCACTGCCAGGTTGTTATCAATGACATTTTAAAGCAGATGAATGAAGTTCTTATTATGGTGACAAGCAGAATTGTGATATGGCACATGCATACACTGAAAGAAAAGAGCTTGCTATTAGTTTGGCAGGTTAATAAATAAATAGTGATTTCATTAATAAAAGCCTTTTATTAGGAAACAAAAGAACAAAATTAATATTTATAAAGCTTTAGTGGTTTAGAGCACTCTTTAAAATAAGATTATTCCATTTCAGTCAGAGCCACCTTAATGGATTAGAGATTCTTGAATGCAGCTTCCCCTCCTAATTCTCTTATCAGAGCAGTGCAATGCAGAAAACAAAGCTCTGCCTTCTGATTTGGTTCAGGCCAGGCTCAGGCCTGTTCCACTACTTCATGAGTAAGCTACTCAGTTTAAGATCGACAGTACTGAAGGCCCATGACAACAAACATTTCCGTTAAGTCTTCAAGACTGCACCTGTTGGCAGAGCTGTTGGTTCCTTATCACAGCAGGAAGTTCTCACGTTTTACGCAGTGTGCTTCCACACCACACAGAGACACTGAAACCAAGCCAAGAAGAGCAACACTACGCGCTAGCAAAACTGGCTGCTCTCCGAAGTCAGCTGGTAAATCACTTCCCATCCGCTGCCCCCAGAAAAGAGTCTTCGCTAATACCCTGCTGATACATCTCAACTGCTCCAGGGTGCTTCAGTATTTCCCACAGAATGTGCAGAGAAATGTTCACCATCAAAGTGAAGTTTAAAAAGAGTGAAGCACGGCCAGGATGTCCTACTTCACAGCAAACAAATGGAACTCTGACAAATACAGATTGCGTCTCACCTCCAGCTATCTTTGCACATACCCCTTTAGCTCAAGGCATTCCGTGCTCATCTGCCCTAAAACCCAACTTGCAAGTTTAAACTTTAAACAAGCTAAGTAGTTTGGGTTTGGCTTTGGTTTTGGGGTTGTTTGGGGTTTTTTTAGGGAGTGTTTGTAGGAGGGAGTGTGTGTTTGTTTGGGTTTGTTGGTTTTGGTTTTTGGTTTTTTAAGTAAGGCACATCTCAAGCTTAGAATCAAGATGTGAGCAATTACTCAAGCTTCAAAATTTATTTTAGCTCACGCCATCTTCTCCCCACATACTAAAAAGATACAAAACTTTTAACTTCTCCTCAAGGGAAAGTCAAGTTTGAACTTCCTCACTCATAAGAAAAACAGATAGAAACTGCCCTAAAATAACCACAGCCATCTAGAGTCAACATGAAAGATCTAAGTTAAATAGAGCTTCCTCCAGACAAGAGCAGTTTCTGCTATATGTGTAAAAAAGAAAAATTCCACTTCAAAGACCAGAAGTGTGGGTTGCAGAAGTCTGTGGCACAGTTGTTATCTTTGCAGCATGAAGCATAAGTTGAGATCAGGAATCTGTAAAGTATATGTGGAAAAATACTCATTTCACCCACTGAGACTATGCAAACTATTCCAGTTGTACTATAAACGTTAACTGATAATGCCTCCCTTGCCTTCAAGTTTAAATAACTCTGCCCAACTTTTGGGAAGGCATCTGAAAATACGCTACGTTCAGATTGTTTTGCCCTGATCATCTCTTTTATTTAAGATTCAGGAGCTGAGCAGAAGCTGCACAGAAGGACAATTCAGTCCCAGCACATCACCGAGGCAGCCACCACACAGCGAAGCGCTGAGGGCCACAGTGGCAGGCTGACACAAAAAGCAAGAGATGACATATTAATATTTTATTTCCAACTGCAACTGTACTGACAAGTTTATGCAATATCAAACTTGACCCACACTACTGGGGTAGCTGCTGCCTGGAGATTCATTTCAGTGTTGAAATTCAGGCTTACACATTCTGTTAACTGCTGCGCAACCAAAATACTATGAAGGAGGAAGAGATGCCAAAAAGAACAAAAAAGCCCAAGTTGTTCTGTTTCACCTCACTTTTTGGAGCCATAAGCTAGCTACCCCATGTAAGCACAACTCAGCTGCAAACAAAACCAGAGGGAACTCCCAGTAATGAAATTCACTGGATGTTACATAAGAAAAACATTTGTTCAGAGAGTGAATTCAGCCTTTGTCAAACATTCTGCAATTTTAAAAGGCAAAGGAGAAGGCTGTCATTTCAAGGTTTACACTTCACCCAGGAAGACAAAATAATATGGCAGCTAGTTAACCATTTCATGTCATATTTTGAAGCACTGTATTTAAATACAGCAGTTACAACATCATCTGAAGAACATGCCCAGAGCTGTTTGTCTTTAAGACTATTTTAAGCTGTTGAGGAGGACTATGGAAAACAAAAACAAACAGACAACAACAAAAACCGAGAACAACAACAAAAAAGAATCAAGCTTTATTCCAGAAACATCTTTATCTTGTCACCTAGATTTCCTCTTTCAACTAGATTTAGCTCCTGTCTGTAGGTCAGAGAGCTGAGTCACTTTCCTGCTTGTCCCACAGCTACTCATGAGCTAAATTTTCAGTGTGACACCCTGTTTCCTACAGAAGATGCTCCAGAACTCAGGACTACTGCAAAGAAACAGCTGACTCAAAAGGATACCTGCTACTGTACAAGCAGTGGGGCATCTCACGGCCAACTGCTGCCTCTGCTCCTAAGCATCAGCACCTGCATACAGAAGTTCTGGTCTTTTAATGACAGTTTGCTAAGGACTGGCCCTTTTCCTTGCTGAGCAAGACCTTGCAAATTTTTTTTCAGACAGAGCAGCAGCCCACGTGCAAGTGAAGGTTAGGGGTTTTGGTTTTAAATGCCTGGAATATGGCACTTAGGACTCTTAAGCATTCAGTAGCTTCAGAGATTCATGGGAAACTCCAATCTCAGACGGATTAAGCCAAAGGGTTGCTCCTGAATCACAGAGAAGACTCAGACTACCTCTAACTACCAACAAAGCTCTCCTTTGGAACACGAGGCATTTTACACATGCAAGGCACATGCCCCATCCCTCCCTCTCATCATCACGCTAAAAGGTGTAGAGATGAAAAGCCTAGAGTGGTTTGGGTTTTTTTCCCCAAGAACCCTAATATACACATTTCTCAGATGTTAGCTGATGAAGCTAAACCAAGCCAGCTGAACAAGTCTTAAGAGTTCTCGTTGCAATTTTAAATGTGATAATTCTCTACATCAAAACAGAAGGGACATGGTAGCAGCCAACAAGAGTAATAGGACAACCAGAGTCCCCTGTGACAGGACTAGCCTTTCACCTTAAAATCCACTTCTCAGATATTTAATCCCGTTAAAAGTTGAAGACATACGTGACTAGCTCTGTAGCTTTTGCCTTTTTGCTAAGGAGGCCTCGAGACCTAACAAATGAACGCAGTATCCCTCAACATCACCCTCACAGTGCCATTCTCCCCCAACTACTTCCTATTGCTTCTCATCTGTTCCATGAGGACGAATGAACTCTTGGATTTGGAACCTGCTCCAAATTCCTTCTGGGGCATCCTCACTCACACAACAGCAAAGCCAGTTACAGGCAAACAGGAGACAGTCCACAGGCTGCTTCTAAGGAGAGCGCACCATGTACCAGCAGCTACAGCAAGTGTGTTAAAAGCCTCCTAAATAGAGGAAATACACAACTCAATAGACCTACAGTACATAGAAGTCAGGTTATGATCTTCTGCCTTCCGGATTCCGCTTTATCTCACCTCAGACTTGTTTGTGGCTCACCTCACAAGGGGCCTGACATCACAAGTTCCAGACCCACACAACTCCTGAGATGATGTCTCTGGAACTTACTTCCGGGAGATCTCCTGCACTGCTCTACTTGCAGAGCAGTGGAAAGTTTTAAGCATTGAAACCACCTCCTGAGCTCCGGCATGAGCTTGGTACAGGGACAGTATGAGCTGTGATAAAACAGTTCCTTCAAAATAGGTCAGATGAAATATTCTATTGCCTTTGATTACTTCAATACAAGAAGTTTACACTATGGCCTTAAGGTCCCCACCAATTTCACACTGAAACAGCCCACATCGGTGCAGTAACTTCAGTATTTCCATGAAGACTCAGTTGAGGGGTTCCTCAGGAGGAAGAGGACTAGTATACCCAAAAGCAGCAAGCAGCCACAAGCCAAACGCATTTCAGCAAGTGCCACAGGCGTGTCCTTTACCAAGGCCGTAAGAAGTACACGTCACAGGGTATTTGACAGGAGTTTCATGCTTGCTGGCACACACAGTAAGGCTGCGTCTCACCATGGAAGCAACAAGCTGTTTAACTGTGTGACTCATCTTACAGCAACGTTTCATGCCTTCCGAGAGGAGATAGGCCTGCCGTGAGCAGCCCTGATAAGATGCATATTCAGAGCAATTCTATTTGGGCAAAAGCTATTGGCACATTCAAAACCGCAGACAGAGAAGCCTGCCCAAAAGCTAACTAAGACACATCCACACACACGGCAATATTTTACTATTGCAGCAAGACATTCTGAAGATGGTTGACAGAGATCTAAATTTATACAGCCCAACTCAGAAATGCAAAAATTGTTTTTAACATTCATAACTTTTTTTTAAAATCCCTTTAAACAAAGCGCTCTGGAGGAACAGCTTCCTGACAAAAGAAACCTTGCCTGCCTTGTTTCAATCACTGACTGCCTCTAACAGGTATCATCTGTTTCTTCTTCTTGCTTCCAAGATTCCCCCCAACCTGCATACAAAAGATACGAGTTTCACTGTCACTACCTAATAAACAAATTTAAAAGAAGCTCAGGTAAATCAATGGCACAGAGAGGGGACTCGTCTTAAATTCACAAGCTGACCTAAACTTGAAGACTTGGAGCTGGCAGTTGACGAGCCTCGTGCTCCCATGTTGCAAGGCCAGTTTATATAAAGTACCAGTCACAGAAGACCAGCAGCTTAGTGCGCACTTCTTGGTAATGGCATCAGCCAGAGTCAGATATGAGGGTAATTGAACTCTATTCATGTCAGCTGAACTCTCACAGTACAAGAGCGTTTTTGAAGTTGTGCAAGGACAGCAAGAGCTTCTAGCATACAGAAGTCCCTGGGAGCTGGTTTGCAAAACAGCCCTCTCGCTTCAGCGGTACGAAGCTGCGTTGTGGTACTGGGAGGATGTGGTTTGTTGTGACCGAAGAATGAAACCTTGAGCTGCAGGCGGTGATCAGGGAGCAGCTACGCTGAGCTAAGCTGCCCAAAGGCTATTTTTTTTTTTTTTTCATTTCCCAAGACAGAATAGTTGCAGCTATAGATCTTTCAAGATTTTTTTTTTCCCCAGTAACTGGAAATCCTCAGGCATTACCCATGCATGAAGGCAGCCCTCTTACACTGAAATACTTCCAGCAGACTGCTTTTTGAACAGCAGTCTTCACTCAAAACAGCACCCTCCGCTTAAGTAAATGTGTCCCTGACTCTCAGAGTAACTGTCGATACTACAGTACCCTTCCCTTTTCAACTTTCTTTCATTGCTTGAACAACAAGAATCAATATTGGTCAGATAGGGACTCATTACAGCATCACAGGCTATTTGCATTTTCAAATTACAAGCTCCTTTTCAAAACACAAGAATTTAAGTACCACTGGAACTCCAGAGGTGACAGCTTCAGTGGGTATTTCACTCTGTTTCAATGTAACCCTATTTTGAAAGATGCAACTCAGTTGTACACTTGTTTTATCTAAAATGCCACAAATGGCAGCATATTTAATGGGGAAAAAAAAAAAAAGGTGAAATAAGTACAAAGACAAAATTTTCCTCCTACCCTAAAAATGGCCATTTCAGGTCAACACTGACAAGTACTACAAGAAGTGTGACTTGCCCCAAGAAATGCAGGCTTCACCTTCTAAGACAGCTACCATAGCTCTTCTGGCTGGACTTCACTGGTCAGGACACAAATACTCCCAGACTGACAACTTGTAAAGCAATGCCCCAGTAAACAATAAAACAAAAAGGAGGGGAAGGATATGGGAGAAGTAGCTGCCAACTTTGCAAAGAAACCTTAGACTGGATGATCTAATGTAAAGCACAACATGAAAGAAGTATTTTATATTCAGTACGTTCTTTACCTCAATAAGCACAGTAACAAATAATGCAGCATATTAGACTCCAGAGTCAAAGTAAGTCGTAGCCAGGTCTGAACTTACACTCCTCATAAACCAGATTGAAAAAAAAACAACAAAGCAAAACCCAGTCCTCTCCACTACACAAACCAAACCTAATCATCATCATTGTGGCTGTAAGGTAAAAATGCTCAGAAGAACTAGGCTTATATTTGGGAAATGTGAATAAAGGGTTGGCTGTTTCAGGAAGAAATTTTTTAAAAAGTAAAAATCAAGCTATCATGGAGATAGCCTACAAAAGGACAGTTAGATCCCTAAAAAAAACCAACCCAAAACCAAACCAAACAAATAAGAGAAAAGATAAAGGCTCTTGTACTCCACAAGTTTTAAAGATGCTCCTGTATGATCGTCAGTGAGGTTCCAAATCAGCTGCCACCCTCCTCCTTCTCAACTCCAAATACTGTTCTCAGCCTAAAAAAGGACCTCACATTTCATGCAGATCTCTAGAAGAGCCTGGTGTGCGTGTACACAATAGACAACAAATCTTCAAGAGAAGGATTGGTCTTTTGTCACCAAGCAGCTTCAGCTTAACCATGAAGTTGCTTTAGGAAGAAAAGAGACTCACTACATCTGAATACATTTACCAAAACTCTCTGCAATGCAAGAGCCTGGTTTTGTACAGCTGGACAGAAACCTTCATCTTTGAACAACACAGCAGCATACCCAACAAGAGGTGGAGGCCTCCTGTCCTTGCAAAGCTTTTAACAGAAGTAGAAGTTGGAAAGATAGGGAGGAAGTTACAAATCACCAGGTCTTTTATCTCCTGAATGACGACAGCTGGCAACACAGGAAATTGAGGTATCTGTATGGCACCAGAAGTTTGCCTAAAGCAGGAATCAGCACATTCTTCTGGTCCACTGCCTGTGAAAACTTCAGTTTTCAGAATGAGCTATGGCTATACCCGAAAAATATCTGCTGAGGAAAACCAACACGTAACAGAGGATAGCATCTTTAAATACTAGGCATTTCTAAGTCAACTAAATATTTCTTAAGAAGCTTCTGTTCTCCCAGCTACATTGTAGTACCCTCCAAAAATCAACTCTCCACAACCCTGCATAAGATCTTGATAGCTGCTGCTTAACTAATCGTATTTATAAAAAAAACCAAAAACCCAAGGAAAACAGAAAAAGCAGTTCTACATGAGACAAACAGGCCTTATCAATGATTAAGTAAACTCACAATTACCACATTGTTTAATTGGAATTGCAGGACCAGGGGTAGAGAAATGTTATATTTAGTTTCCCTATAAATAAGTGGGAAAATATTTCCTGTATGTTCCAGCAGCAAGGAGCTCTCAAGCAGAACATGACAGAGACTCCCAAACACATCTGCAGGACTCTGCTTCCTGCTCAAGCTGTCCTCCTGGGATTAAGGAGGGGAAGTCAAACGGCTTAGGTTTTCATTGGCTTTAAAGTTGGTTGGTTGGTTTGTGTGGGGTTTTTTTCTGGTTTTGCTTGGGTTTTGTTTTTTTTCTTTTAAACTGTGCATTTTAGAACAATATACAGAGCATATCCTCTCTTTCTGGGTCAGTCGCTCCCTTCCAATAAAAGCATATTGTGTCCCTGAGGGTAGGGAAGACAAGTGAACTGCGAGAGCAGTCAGGGCCAGAGTGCCTGCCCAGCTTCTTCACTTTGCAGGGAAGAGATATAACAGACAAAGGAAAAACAGCACTTAGAAGAAATTACAGATTTTTAAAGGGTTTTTTTTTTTAGAACTCTGCATAAAAATAGTTTAAAAGGGCAAGTTTCAACAGAGTGTTTCCCAATACAGATAACTATCAAAAGTATTTTGGAAAGCTACAGAGAGTATTAGAGCAGTTTTCCACTCCTCCCATCATCATGACGACACGGATCCGATGCTAGCCTGGTGACTGAAGTTACCCAACAGCTTCCAGTACCTCAGATAACCAAGCTCACAAAGGACTTTGAGGCAGGCACCTTTTACTAGCCCTTCTCTGCTTTAGCTAGAGTTCTTTCTTGCAGCTCATCCCTAGACCTGACAATGTGGCTGCTGTGCCCACACTTTGCTATGGAACGAGCAATAGAGATATTCCATGTTTGTCAGATAGCAGAAGACATCTGCAGCTTCACACCAACAGGAGATTGAGAGATGGTCCATTGCTTAGAGGTAACAAGCAAAAGTAACTCAAAACTGTTATGTAAACTAGGACAGGATTAACAACTGCCTTGAACAACAATGCAGGCACACTAACAGACCAACCAAAATAACTTACTCTCTTTTAAAATGTTATATTTTGGTTAACAAAGGTGAGCAAGTCTTTTTTTTTTCCCATTTAACCTCCAAAAGCAAAGGATATAGCAAGTTAAGTTCATTCAGATTTCTTTCTGTTCACTATCTTACACTTGTCAAGAAGAACCCAAAGAAAATATGGTTTCATCTCTTTTTTTTCCAATGAAATGGAGATGCTAGAAGGGGAGAAGGACAGGAAAAATGGCATTGATACTGGGAAGTGGAGTCAAAGATCCTGGGGTACGGAGAGAAAAAGCAACAGGTTAGCTTTTTCAAACCGCCCCAGCACAGCTCTGAGTGCAGAGCCAAGTAGGACGTGTGAACACGGTGTTCCTATTTCACTGCTTTTGTTGACGATGGCACTACTATGTCCGCCTCCTGTAATGTAGATGGTACTTTCAGGGCCCTTCCCTCACTTTGACTCAAGTCCTCCTCCTCCCAAAACAACCTTCTTTGAGGGACAGAGGGAGAAGACCAGCCCCCCTCAACTCCCCTCAAACACACACAGAAGGGGTGGGGGGGGGATGGGAGGGGCGGAAATCTTATTTTGTGTTACAAGATAAACAAAGGCCTTGATCAGCACCAAGTAGCCCCTCTCTGGCTCAGGGTATCTTTACATTCTCCTGTAGTACAGTCCTGCCTTCTACCATTTTCGGCTAACGTGGCACATCAGAAGACAACTGTTCTGCTCTACAGAAGACTGCAGTCTTATTTCTCACCAGTGGCTGCATGACCAAAGGCCAGAAGAAACAGATTGCAGAAGTCTGGACAGACAATTAAGGGAATTTTACAAGTCATCAAGTGACCACGGGGCTATAAATGTATAATAAACACTCCGCATGAACTACCCTGAAATGGATGCTCGGGAGATGCTCTATGGCAATGAGAACAAGATAAAAAACCTATAAATAAAAGCCATCCAATTTCAGAGTGATTCAGATCAGCTATTCCCCTGAATCCATAAGAGCCAATTATAACAGTTTATAGGGCATACTTAATGCAAAAATTCAGTTTGAGGACATCAATTTCACCCTTTCTCCTTGTCTGTCTACCTCTAAAGCAAAGAGACATCAAGCAATTTAAAAGAGAATCCATTTCTGTCCTCAAATTTCATAGTGACCTGGAAACAGAATTAGACATAGCCATATGCCGTACACCAACATGCATCTTCCTTGCCCACAAGCTGGAACAGCAAAGTTCCAGCAGTTACCAATAATCTTTGCTCAGGAACAGCAGAGTTTCACTCAGCAAGTCAGACCCTTATACTACTCACAAAAATTATTTAGCAAAATGAGCTTTCCTATAAAGAGGTAACTTGGAGATACAGTTATCAGTCTGTATAGAAGGAAGCTACCATCAGTTTACAACAGACTGGTTGAAACAATTTCACTTAAAACTGAACTAACCAAGTCCTCCTGCTGACATCAACAAGGATCCGTAAGCACGGCAGGCTCGCAGGACCAAAGCCTTCCTAAGAACTCCAAAGGTGGCTGCCCTGTTCACAAGCCGTTAGCAGCCTGGAAGGGATCATCATCTGAGATTCTAGAAGTTTTGATTAAGAAACAACAACTTTGTGACACAGGAGGAACATGCACAAGCTCAACAAAATTCTGACAAAAGGATGGAGAAATAACTATCTAACAAGGGGCTAAAAGGGCAGTCAAAACCCCAAAGTGTGGTTAGGAAGTTGTAACAGGAAATGCAGAAGTAGCCAAATAATCACAGTTAAGGGCAGAATGCGACGAATATCATTTGCACTTTAGACTGCAAGAAAAGTCCGAGAAAGTAGAAGTCATTGTGAGAACCAAAACCAGGCCAGGAAAACAGTCACACACTTATTTTTGCATAGGGCACCAAGGATTTATAAAGACCACCGGTACAGAATACACCCCTGGACTATGAGATTGGAGAAAGAGAATACAGATATACCAAAAGCTGGGCTTATCAGGCTCTGGAGGGAGTTGTTTATATATTTAAAAACTAACCAGGGGTAAAAAATCAGTACAGTTTCAATTTAATTGGTTGGGAAGCAGCCTGGCTGTTCCAGATGGGAAAGTTTTATAGAATACAACTAATTGTTCATATATATCAAATAAGCATCCAAGTGGGAGAATGAAGAAGATGCCAAGAGAGACTTATGCAAGAAATGTATGGCGAGTGAACAGCAGAAAGGGTAAAGTAAAAAGGGGGAAGCAACCTCTGAAGTAATGCAGCACATTAATATTTATAGCAGAGAAATATAAGTGAAATTAATCTGTGTTGCTAAATAAACATACCTAGGAGAGGCATGGGAATGAAAGAGGAAAAAAAAAAAAGAACAGTAGAAGTGTTCTGACAGCTAAAATGCTGTCGGGGCAGGCAGGACCTGTCAAGTAGCTGATCTAGTTTCAGAAAAGGTTACCTAACACAAGAAGAAATATTTTCAGAGTAGTTGGCTTTTTCACATCCCCCTGCCATGCCGGAAGCACCCGGGATTTCAACTCTTCTCCCCCAAAGATTTGCAAACCAGACATAACAACAGTATGATAAGGCATGGTAGTTTTTAAGGAGGAAAAGCTGAGAATTAAGCACACAGAAAGTGAAAAGCAAGCTCACTGTTGCCATTCTCATCCTTAGGTATATTAGAAACGAGCCACATAATCGGTAGGTAGCTGTTTAAGGGGTTAACACGTAAGATTTTCACAGTAGGGAAGTACTAAAACAACAGCCTGTCCCAAGTTTAAAGAGCATGGAAAGCGAGAAGCCTTTAGAGCCGCCCGCCTCGCTTCCTGATCGAGGGCAGCGATGAGAACATCTGCTCATTCCGCACATCTCACCCAGAGACTGGAAATCTGGCCTTTCTGGACCTGTCCTGGGCTTGACAAAGCCTCTTGAAGATTATATGCAACGTTCAAAAAGGGAAAAAAAGAAAAATTCTTGGCTCTTTGCAAAGAAAGAGCCACGTACTGGAGATACCCAGAGGGTACTGTCAGATTGAATCATCTTAAACAGCCGTAGCCCGAACAATGTCAGCTGGCTTCCACGCACCCTTCCCGCCTCTCTCCCACCACACACAAGGAAAACAAAACCAAGCCAGGCTGCTTTACCGAGACAGTGCCGCGCTGCGGATGGGGCAGCAGCACCTCTGCACAGGGGCTCAGGCCGGGGGCGGGCTCTGAGCAGGACCCAGCGGGAACCCCCGGGGCTGCGGTGCCCGGGAGCCCTCCCGCAGCCTGGCAGCGCGGAGCCCACCGGCTCCCTCACCCACCCACCCACCCACCCCGGGCCTGCTGAGGGGCACCCGGG
>VZZY01021104.1:375967-417680 GCA_013400335.1 Eurystomus gularis | reverse complement strand
AGCGCGCTCTGGCGTGTGGAAGCCGTGGGGCTGTGGGGTCGCGTCCTGCTGGCAGCCGTGGCAGTGCGGCTGGCGCCGGGCTCCGTGAAGCGGGCCTTGGGGCTCGCTGAGGCTTTTCCTGGGATCAGGGAGCAACGCTCTTAAGGGTCTGTGCCAACCTCAGCGGTTCTGTGATTCTGTGAAAGCAGCGTATAACACCTATTTGTACATCCGTGCACAAGCCCGAACCCCAAAAACCAGTCTAATAAGCCTACGTGACATTTAACACATTTATATATCCGTGCAACAAGCCGAAACACCAAAAACCTGGTCTAATAACTCTACATGACATTTAACACCTATTTATGTATGCGTGCACAAGCCCTCCTATCTAAGAAGTCTGTGTGACATTTAACACCTATGTATTCATCCTCTCACAAGGCCAAACACCAACAAACGAGTCTAATAAGTCTACCTGACCTGTAAAGTGTTCAGACATCCCCAGAATGAAATCCTGCTTGACAGTTTGGGTTCTGAGACAAAGCACCAAATGCTATTGAGCTTCATTTGGTTTGCGCTTTTGGCCTGGAGCTACCAAATTGGTGGGCAAGGAGGTAACTGGGATCAAGAAATGTCCTGGGTATCTAATGACAACACTACATATGATAAACAGAAGCCAGTCTAAATATTAAACACAGCAAACTCTTCTTTGTCAAGAGCGTGTATTAACGCAAACCTTCCTTTTCAGCACATGGTTCATGTTGCTTTCATCTGCTCCTCAGACTGACAGGACCATACCAGACTCTTTTGCCCCTGTAAGTCTAAGCACCAGAAAAGCCACAGGGTAGCTCTTCGGGCTATTCCCCGGTGCCCTACAGTCAAAATAATTAGCAGGGCAGCTCTGGTAGCTGGGCTTCACTGCAGTGAAGTCAGGCAGACTAATGAGGCCGTTTGCCTCCTGGGGGACGAGCAAGGATGAAGGACAGGCTCCGTAAGCTGGACTAAAGTTGAGCTCACAGAGTGCACTGCACAGCAAGCCAGGATCTCGGACATGAAAGGATCTGAAAGAGCCCCCAGTGGGATCTGAGCACATGAGGAGGATAAACAAAACCCATTGAGTCATTGTCCTGCCTTTTACAGTCATCATGTTATTTTGAAACACAATATTTATGGCAAGTGTGCTAGCAGCGCACTCTGATTTATGGCATAGAGGTCAAGAAATTTAATTCCAGGCCCCTTTTAATTAGTATCCCCCAAATTCTGGATATTCCACAGCTTTCCAGTGAAACTGTATCTTTTTTCTGAGCAGCCTTTTGCCTTTAGAGATAAAGCAAGCTGCAAGTTTGAGGAGCAGAAGGACTGCTCTGTGCTTCTGAGTTGCAGGTACCAGGTTTTTTCACACTTTCCGATGACATAGCTAGACCAGTAAGGCTGTTAGGTGTGGCTACTGAAAAAGGCTCTATGTGTAGTTTCAACAGAATTTCTTTTGTATCAAGATTTGCTACTTGTTCCAGATATATAACTAAATGGCATAAAGTATATTTTACAGATCGTATTAGCCTCCTTTAAATTTAGTTCATACCCAGTTCAGAAAAGAACAGAAATAAAACTAGCTGAAAATGTTGTGGATCAACAATAAAATAGAGCACGTGGGAACCTTTTTGTTTTCAGTAATTAATTTAAAGATTATTTAGGTTTGCTGCCATATTCATTGTAGATGCTTTTTGTTATATTTTACTCAAATATGATGTTTGTTCTCCTGATACATTTTTCTGACTGAAAAAGTGCTTTTCTCCTGGCAAAGCATTTTTTTCTTGCGGGTAAAAATGATCCTGCATCTCTCAGTAGTCCCTCGGAGAAGGTTTTGGGAATATGAGAAGGATGGACTCAAGTGCTGGGCTACATATTGGTTACACAAAGCATTGCGAAGCTTAGCAGAAAGAGGGATTTTCTGTGGCTACCAACCACCGTGTTGAGGTGGTAGCCAGATACGAGGCCGTGCCGCTGTAAGGCTTCTGCCAGGATTTTCAGTGGAGGCAGGAGTCACATTTGAGGATGGGAAATTTTTTTCTTCTCTAGCATGTGACAGGAATCTTAATGCTCTTCACCTTTCTCTAAAGCATAATACCTAGATTGCTGTTTTGTTTCATGCAAATGGATTCCTGCAAATCTAGAGCTGCTTCAAGGTGTGTAGCTGCTGTTCAGATACGTCTGTATTGACACACAGGATAGGTGGAAGACTACAAGTTCCCGGAGTATTCCAGCAGCTCCTCCCCTGGGACTGGTGTTTCATTCTGGATTTTGAGCACCAGGGATTACTAACAAGAAATTATTATTTAAAGCAGCTTCCAAAATAGACTTTTGTGTAATTTTCCTATATCCCGTAGCTCTTCCAGGTATTTGAGCAGCAAACACTTTTAAAAAACATTTACCACAAGTAAATAATGGAGTTGCTATCTACAGTTAGCTAAAGGTCCCGCATATCAGTTATTAACTGCAATAAGCACAGCTTGTGATGGTTCTCCGAGCCATCAGGAAGGTATAATTTGCATGTGCAATGTTTTTTTAGTAGCAGAATTTAAATGTGGAGGTGGAAGCTATAAGGCAGATGTATTCTGATTGAAAAGAGCAATTAGAAGGTGGCCTGTGGTCACAGCATCATGGCTGGTACAAAAAAGAGCCTGGAGCCGGTGGCCTTACACTTTCCTGTGCTGAAAGCACCGTGGTCAGCACCTGCAGCTTCGGTCCAGATGTATCATTTAAAGGATGTGAAGCTATTCATGAGCTAGTTTTGCACGCATTTCCAAAACTGGCTGTTTTCTTGAATACACTGCAAACATTTCTCTGGCTAACACGACTTATTATTACTACATGTCAGGGCTTTTATTGCATAATCTTGGCATCAGCTGCAAAAGGCTCCCAAAATGTATCTTACACAGAAAAACAAGAAAAGATAGAAGAGGCAATTCCAGCAAAACATCTGTGATGACATATTCAGCTCATTATTTTGTCAACAGTGCAAGTATTTGATAGCATAATAAAAGGATACACTTTGCTTAGCAAAAACATTAAGGGATAACAGCCAAGTTAAATCGGGTGCGCTTAAAGGTTTGCTTAACCCACAGGATTCCACTTCCAGAAAAATAAAAATAGAGCCGTTTTGATCCCTCCTTCCAAGTTCTATTTCTATGCTCTTGTTTGGGGGTTAAAAAAATCACTTTAAGAAAAGGGACAGTATTTTTAAAATTTAAGTTTCATACTGCAAAAAAAAGAAAAAAAAAGAGTTAATCATAATAGCAAAGAGTTCTGAATTGCAAAGGGGAAAAACCAAGCCCACCTGGCAGAAGAGATAACAGGAGTTAATCATGTGCAAATGGCTTTGAGGAACAAGTGCACATCCAGTTTAAAGCCTCATTTCAAATTATTCCTCTGCACTAATTTTCTGCTTCATTTTATTGACATAATTGATGCTATACTTCAGCACATCTTGAATACACTGCAATTTCCTTCCGATAGATGGTTTTTTTCAAATAGCAAAGAAATTATAATTTATTACAGTATACTTTCCACATGGAAGTTGACTTATATGTGTTCTGTGGGGTTTTTTTGTGCTGTTTCCTCTCTTCAAGCAAATATTGAATTCTAAAATCAAGTCAGTATTTTAGCGTCTACGACAGAGTACTACACTGGTAAGCTTGGCATTCCAGTGGTATTTGAGAGCAGAAACATTTTTTTGGAGAGCACAGATGGCCAAAGGTATCTATAGAAGTTACAACCATCCATTTTTTTCTGAAATATGTACAAGAGTCTGTAGAGGAAAATAAGTGTTGCCAGGTACAAACACCAGGAATTTGTACAGCGTCCTGTACTTTCCAGGAAAGAGTGCAAAAACAAAGTCAGAATTCAGACTTTTGTCTGCCCACTAACGTACCACTGTTTTTGTAATTTCTGAGCAAATTTCCTCCTTGTAAGAACCCTGTACACAGCTCACACACTTTCTGACTTCTATGGCAGGTCTTAGGAACAAAGCCATTTTCTTAAGGCAGCATAAATGTACTGGGTTTATGTTGGGACGCTGAGTGCAGGTCACTTAGAGCTATTTCCAGTTCCAGAGTTTTAGAAATTAATTATTATTTACCTTGGTGTTGTGGGTGCTGTAAGGAATAACAAGTGACTTGATGAAGATGACAGAGAATGAAATTTTTGAGTCCACACTTAAAACTCCAGCATTCCTAAACTGGAGAACAAATGTGACTGACAGAAACGGTATCAGATTTTTTAAAATGTCTGTTATTTGTCTGAAACCTCATCTATTTCAAGTTTGGTAACAAGCTCAGCCATCCCATGAAATGGAGACTAATACTCTGCTGGAGGGGAGGGGATTGCAGAGCTGTTCAGTGACAAATACCCTAGCTAAAGTCAGGGTTCAGTTTTCCTGCAGGTAGACAATCCAAAGATCACGCCTCTTCCAGTGCAAAATACAAAGAAAGAAACAACATTAGATAAACCTTGTTTCTTGGCAGAAGTTGCCATAGATTTCTCAGTTGGAAGTCCTGCACAACAAACACCAAGGAAATCACTGAACAGGTGCCTGCCATGCATTTGTATAAATGAGTGCAGAATGGCTGTCACAGATGGTTTTGTCTTTTCCCTTCTCCTTTGCCTGCATTGCATATTATTCTTCAAGAATATAGGAGAAATTATTAAAGGTGATTCATCAAATTCCTTTAGATTCAGGTTTAAAGCCAGTCTGAAAAAATGGCACTGTAAAGTCCTCCCTTATTAGTGCTGTACGCGCCTTTCCTACAACGCTGCTTCAAAGCAACACAGTTCTTTACAAAAATAGAAAGCCTGAAAATGTTTAAATTGAGTTTACAATGAATTTCTTTTTCTCTCTCAGATTCTCACATCTGGTTTATACAGTTCTCAGTTCACCTTGTGATAGACTTGAGACAGTTCTGGACTTCATGAACCTTGAATCTGAAGGTAAACCTGTCGCTGGGCACCTGTGGATTCTCCCTCTGACTATTTGTGCCCTTAATGTTGTCTGTTGCTATTCATAGCCTTTTAAATTTTATTTTATTTTCGG
This sequence comes from Eurystomus gularis, assembly GCA_013400335.1. NCBI lineage: Eukaryota > Metazoa > Chordata > Aves > Coraciiformes > Coraciidae > Eurystomus > Eurystomus gularis. The sequence continues at coordinate 412,612 of VZZY01021104.1, read as the reverse complement.
TCATGTGAGGCAATGATCTAAGTTCAGTACAGAAGAGTTTGTTGGGCTGCCAAAGCCAAAAGACAACCTACAGCAATTCTGAGTCGTGGAGGAGACATAGCAACCTTTGGGATTATTGCTTAGCAACTGCAAACACACAGAGGAGTAAAACTCACAGCCCGGCTCCACAGCAGGTCTGAGAAATCCCTAATTCACTTTAAGATTTGTGATGGTGGAGAACAGATGGGCATATATTAAATTCCTGTTCGTTTGCAAAGCCACTTTGAAAGCAGGAGGAAAAAGAGCTATTTTGATACCTACTCCAAAGGTAAGAAAAACAGTTCTTCAAAGCTTCAGAAAGCAAAAGAGAAAGTCTTTTAAAATTTTATTGTATTGAAAGTAAGATCATGTATGAAAAAGGTATTTGGCTTTTTGTGATCCGTGAGACAAACATACTCTGAAGCGTGTTAGGGAAAGGCAAAACTACTTCTGAGCGATAGAGTGTCAAAGAAATTGGTCTCTGTTTTTTAAAAGACTTTCGTAACTCAAACTTCTCCAAAATATTTACCTAGACAAACTTTAGTCTTTCCTGGCCCTATCCCACCTATTAACATCTCCCAACAGAGTGAAACCATTAAAACCTTACTTATGAGCAGATTTGGGGTTTGTATAGAAAAAAGGAGAGCTAATCTGGTTTTGTACCTGCAAGGATTCCGGCAAGAGTATTTCTCTCCCAGAAAAGGAGCCATGAAAGTGGCATCCTACTAAATAATGAAAAGCTTATATTGCCTTCAGCTTGAACAAAGGCTCACAGGAAACACTATATCACATTTCAAATTTCCTGGGTGTTTCTAAAGCTTGTCTCTGTGCACCGTGCTTACTATTATTTGGACAGTCAAGCCCCCACTGGGGAGTCATAGGCCTTGAGAGCTCTCTACATTATGGGCCAAGTTCTCAACTAATGTAAATCGGCACTGAAGTTTATGAGCCGATGGTGTCTCGTACAAACTGGAGGTGTGTCCCTGTAATCCTCAGCAAATTCCAAGTTTCAGGGCCTGATTCTAACACTCCCTTATTGTTTATTTGACCAGTTATGTGCTATTTGTATGTTCTTCTGTTGCCTTAGTCTCGTTTATCTGTCCTTGCCTTAAAGCAGCGGGCATAGTTCTCTATGCTCTGCTTCCGTTGTTGGGGGTATGTGAATGGCACGGAATTGCGATAGGACTGCTGCACTTAGTTGGTTTTTTGTTTTGTTTTATTTTGTTCAGAGGCATAGCAGTACTTCCGAAACATTTACTAATCCTCAAAATCACCCTAACAATCGGTTGAGAGCAGTGTAGAAAATACATTCATCATCGTTCAGAATCAGCCACTTCATAAAGCAGAGAGCAGTTGTCATTTTAACATTGCACAGAAACTGCAGAGCGGTTTCATAAAGGATGTTAAAAACTAACAGAAGTATTTAAAACTGTTTATTTTGGCACAGCAAAACCAGCTGATTTGGACTGCGACCAGAACATTTGCTTAACACCCTGCTTTGAACCAGAAGGAGTCTGGTTTTATAGCTTATTGAAAGAAACTCACCTAAGCAAGGAAAAATTTGTCAGGGTTGACAGGTTTCCCTTTCTACCTTTATAAATCTGAACTCCTCTGCAGCTCATGTCCTTTGCTGGCAAAACCAGCTATCATCTGAAAACCCTCTGTGTGGGTCAGGCAGGCAGTTTGATCCATAAATCCCACTCGCTCCCCAGCAGGTAATCATCTTTGAAAACAAATTACCAGAAGATGCCAACAAGCCCATTGAGAAATCAGACACAGAAATACAGTGCTGTGAAGCATCCTACCTATCCAGGCAGTGTTTGCACTCAATGGTTATGAAGCAAAAGGTCAACATGTTAGTAATTACATTTGTGTGCCAGAAGGGCTGTAGATCACATTTATGCATTTCCTGGAAGGTGAACTCTCCTCAGAACAGCTACAAATGCTTCAACATGAAGAGCAAAACACCGCAAAAGCAGTAGTATTGCTGTGGATACTGAAAGGCCTTAGTGAAAAGCACCTTTAAATAAGATCTTGAAAATAGTGTGGCAGCAAGTTCAGAGTGGAGTTTCCTCTTTAATTTGGAAAGGTGTTAGGCTCTCTAATATCTATTAATATCACCCTTCCTTGCTGTTGTTTAACACTGAGCTGGGTTTTTGCAGCATGCTGATGGTTCTTCATGCTTTGAATCAAGTAGTTAGGCAACATTCTGCTCCGTTCTGTAAGTCCCACTACCGTGTTCCCAGGCAGTGATGTATGGAGACACAGAGCAATAGTTTTCAAATTGTACCTTGTGAGCAACTTAGTTTCTTCCTGATAGTTCACAGAGCGAACATTTTGAGAAGAAAACTGTGGAGGTTGGGAAATTGTAAACTCTCTGTAGGTCTGTCTTTTACAGAATAGTCTACAAGTTAAAGTGCTTGTGAACAGCTTAATTACAGAGTTCATGGTATAGAGTTTCCCTTTCTGTAGGAGATCTGCTGACCCATGCCCCCATGTCCTTGTTAGCAACATGGCCAAAGGAAAAAATAGTTGCCAAAGTTGAAATTAAGTAGTCGACAGGACAAGCTTCCTCACTGTTTTTCACAGCTACAAAAAAGATGAAGCAGAAGGTGGCACATAGAGAAATCTTGCTCCTAGGCATCTGGGATTTTCCATTACTTGCTTCCTTTGTCTCATACCCACTGGGTTTCCTGAAGGCATGGAATGGAACTTGAGCAGAAATAATGATACTAGAGGTAAGAGGAATCCAGTGGTTAGAACTGGGGAACAAGACTTCCAGGCACTGCTCACTGTGTGGTTTCTGAGTCTCTGAGTGACCTGGAATTACTCACTTCTGTTCTGTGTCTCAGTTTCGTCTCTTGTAAGAGTGGAACACGCTTATTTAGTTGCTCTGTCTCCAAGGGCTGTTGTGATACATAATTAATCTTTATAAATCATTTACTCATCTTTGAAGTAAAGGGGCTGTATTTATTTAAGAGTACAAAGAAGCAGTAACAGAATAAAAAAGGAGCATAGAAAAAGAATATTGGTTAATTCCTAACAATAGACTTTCTTCTGTGTCATCTGCTAGGACACTGCTGCATCTTTTGGCATTATATAACAGGCTGCTTTTGTTCTGTGTCACAGTGATTGAAGTATGGCTGCTCAGCCAGAAGAAGCAGCCCAAACTGCCGGTCTAAAACATGCCAGACCTGGAAGTAAGAATAAGACTGCCACAGAAATGAAGAGAGATCAGGAGAATGATGAGCTGCCATGTCTAAGTAATTATGCTCCGTGGAAAGAGTGTTTTTATGAAAAAGTACAGCAGAGGTGTCTGAGCCTGCAGGAGACAAAGGTGAAGACAATTCGTGCACAAAAGGCAAAAGAAGAAAAGATAAAGAAGAGAGAACCCTGCGAGTGGCTGTTCAAAGAGTGGTTCAGTGAAGGGAAGGAGTCACTAGATACTCGCATCTATTTGCTTGACAAACTCCTTCCTACATTAATCCCTGGAATGGAAAAACTGTTAATGGAAGTGGAAAGAAAGAATGTGCTTGCACCAGACAAAGAACCAACCAAATTTAACCCCATTAATTTTCTGGGTGAATATCTGATGAGACATAACCCTCAGTATGGAATTTCTACAAAACCAGGCCCATACCTGAGAGGAATGAAGTTGGTCACAGAGGAGCTAAAAGCTGAGATGCCAGGTACAACATCCGAGAGGTGAGGGAGTTGAAAGTGTAGCTGGTTGCAAGACCAGAGCTGGTGTTTTGGGCTCTGTTTGACAAAAGGAATGGTGTGACTGTGGCCTGGCTGGCAAAGTGTCAAACAAACTGTACCGCGTGGAGTGCAGTGCCAGAGAGGTGGTTGTCTCTCCTCACACCTTGAGAAGCAAGACAAATGCCAGGACATGGCACACAAAATGAAACACCAGTTATTCCTAGGGCAATATTCTGCCCTTCACAGGTTTATTATCCCTGTTTAGACTCTATCTTAATTACACATGTCGAATGCAAGCTGCTTTCAAACCGGTCTAGGTTAGTGACAGCAGTTCTTTAGCACCGGTGCTAGTAGCAGAGGTCTATAGACTCTTCAGAGCGTTTCTTCTACATTCTTCCAAACTTTAAAAGAAAACCCTTTTTCCTCCCTCAGGATGATTTATCTTGATGAAACCAACAAGAATATTGTCCTGGCATATTGTAGAAACTCCCACTGAGATCTTTACTTAGGCTTTCCTTTCAGGACAATTATTTTTTCCTTTAAAGCAAAGCTTTCTTCCAATTTTCCCTTTAAAGTAGCAATTGTTTTGTATTTTATTATGTTGCTTATTTCTGGGGTGTTTTCTAGGCTGCTTGCTTTAGTATAATATTGAATGAATATTGCAAGGGGATTCCATGGCATCTTACAGTATGCTAAGGTTTGAATGTGAGTGCATTAGGTGAAAAATAAAGCTTTCATTTTCATTGCTCTATTCAGAAAAATATGGAAGTGAACATTTGAGTTTATAGATGACCCAGAGCTGATTGTGAATGATGTCAAAATTACTCCTTCACAACTAGATCACTTTATTCTACATCTGTGTTGTGAAAGAATGGCTTCTATTTGAGTGGCTGTCTCTTGTATTTGCATAAATAGAACATACAGCTTGAAAATTGGTTTCAGGGTTTCAGTGTCAGGAATTAGGGAAGTAAAATGTTGGCATGTCTTATGCATAAACTCCAAATGAAGATAATTGAGGTTCCCAGTATTATAATGAATAAAAGAACATGTTAAATCTCTCTCTACTGCTCTGAGTTTCTGTCTCTCTGTACTTCCAGCCCACATACTATTACAGTTCATAGGAGCATGCCTTGTGTGAATGCAACTAAAGCAGTGTGAGAAGTGAATTTCGTACAGTCCCTTTTCCCCACAGGTAAAAACAATTACAGCTGACTGATTGTGGTCAGCATTTTGTGGTTTTAAATCATAAGCAGACATACAATGGTACAACCAGAGCTGGTAAAAGATCTTAAATTTTATTTTTTAAGTGCCTGAGACAAATTATTTGGGGAAACATATTTTTCAGTGAGCTTTCACTCAAGCACAGATTGTTCTGGGAGATGTTTAGGATGTTGCCACACCTCTGTTTTCAGGACTTTTTGACCATTCATATCGCTTCAGAGAGGGACACCTGGATAGAGGAAGTTCAGAACCATATCTCATTTTTATTTTGCAAAATAAAATGAATTAAAATACCTTACCTTTCCCAGGGTTTTTGTTTGTTTGGGGTTTTATTGTTGTTATTTTCTGCTAAAATATTCTTCGTTTTCATTGTGAATCAGAATTTATTTCTGGAGAGGTCAGATTTTCCTGTAGGATGCAAAGTGCTGGCTACCAGTGACATGTTATCTTGGCCTTGGCTATTAAATCCATGTTTACATTTGGAAACAGGTTCTCAATTTGTAGCTATCAGAGCTGATGCAAAGGAAGTGATTGTCAAGACTTGTAGAGATCAATCTCTCCACAGACAGCACTGCCACAGGGGTTTATGTAGCCATAGCTGTAGCAGGTTTTGCTTATCCGCTGGTAGTAGTATCATGGGATTTGCATTCACAGCAGCTCAGGATTTACATATTTGTCATGGCTGTATTGTGGGATTTGCACAGGATCCTTAAACCACAGCAGCACAGAGGATTTTACTGACACCATGTAGCACTGAGCCTCCTAATGTGAGTCACTGGCTTTCTAAACAGGAAAACACCCCAGAAATGCCAGTCTGTGCTCAGAATCTCTCATATAAGCACCAGAAAGATGAGGAATAAAATTCTGGCCCTAGTGAAGCTCCCAGGAGCCTTGCCATTACCTTCAGGAATGGCAGGATTTCACCACAGGTTCTTATCTAGGGCTCAGCAGTCCTCAGCAAGCTCTCTCAGGCTTCCTCCGTCTCTCCGTAACTGCCACCTGACTGGGAGTCTAGGCATGCAGGAGAACAGATGGGAGAAATTCCTCATCCAAATGGACTGATACCTGAAAGAGAGACTTGATTTGTCCAGGGATGCTAGTCCTTCCGCCTGAGTCACCCAGGCTTGTGTGGGAGTTAGGCGGCTGTCTTCCTGAAGAAACATGTTTCATTCTGCAGGGAGAAGTCACCCTCGCTGCCATCTCATCTTTTCTGGAAATGGCTGATACTGAAACGAGCTCACTTTGAAATGGGTGCCCAGTACTGTTATCTCCTCTTTTGCTGTTATTGGCTAGGGACAAACGTTTTGTCCCACACCAGCAACACCAGGCAGAGGATGCAGCTGCCTGGGGTTCCAGGACCCTAGGAATAAATACAAAACTGGAGCACAGTGCAGACACGGCACGCAAATGTAACTGTGCTGGGCACTGCCCAAATTAATCACCAGAGCACCTTGGCAACTCCCAGTGTGGTCTTAACTCTGCTTTCAGCTTGCAGACCGCTCCTGAGGAGGAGCTGCAGCTTGAAATGCTCTGCTTTTCTCTTTCCGTCTGTAGCGTACACTGGAGGAAAATCTATTAGTCCATTGAGCTTGGAACCTGCTACATACCTCCTCTTTGCTGTGTCTATGAAGGAGTCAGAAGATAAATTATTTTACCCTTCCCCTACTATCAAAGTGCCGGAGCCTGAACTGCCTCAGCAGGCACTTGTGCAATGCCCACAACTGATTAAGGAACCCAGTTATTCATTAAGAAACCTCTGTGATAAGTGGCCGTGAAGAACAAGTACCTAGTGATAAAACTGGCTGTGATCAAAGTGTGTTGCTGTAACATGTTTAACAGGCCTTTCTATTCATTACAGAAAATGTAATTGTTCTGTAATTTCTAGGGTGACCCCATAGGAACAGAAGAGAGCAGCGGCAAGATCAGCCCATCTTCACAATATGTGGAACACGGGGAAGAAGGGAACAGAAATTATGAGTTAAGATATGGTTTCTGGACTGGTGTGTTCTCAGGTGCAGGAGAGGAGCAGTTCCCCTTACTCTGACTGACCGTGGAGGGTGCAGGGCAGCTGTCTCCACACAGAGAGATTCCAGCAGCCTCTGTGAGCAGAAACTGTTATCCTCGTATGAACTGATCCTTTGGCTTTAAGCATTTTGAACTTCCTAAAGGCTTTTTTTTTCCATTTCATAAATGAACAAAGTCAAAACCAAAGCAAATGAGTTCTACAGAATCAATTTTATTCAGTTCTTTTGTTGTGTGAAATGGAGTATTGGGAAAAACATGGCTGGGTGATTAGAGAAACAAAGAAAACAGAAGGAAGATGAAAGGGAGGTACTTTTAGTCCAAGCTTGACAAACCCTCTGTGTTCAAAATGGGGAGAGGCTGGTGTATCATCCCTATCCTAAGGCAGTATGGACTTTATTGTGTGAGACTGCTTCAGAAATTTCATTGAACGCTGTTCTTTGCCAGGGAAGTGCTTATGTGAAATGGTAGTTATGCCTTGAGACAAATGCATGCTGATGCAATTTTGTTGGTAAATCAAGTGTTGCAAAATGAGGCACCTCTCTTGAAAAAGGAAATTGAAGGACATCTACACAATAAATTATTAATGCCATTATAAATGTGATTATAGTTACACTGGATGATATACGTCAGAATATAAATACTCAACCTCCTTGGAGCTGGCCTCTGAAAACACAGATTACCAATGTCTAGTCCAACAGTCACGCTAGTCATTTTGCGCCTCAAACATCAAGTTTTTATTTGGAAAAAAAATCTGCTTGTACTAGAAGGACAAAAATTTTGGTAAGGAGTTATTTCCATTCCTTTTGCTCTTCAGGGTAGGCTTAATCAATTTCAAATATGTTTATGATGGTATCTTTCTAAACCATATTCCCATGTCCTACAGACTGGTCAGGATGAAGGCTGAGGCAAAGAACAAACATGAGGAAAGGGAGAAGGTGGAAAATATGAAGTCTCAGGTGAAAGAGATGAGAAAGGAGGCGCTGGCAGTTCAGTTCAAAGAGTGGACGGTGGATGTCAGTGGCAGAATACCTGTTGCACTGGTAACTAGGGATGATCCTTGTTAACACACTGGTGTGATTGTTCCAGACAGGAGGAAAAGGAAGTTTATGGTAGTGCCATCTGCCCTGGCAGCCTGGAGCACCAGGATGGGATCTGACATCCCTCAAGGTACAGGTCGTTGTGTACCACTTAGCTTCACCAAGACCTGGTTCCCCATGAACACATGGGAGGATTACGATGCATTCTCCACAGAGGTCCTGGGAAGCTAAATGCCCCGCATGGTGCTCAGACACTCCTGAGGTTGTTGGGTACATACCTTATCACTGGGTGTCCTTCTTTGTAGCTGGTCATCCCTCAGATTCCCCTTAAAAAGGTCCAAGACAGCCAATCGTCCTCTCCTGTGGCCTCTATTAAAGCTTTCTGCCCCTGTGACTCATACAAACTGATACTGCAGCTCATAAAAAATGAGATTTGCAGTAATTGTAATACATCTCTTGGTACAACTATCTTTCTTGCAAGGCCCCTAGGAAATTGTCCCGTGGTTGCACACAGCACAACATAGCGAAGGTCTACATTTAACAGGGCCCACCTACGTGTGGTAGGAAGCATGGCTGACCCACCTGACTGAGTATTCCGGGTGATTTGTTTTAGTAATTGCCTGTTGTTGTCTGCATGAACCAGGCCTTTGACTATTACCTTGATTTATAGGTTCAGAGTGCCCTGAGGTCTTTTGGGTTTTACATTGCTTCTGCTCCCGTGGATGTGAGAGAAGGTAAGTTTTTTGACGTGTCTCCTGTAGTTTTATTTCTGTGGTCTGAATTCTGATGCAAAATGTGGGCAAACTGCAAATAGATTTGGTAATAGAGAAAGAATGTCTAAGGGTAGTTAGAGCAGCTAGGATGTGAGCCACAAATCTGCAGACAGATTGGAAATAGACTGAACCACCACGTGGTTCATTAATATGATCTTGGAAAGCGTGGAAAGAAGTTTAAACAATCTTCCAGAGATAGAAAGATTAGATGCAGGCCCTTTCCACTTACATCCTGCACTAGCCAGACATTACCATGTGCTTACCACAATTTTTAAGAATCACTGGAACAACCTCATCCACCTGCTCCATCACACGGCGTTCCTTGTCTCATGGGAGGTCTTGGAAATCCCATAGACATCTTGGCATGCTGGGAGGTACGGAAGAAAGGTGGTGTCGAAAAAACTAAAGTCTGACAAGTGTTGTTACCTTTTATGGTTTCAGGGGAAATACCGAAGCTTTCCTAACACTCCACCATAGCCCACCTTGTCTTGCCGTTCCCTTTGCCAGGCCCAGGCATGCCCAGGACACAGCACAGCCTCTGTACCAGAGCGCTCCACACAGAAGGGATTTCCATAATTCCTATCCACTTTATATAGCTTACACTTGACTTCCCCAAATAATGATAATTGAATAGACGGAGCCAGGAACACTGAAGTGGCAACACACAGCCTGCTGCCAGCCCTGTACGTTGTGATAATCATCAATAATAACAAATCTGCCTTTGCTGGAAGGTGGGATGGTAAGCAGGGAACTCCAGAATGCATTTTTGCTTGCTGCTGGAGTCACCTCTGTCTGGAGCTTGCCCTTGCTCAGTCCTTTCTATATTACAGAATTGTTCCTCTGAGTAATCATCCTGTATGGGTAGTACCTCGTGTGAATGCCAAACACAGCCCCTGTGCTCCTGCTGTGGTGGCTGTGGGGCTCGAGTGTGAACAGATACTGGGATGTGAGACTGAGAAGGAAGTTTCTGTCCAGATGCTTCTCTCCAAATGCTGGAGGTGCTTTATGTCATATTTTACTAATAGTGTGGCTCCATTTCTTAATGTATTTCATTTAATAGCATCCCATATACATTAATGGAACATTAAGCTTTGTTTTATAGTTTAATAAAGATAATGTACAGTTTAGAAATGTCTTAACCAACAGGAAATAAATGCATTCCATGGTGAATTTTCCCATTACTCCTGATATATTGTAGAAGAAAGAACAGAAAAATAAACCCAACAGAAACAGCACGTTTGTGCTCAAAGACCTCATTCAGAAATCTCTGTAGCCATTTGTCATATCTTCTCAGTTCCATTGTAGCAGCCCAGAAGCTGACCAAGAGATAGTTTCGAGTATCATCATCAGTAAAAGTATTGACACAGAGCTTCTTAGGAAAAATACTATGATTTTCAGATTCCACTCTTGCAAAGCTGTGTCCATGTCCCCAGAATTTTAAGGCAGTTTTATCTGTTTGTTAAATCAAAAATAATTTCTTCCCTCACATACTTGTAAGTATCATTAAAATCACTGCAAATTGCACCAGTGTATGTCAAGAATAAATGTGGCCATAGAGTTCTGAATAGGTAAGTGCAGATTCTCAGCAAGAGAAATATGTACGAATCGGAATTAATAGCCTCTATAAAGTCAGATGCTTCAGCTACTGTGTAGGATAGCCTCAGATAAATGTAATCCAGCATGAGAAGAAAGTTAATGTAACATACAGTGTGCAAAGAAATGTGTACCATGTGGAAAACCACCACTGTTTGCTTTCTAAACCAATATCCCTTCATTTTTTTGCTAGCAATCTGTGACAGGAAGCTGGAAATCGTTGACACATTGAAAAAAAAAGTAAACGTTGACGAATTCACAGAGGTGAGAAATGAAATAACAGCATCTGATTCAGAATATGATGTCTACCACAAAGTAGCATGTCCCTGGGGACAGCTGAGTAAGTGAAGGGCTTTACTTCTCCAGCATCCCAGGTAACTGGTTGTATCAGGACATTTCATACTCCATCTCCATATCCATCCTCTGCTGTCACAACGCTTCCATTCTGGCCAGAAACAGGGAAGAGTTTTGCTCTCCTCAGAGCTGCAGCCTGTGCTGCTCTCTGAGGAGTTCCTCTCGAAGCGGTGTTTTTTAGGACATCCTTCTCAGTCCCCTTCTAGAATGCAAAGCCCTGAATCACAAGTGATTCAGATTCTGCATTGGCTGCTCAAGGGAGAGTCAATGTCTCCATATAACCATCAGCCTGAGGTAATTAGCACTGTCCCAAAAGTATTGTTATTTCTGATTAAATTATATTAACCTTAGAAAAACCTAACAAGTGATGAATGGAGGTGAGAAGCTCTACCATTTTTTCCCTGAATACTCACTGACCTGAACCATAACCAAACTGCAACAAGTGTCATAAACATGTGAGAAGCATAATGAGGCTGAAAAATCAGTGTGTTTAAAACCAAAAGGTGTCATTGAGAAACATCAGAAGGATGGTTTTAAACTCTTCAGGCCAAGACTTTACCAGCCACTTCGGCCTATGACAGAACTAAGTTTTATCGCTGGGTGATTAAACCTGTGAAAGAAGAAATAATGCCAGACGCTCAGCAGCAGCAGTGCTGGTGGGTGCTGCTACAGTAATGAAAAGCAGAGTACAAAGCAGCTGCACTGAGACTAATTTCAAGCAACCATGTGTGATTTTTGTGCCTTCTTCACTCTCAGGAGACTCACATGTTTGGTATATTCCACAAAGATGCATTTTTATGATAACTTGTTGAAGGCTTTTTTAAGCGTGAAATGAGGTATTTTTAAATTTAACCTCAGAATAACAGTCTTTAATTAAAGGAAACGATTGTGGATAATGGGAGCCCAGAGAATTGCTTTTGTCACTGAAATGAAGCATCAATCCATAACCCCTATGCTATGCGTATAAGTACTGAATGAATTAATTTGCTGTTAGCATTAGGAAAATGTTTTTAAATAATTTGTGTACTCTCTATTTTAACTCAATTAAAGATATGACAACAGAGATCAGAACTACAAAAGACATGGACTGTCAAGCTGTCTGATTTACCAGCCAGCACAATGTTGTTCTCAGAATATATTCTCTGATGCTTTTTCCAGCCCAGTTTTAATTGAATCAAATGATGAGGATTTCATCACTTCCCTTGGGAAACTGTTCCATCATCACAGGCCTTGCTCTCTGGACAGGGCTGGTTCTAATCCGCAGCTACAATTTACCTTTGTTCATGAGTTTGCATCATCCAAAATCAGAAAGAGAGATGATCTTCCTCCACACTGGTCTAGGCCCTTTCACATGTGGAAAACATTGCTTTGCAATGGACCTTAAAATTAAATGGCGCTCTTTTTTTTTTTTTTCTTCCTTCAATTCAGTGCAGCTTTGGGTTAAAGACTGTTAGAAACTCAGCAGAGAGACCTCACACGTTGTTGTTGGTTTGGGGGTTTTTTTTGGACATGCAAAACAGTGGCTGTTGTACTTTTACATCCTCCATGACAAGCTTGTGGGGTCTTCTATATTAATTAAATCCCAGAGACAAGTCCTTAATAGTTTATTTCGCAGGCTTTGCCCTCTGACATGCAGAACCCCCAGCAGTCTGACACAAAGCTACTGACACCAAGGGAAATGCTCCCATTGCCTCTGTAGGGTCAGAATCGGGCTTTAAAGGTGAGATTATTTTCCATGATTGCATGTGGCTTACTCGATTTCTACTGAGATCAGTAGGAACAAACAGCAAAGCTCCATCATTATTGATGATAATGTGTTCACAGGCTACAGCGAGGTCCCACGCCGGATAGCAAGAAGGAGGCGTGCCAGGTTTCTTCTGATGGGTGTCAAAATCTCTTGGTTAATAATAAATAAATGTGTGCTTATTATGTGTACAGGACTTTACACAGTAGAGCGCTTTACACACATCAGCTAAGAAAAGCTTATGACTCTACAATTGTTCCTCCTGCCCACATAGCCGAACATACGCTTCTAAAAAATGTTCTGAGAAGCTGTTAGACAGCAGTATTAATACACAAGGCTGTGGATTTGTCATCAAGATGACACAGAAAATAACAAGCTGCTTGTCCAACCTGCCGCCTCCCAACTGCTGTCATCTTTAAGGTTCATCTGTCACAGGGCTCCGAGTTGTAATAGCTCTGAAAAGCTATTAGATACACATAGCCCCAGATCTGCCACCTTCTCTCCAACCCACTTACATCCTCTCTTTTTATGCTGAAGTGCAGAAAACCCACCCATTGCGGCAGGAGTTCTTCTTCCCCACCAGCCACCCCCCAGGCCATTGGCTGCTGCTTTTCTGCTCTTCCTCTCTTCGCCACTTGTCCCATTTATTTGGAAATTATGCAATATGGACACGAATAATAATAACATATATTAATCTTTCAGTTTGTTAATGCCTGTGTGGCATTTCCTCAGTTCTGAGATGTCCTAGCACTTATGTCAGGTATCCATACTCTAAAAATGGGATAATGGGAAACATTTTGTAATTTGGAAATTCCTCCTTTTAACTGTATGGGCTCCCTCTTACTGTGGCTGGCTCCAGAAACCTGCTATAATAATTCAGCACAGACTCTGGGATTGTGGCTGGTTGTGGTGGCCATTATTATTTATGTCATGCACACCACATTTTTAGAACCATATTGCTTTTGCTCATAAAAACCACATGACTATAAATCCAAAGCGTTAAAATGTCTCCAAGGCTAGAACTTAAAATAAATCTCGAGTCAGTAGTATTCCCAGTGGCAGAGGACTTAGGTGACAGCAGGCTCGTTTTCTAAAGGTTCTTTCCCTTTTTTATTGTATCCAGACTGGTTCTCCAAACACAGAAATTGTGGGGAATGGTCATTTTGTGGCATTAGAGTTGAGTGACTGTCACTTCTGTGAAAACGAATGGCTCAAAATGCCTCCTTGGGAGTCAAGTCAAGAATACTAAATGCTGCAGAAAACCATGGAGGACTTCTATCCTCCCTGAGATAACCTGGCCTTAGCAAGGACATTTCACAGGAGGGATTCTGATCCAGCAGCTCTGCACCACTGAACATGATAAGTGGCCGCCAGACCAGGAAGGGAACTGCTCAAGATTCATTTGTGCAGTGCCCAGTGCAGCCGTGTCCCAGGCTTCTTTGGAGAATACTCCTGCTTCTGAAAGAAGACAGAGTAGGCAGTGTAGCATCCATGCACCAAGCCTGCGTCATGTTAGCAGATTAAACTACAAGCTCCTCTCTGTTTCATGGCATGCAATAGATTTTTAGGAATTCAAGGCAAAAATACCTGAAGAAAGCTAACCACCTCCCCGCTGCTTTCTCTCTTTCCATAGTATGTCCATTCCTACACTGAACATTTTTCACATGACATGTTCCAAGAAATCCTGAAGCATCTCCGCCAGTGTGCTGATGACTTCCGAGAAGCAATAAGACGTGATATGTGGAGGCAAATGTTTACTGATCTCTTCCTGGATTGTGATCACAGAAAGGTAGGCAAAGCAGCTCTCAACCTAATTTCAATATGGTGATGCTTCCAGTTTGGTATTCCTCTGGGTCGCTGCTTTCTTTGTATTCTTCATGACTCTGGATACACTCTTTGTGCTTACTCAGCATTATTTTAGAGGACAATAGCTGCTGCATTGTCTTCAAATTCATAGTTCTTAGACAAAGAAGTAGCCAACAGCCTGGAAGCTGATGGCTAATTACAAACTGAGTAATGAAATGTGCTGACTTGAGGCTGAAGTTTGATGATTCTGGAGAATAAATTAACCACAGCCTTTACTACTTCTGGTTATTACCTGTCCCTGCAGCACAGAATGTTTGGATGCTAATTTGTCTATTCAGCCCTATTTCAGCAAAGATAAGCTGATAGCGATTGACCCTAACAAATGTGCACATTACTACAATAGGAATGTATCTTGTGTTAATAATGTTGCGTTAATTTATACACCTTTAGGGCTTCTATCAATAAATCTCACAGTTTAAATTTAAAATGCAAAATAATCTTTCTTTACAACCTCCCTGAGAAAAGTACTGTGAAGTTCAGCCACAGTTTGTGGACAGGAAATTAAAATGCAGTAAGTCAGTTACAGAGCTGGAAACAGAACTCAAAAGCTATAAATTGGTTTTCAGTGGCTCTAAACTCCATCTGTCATGCTCTGAATACACCTGCATCCCCATTAAAAAAAAAAAGGGGATCAACTTGTTAGAAAACCAGTAAATAGTAGGATCTAAAGAATCAATGGCATACGCTGTTGCCGAAAACTTGGGCTTAATCCAAAAAGTATGGTACTTGTTATCAGTAGCCTCAGTTAGCCAGTTGCTGGCTACTACACAGCAAATGGTTGTCATAATATTACAGTTTTCTCCCCTACATAAATGATATATTCCATCCAGCACTCCTCTAGTCATGTTTACAGCGTGCCTACCCAGAATGAACCGTGCTCTCCAATGTCACGCTAATGTCATTACCTCGAAGAGAATGGAATTACAGAGCACGTTTCGACACCAATGGTGTGTTTCAGAGAATAGCAGGTGAGCTGCTGTTTCAGGGATGAGGAGAGAAAAGTGTCTGCTTCACAGCTAGAAGACATTTCATTTTCTTACCACTCTGTCAAGAAGAGCTATGATGGGTCCTCCTGGGTAGAGTGATATATAAAGCCGAGTCCCGTCTTTGCCATGCATTTTGAAAGGATCCCTTCTTTCCCTTTCATGTTTTAATGTGACTCTCTTCCTATTATTTCCATGGCAGTAATCACCATCTCCACGCTACGAATCCCAGTGGAATCTCAGAGGCAAAGAGCCAAAAATACCAGCACAACATAACAAGAGTGAGCAGCTATCAGCACAAATGCCATTGCTGCCCAGACACACATGATCAGAGCACAAGCACGGTTGCTTTCTAGCCTCCGAGGTTGCCTTGCTCTGCAAATTGAGTTCACTAAACTGTAGCGTGGACCATGCAGTTCTCTTAAACCTGACCTGGTTTCTTTTGTACAGCTCTAATAGGTCCTGCTGCAGTGTACCCACAGGAAGATAAAAGATGCAAACAGACCCAAAGGCTTCCACGTGTTGAATGTGATCCATTACCTGCAGTGTTCATTCTGCAGAGCACAGCAATGCAGTTGTTTCAGTTCCTAACGTACGTGTTTGGTAGCAGGCAGTTACTCCAGCCTGCACGGTGAGTGTGGCTGGCTGCCTCAGTGCGCTGCAATTAGGGCCAGGGAGCTGAGAAAGCAGTGTTTAAATTACAGTCAAATTAGAAGGTATCCACATGATCATTATTATGATTTCAAATGCATGCATCCAGAAGGATGGCAGCTCAGCAAGAACAGCCTGGACTATACAGCAAAGCAGAAACTTGCCAAGACAATACCAGCACACAGTTGAATCACTGCTCTAAAGCCCCAAAAGGCAAGAAGAGCTCTGTGAAGTTGAAGCTTATTGTCTCTCCGTGCTCATGTGTATCAAATATAGTTTATTTTATACATTATAACAGAATCCGCATTAATTTTCAGGGATGTTTTAAGCCCGGGATTTTTAAATGCAACTGAATTTAGTCAGAGATTAGTTTTCAAACTTATGACATTTGAGACACTGCTGAGTACCTTTCTTGCAATACAGCAACAACAGTGTCTGCTTGCTCTTGACCTTTCATGAGTGTCTGTTCTTCCCATCTCGCTCGCTAACAAGCGTATTGTGCTGTTCCAGACACACACATCACATTTCCAGAAAAAACAACCAAGCGGTCAAACACTGACCTATCACTGGTCAAATGGCAGCTCTAGTTCAGTCTGTGTTGCTAAAGGAGTTACTCGTAGATCACAGAACATTGCTGAAAACAACCGAGAATCATCACCTGCCAATATCTAGGTGACAAGAAAATTAGGTCAACATGTGTCAACTCTCTCGCCACTAAAGCTGGCGCTCATTAAAAGTGGAGACAGGTTTGAGGCAGCTGCACAAACCCCGATGGCCCGCTGGGATTTACAGCGGGGGCCGTACCTGTCCTGCCGACACGGCTCAGTGCAAAGGGCTGCCGGGCAGGACACCTTCATCAGCCCCTCATGAAGTACAAAGAAACACGACATTTGCTAGCAAATGGAGGAACCCAGAAAGGTCGTGTAACTGGGTATAGGACCTTGGAACTGGTTTTCCTGTTGTAATGCTCCTCTCTTCCGTAGACAGCTTTCCGGTGGCACGTTCCTTCCAAGGTAAGCCCTAAGGAAAAGTGTCCTGAGATAACGCAGACCTCTGGTAGAAAGGCCAGTCTGTATAAATTGTAAATGTTAAACCCTAATTCATATCCAGGAATTTCTGAAAAGGAATTTACCATTTTTAACAATATCTAAAAATAAATGTATTCAATCTAAATCACAAAAAAAAAGTCTTCTAGAATCTGAGTTATCTAAATCCTCCAAGTATATTACTTTAACATGACAAAACCACATCTGAATCCCAAAATAACATTTTTATTTTCTTTTTAATAACACTTCATTCATTGATGTACCATTTTAATAAACCAAAGCTTTGCATTAGTGCTGCCAGCTTCAAGGCAGCCAGCAGATGATTGTGACAAGTAACAGCTGAAGAAATTTAAAGGGAAAATTAAGTGTGTGTAATGGAAATACTGAACGGAGAATCCAAATGTTATGCAGTGATCTGGTAACATCTTCAAAAGCACGTTCAGTGTTTGCATTTCTACTACACGGATGCAGAATCCAAATGGATATATTCAGCTGAAAAACAAACAGTGTGAAGAAATGTTTGCATGGGAGCGTGCAGGATATTTATATATAAATGTGAAGTAGATGAAGATACTGGGAATCAGGGCCTACATCTTGTACGTTTAGGGACGGAATTATGCGATGACGTTTGTTGTTCCAAACCCACACATGGTTGAAATTCAACTGTAATTTCCAGTGGTTTTTTTACCAGCAGTAATTAAGTTACAGGAGCCTGAAACACTAAAACTGGACTGGACAACAGGTTACACTTCAGTTCTGATCCTTTTCTCAGAACTGGGAAAAAGCTTTCAATTCCCTTTGGAGGAAAAGTGTTGCAGTAACAGAAAATGTGATTGATTCACTTAGTTTCCAGTATTAGCTTCCTTGGGAGGCACTTCTCCACTAAGGGTATCTCCCAGTTGTTTGCAAATCCTCTGTTCCTACACATCGACGCCATTAATTACGGTTTTAGATTATAAACAACAGTCATCTTGAGCTCATTTCCAGAAAAGAGCAGCAAACTACTTCCTCTATTTCTTCATCCTAAGGATAGGAAAAGGTCACAAAGAATTAAAAGCTTGGTGAATTTTAGATTTTGCAGTCTCTAAGAGCAAAATGTGAAAAGGAAAGCAGTGATTCACTTGGAAAGCTACTTGCTACAAATAATGAACTTAAGTAAATCTGTTCTCTGATTAACTGCTGTATGTCACCAACGGGAGGGAGATTACAAAGGTGGTGGGACTTAAATAGTGACAACAGGAATTCATCATAAAACGGAAAACTTGCAATCATTTAGATGTGCTTTACTTTTCAAACCCACAATTTCCTGATTGGAAATGACCCATTTCATTGTTATTGTCTGTGTACACATTCACCCTGAGCAATAGGGACATAATAACTCTGTGTGTTCCTCTGCACTGGAACTGCGGATACCTCTCTCACCTCTGTGGTCAAATGTGTATGAATTTTTAAAGGAAATCAGAGATGTTGTCATAATAGCTCAGATTTTTTGACTAATTTTTTTCGCAGGCAGTTGCCAGTGCATAATGCTTCATAGGAAATGATGGGGCACTAAACCAAACTACAACGTGCTGTCACTAACATAATACAGCACAGCCCATAATATATGTGAAAATTCTTCATAGTACTGTCAGGCAATCAATGTCTGTCCTGAAAGTGTGAAAGTTGATGTTTTGATCTGTACATGAAGAATTCCTTTGGCAGAAGTGGTTAAAATCATCTAACTATAATTTGTCAAGAGTATGCAAGAGGATGTCCCTGCTAAGTGACATGTATGAGGAGTTCCAGCTAAGCCCAGAGAAGAAATTTTTGCCTCTGCGAAATAAATTCACTTTGAAATCTATACTGATATTCTGGTAAGGGATGATTTTCAATCACAGGTAATTCTGAGCGAATGGTGCCTTTGTAGTGCTGCAAATGTTGATGCAAGCCTAAAGAACCAGTGAAAAAATACAATAATTGTAATCTTTTTGTCTAGGTTGGTGTCTTAAATAGACAAAAAATACTTGCCCTGCTGACAGACTTCTACGACAGAAGCCCTGGGATTGCCAGGAGGGGACTCTGTAACCCAAGACAGTGTAAGTATATGGGATGTTTCAACTGTGGTTAAAACGTCAGGAGGTCACATGAGGTTGTATAGTTAATATATGTTTTATAAGTGTTACCAGAAATGGACAGAGCCTAAAAAAAGGAGCCAGATGAATGCTGTGACCTATACACCATAATTTGCAAACATGTTTTGCAAACTGGGATGCAATGTTCTGAAATGCTTCAGCATCCAAAACTTCCCTTCCTACAAAATTCTGAAGTCCTTTCTGGAAATGGGATCAAAGAAAGGCTACTTTTCCCAAAACGATTGTCCTTTCTTACTGGGCAATTCTAGAAGTTAATTTTGAGTTTACACTAAAAGTTCTCTAGGAACATTGAAAGATAAATTAAAAACACAGTGAATCATCTACATGGAAGTAAAATATTTTCAAGATATTAGACATTAATTGCTAAGATCAAATGCAAGGCAAATTACAGCTTTCCTTCTTAGTATGGAGAACTACGAAACATTTATTTCAAAAGAAATATTGTGTAATCCACAATAACAAGTGCAGTTCTCTGCAGGCAAGGCCTTCTTCTGAAGTTCAGCATTTCTGAGCTGCATGTTTGCAGAGGGTACTTTCTGCTAGTTCATATTTGCTAGGGAATGCCTTTTTTCTTTAAATTTTCTTAGGCAATACTAGAGAACATAAAACCAATGCGAATTATCAATTTATCAATATTTTTTTCTATTTTAGGGCCAATTATTGAGCTGCAAGAGATTGAGCTCGCAGATTTATGGGGAGGCCTTGACCGGGATGTTTGTGAGGATCTCAGTGAAAAGTTGGTCTTGTCTCAAACAGAAAGTTCTGAGGGAGAGATTTTAGCACATGAACCTGTAGAAGACAATAGAAAAGGCACATATGGAACGAGAGCTAATGTCAGAGGAGGTCTTTTAGAAGAAATGGGCATGAGTGAAGCTGAGACTGGAGGAATTTCAAAGGAAGAAAACCAAGCAGCAGAATCAAATGGTGCTGAGTTGAAAAAGGAAGGTGAGAACAGCATGTCAGCAGTAAAAAGCACTGATGCTGAAGCTAGTGAGAAACCCAGTTTCCATGAAGACATCAAAACTGAGACACAAACTGAGTCTGCAGGTGCAGACAGACAGGAGGAAGCTTTCAAAGGATCAGCCTCTACTGGGTATAGTCTCAGTAGAGATGGAGAACCTGGGTCTGAAAAACAGGTGGAGGAAGAGGAATTTAGCCTGGGTAGAGAGCCTGATACAGAAACAAATAGGGAAGAAGATTGTTGTATCTTGGACAGAGAACCTGGCTCAGAAGCGCAGGTTAGTCAGGAGGAGGAGAACTGGATTACAGAGACAACCAACACAATTTCAGGACCGACACCTGAAGCTACAACCATGACCTCAGAAGACAGAGCTGTGGCAGACATGGATGTCATTGATTCAAAACAGGATCTTCCAATTGCAGAGGTGAAAGAAACTCCTGCGAGAAAAGGGAGTTTTTCTAGGCAGCAGGGCAGCCAGGTTGGCCAGCAGACAAGCTCAGAGGCAAGACTGCAGGATGAGGACCTTCTGCAAGACCAGGATAAAGGTAAAGCATTCTCCTTTGTTCTGGCAGACCTTGATCTTTTTCAATGTATACATTTGGACTGGTTTAATGATAGGTCTGTTTTTAATCCATTTCAAAACTATTGAAAGCATGTGAGTGATTTCTGAACACACAACACCACAAGCTTTGTTATCTTCTCAGCACGGTGTCTTCTGCCAAGGTTTTGGAGCATTTTTCTCTCACAGGATGGCAGGTGAGTCACTTTGCTGGTGATCTGTATTCAAGACACTGAGCAGACCCTTTAATTCAAGTGGGGACTTTCTGAAGCTGCACCGTTTTTATAATAAGGAGAAACTTTACGTTCTGTTTCACTCTGTAATATAACAAGACAGGAGCCTGAGCACGTTAAATATAGAAATGACTTTTAGTAATTTTTAGGCTGTGTTTGCCCATAGGGAGATATATTACAAGATCATATAGCAGGAGCCTTTTATTTAATCTCTCACTGTGTTTCCAAAATAATGTCATACTTCTTAATTGTGCACAAAGGCCCTTGTTCTAGGAAGGCTGTGGTCGGGCAACTGTGTGTTTCCTAAGAGGTATTTAAGGACCAACCTCCTTGCTCAAGCTCTGTGAATATGCTCTTGTGTCTCTCAGTTTAAAACACTGCAAGAACTGGGTCTACGTTGCCAGAGCAGTTTAGCAACAAACTTATTACGTAAAAGGCTGTAAAGCTGATGGCACAGCCCACTGGTACCTACAGCTTCCTGCGGTTAACTTCCAGTATGCAGCACTCACCTGTCATTCAGCCAGTCCCTGGATGTGAATCCTGCATTGTTTGAGGCACGAAGTACTTCCATCTTCAGAGCAGATTCCCACCCTGTTCGCACTGAAACGATGGTGTGGTGGTATGATGCTCTTCGAGAAAAAGGGGGACGGAAACAAGAAGTGTGAATATCATTTTAAAGCTGTTTTGGAAAATAATCTTATTACTCTTGCTAAAATGGATATTAGTAGTTGGACTTAAGTAACATTTAACCAGGTGAATTTCAGGAAGCAGTACTTCCAGACAGTAAAAATAAATAACTACTGATAACAAGGGTAACTCTAGGGACCCAGAGCTACATTTTACATGTTAGTCAGCAGGGTGCTCAGACTAGTAAGATCTAGTTCTGAAGTGCCTGGGCCTGAGTTGTGGGCCCCAAGCTGGAGTTGACCTGTGAATGAGTCACAGCCTAGCAGAATGTTTTGTTTTTCCAATTGGCTTCATGTTCCAGAGGCAGAACCTGGCCCACCTGTGTCTCTGTGGCTCTGCCCTCACCCAGGTGGTCATGGTTGGGCTGGTGGGTGAGGCCAGGATTATATTAACCAGGAGCTGATTAGTTGAAGGAGCTTTCTGTTGGGTGTGGCTTCTGTTGGGGCTGGTGGCATCTTGCTGAGCTCTCTGGGTGGTGTCCTTCCATGCAAGGGCCACTGAGGAGCCATCTCTGTCTGTTGTGTCCAGCAGGCGATGCTGGCACCACAGTGGGCAGTGGAGGAGCTGGGCCCACAGGAACCTCTGGCAGGACTGTCTGAAAGAAGACTTCTGAGGGGCTGTTGCTGAGTTCAGCCTTGTCCTGTGTGATCAGGCAACTGATGGCAGCGTAAACCAGCACAACAGGTTCACAGAGCATTTCTTTTTAAAATTGCAGGTCCAGCACACTCAGACAGACAGGATTCTCCAGCTGAAGCTAGCCAGGAGTTTGAAGTGCCATGGTCAGGTGACTGCTCATGTCAGCTCTTCTCATCTGCTTTAGAAACTATAGCTTGGATATATGTATTTAAAGGCTTTTAGGAGAGCTGCATCTGGTGTCTGTTTTAAAAGCTTATATGATTACAAGGTATATTTTGTCTTTCATCAGGTGACCTTCTGACTTATGACCTAAGTTGCAGGTACAGCAGCTATGGAGCAAGAATTCCAGAGGACTGGAAGTGTAAGAACACTAGATTTCCAGGTATTTGGCTGTAAAGTTGTGTGTTCACTTGGGCACATAGAGGCTGGCAGCGTCTGCAGACAGGCCAGTACTGCTGTGAGCTGAAAGTTTGGGCAAGAATATAAACACTAATTCCTGAAGCTGCCCTCAGGACAAGAGCAGTGCAGCCTTTGTCTCAGAAGGCCACTTGCTGTATAACAGTAATTTCAGCTCACCTGTATTCAGTGATTTGACCTGGATGTATGATAGCATCTATGCTAGACTGGAGCATAAATCTGAAGAGATACTATTAGAAGAGTATAAGCAGATTAAGGCCCTTAGTCAGCATGGAGTCAGTCTGTGTTCAGCCATACTTTCACTGGATAGGAAGTGCAGGATCCAGGACTGCGTTGGTATCTGCCACGGGGCCAGCTTTAGGGTAGCATTTGGCCTCCCCATGACACACTGTGCTTTCTGTCCTTCAGACTTAGGTCCTATCATGGCAGAGATTCAGAACCATCAGGCTTCTACTAGGAGTGCCTTTGATGAAAGCTGCCTCAACCTGCCACAGTTTGTACAGCTCATGGAGACATTTGTTGGTGAAAACATTTCCCTGCCTACTGTGAAGAGGCTTATTGCATTTATCAAAGAAGAATACAAACAGACAGAAGAGGATAAAATAGAACTAGAAAAGTAAATATTGATAAGTTTTGCTGATCCCATGTCCAAACAAAAAACAACCAAATGCCGACAGACACTGACAAAGTCAACACTTAATCTCTTGCTGGCAAAGCCATTCACTTGCAGTTTTGCATTCTCTATTTTGTCAAGAGACCTTTTCCCCTGTTGTTTTCACATGGATCCTTCCTCCCTGGCCCTAGAAGTGATGACAGACTCACCCTGTAAGAGGCTGTCTGTCTTTTCTGGAGCTGGACTCAGTGAGACAGCGAGTTGATAGTTAATTGTGAAAGAGCTCAAAACATTCCATTCTGCTTATTCACCTTTATAATAGCCAAGAACCTGATCTCTGACCTACTGCACTGGTATCTGCATATGAGGTTGTGGATGTTTGGGGGAGGATTTGAAAACAAGTGTGTTTGGTTTTGCTGTGGGCACGGCTGTTTGTGAATGTGCACACGCTTCTTTGTGTTTAAGTTACAAGGTGCTCTGGCCATGTGTTGGAAAAAAAACTATTCCCCTTCAGCAAGATCCTCATGTACAGCATCAGGGTGCCTCATATCACTTCAAAGTACAGATGTATTTTGTGGTGGGTCTGTCCATAGTAGCCTGTCTAGCTGCATTTTCCTCAGACCTCTTCCTAGTTTCCCTCCGTGCTGCTGACCTAATTTGGATGAGATATTGGATCTGACGGCTCTACTGTCCTCACGCTGAACACAACACATGCTGCCAGTATTGTGGCCTTTGAGAGAATTCCACTCCAGCCATTTATCCCTGTGTGCTGTGCAGACGCTGGGTTTAAAGGACAAATTGTACATGCGTGTGCTTGGAGCCCACACACTTGAGGGCAGCACCAGCGAAATCACAATGTCTGGAAATACAAATTGTCACATCTTTGGGTGTTACTAACAAGGCTGTGGTCAGTTCTTGCTGGGAAGATATCTGTATTCTGGGACCCTTGCCCTTGCCTGAGTTGATCTCACCTTAGATTGAGCGTGGGCTTCGTTTGTTCGCCGGGAAACCACCCTCTGCAGTGCTGATTCTGCCTGGTAAAACTGAACTGTCGGTTGTGTTTCGTGTTTCCAAGTATCTCCCAGGTTTAATGATTTATGTCCAGGTCTAAGCTGTGTATGTACAGATTTGGTCTGACCCATAGAAAATACTGTATTTTCCATATTTGTGTATTTCCGTATTTCCACTGAGCATCAGTGTCCAGGAATTATCAAGGACCATCTGTTCCTCTGTTGTAGGTTCACTGTGTCTTCTGCTTGGCCCAACGGAAACTGCTTCTGGAGGCACTTTTTGAAAAGTGGGACAACAATGCATCTGGGTTTCTGGACCTTGAAGAGGTGGATGCTGTTCTGAAGACATTCAAGGAAGGGATGGAAATAGAGGCTTTGAGAAAGGGTAAGGAAACAGCTCTGCTCTGAGAGCAATGTCAACACAGTAGGCCTTGAACCACCCAATGATAGTGCTAATGAAGTTGTTGGCAAGCATTAGTCATTTTTTGTTTTTCCAAGCAGTCATAAGCATAGGAATGGTTATCCAGACCTAGCTCCGACTCCTCCGTGGCAGATTCCCACTCAGAGAGGTAGCTCAATGCTTCCGTGACATTGTAAGGTGTAGAAAAATTATTTCAGCCGTAACATGTGATGTGTACCTGTGACACGGCAGTGAGAAACGCATGTCAAGCCTGAGGACACGTTTTGCACGTTTAGTCTGTCTGTGTTATCCAGTGATTTTTAATAGATACATTTTACTGTGCTATCTGCAGGAACACGTCAGGAGAGAACACCAGCTTTCCTTATGGGTCTCAAAGAGTCTTTAGTAATCCACAGTGTTTCACAGCTCTCATCAATTAGCAACTTTGAGTCTCACTTCCCTGCTTGTTCATTTCTCTGAATAAATTTAGCAAATTTGGTCCTTGACAGAGTAGTCTTGGGTCAGAGGGAAGTGCTGCATCTTCACCTGGACCTTCTGGCAGCCTCACACGTTAACATGTGGACATTAGGAGCTCTGAAATACTATATAAGCGATTAAGAACATGTCTGCGTGTGTGCTGGGGTGGAGAGGATGGGTTTGTTCATCTCCACGCATATCTTTGCGTTGCTTGTTCTGCCACATGTTACTGAAAATGGCTCATTTTGGCAACAACCAAAATCTCTTTACTGTTCAGCTCACTTGAGGCAGCTGGTGGGGTGGGGAGTGCACCACCGTGCTACAGTTAATTGTCCCCAGGCTGCAGCCAGAGAAGAACCTGGCAGTTCACTGCTAGCTTATATTCAAAGCATGCCAGAACGCTACAGAAATGTGGAAGGACGTAGTTGCTTCCATGAAGGGTTCATAAACTAAAGGACAGATAAATAGAAAGATAGCATAGCAAAATCGAGACCACCTACAAGTAACAAAACCTATTTCTAGCAGCTTCAACGTCATCTCTCAAAGACATCGTGGAACAAGCAGGTTTGGGCAAAGGGTTCACAGACATCGCGCTCCTCTTGGGTGAAAACACAGCATGAAAAGTGTAACAGTACAGATATAATGGAGAAAAAAATTCATTATGCTGTGGCTCAGTAATGAAGGCACTCATCATGCCATGGGCAGCTCCATGTGTATTTCTTTCTTCATCTCTTTTTTCAGAGAGAGGAGAAAGTGAAGCTGAAAATCCAAACATTTTTACACCATCAAAAAATTCTCCATCCTGCTTCTGTCAGTGAATCAGAAATTAATTTAAAAGATACTGAATGTTCTTCAGACGAGGGGCAGGATAAGACAGCATTAACAGTCAGCTCCACCATGACTGGGGCCAGTTAGTAATTGCTGCTTCCTACAGCTAAAATCACTGATAAAATGCCCCTTGACTTCTGTGGGCAGAGGAGGAGAATCTCCGTTCCCATCAACACCCGTGTCTTGGTGCACTGGGCGGCAATCAGGGCAGCTCTCTGCCCGTTCCTGCACATCATTAAATCAAAGCATTTTCTATTACGCTGTTCCTTGTAGCCCACTGCATGTGCTGATCACAGAATACTCCCTGCCTACCAGCCAAGTCACACTTCTTCCTCCCTGTCTTTGCTTGCTGAGCTCGCTACTCAGAAGCAGCTTAACAAATCCCTCTCTTTTACTCCTTCGGGTCCAACAGGATTTGAAATCAAGATGCAGAAAAAATGATGCAAGTGTTAGTCATGGCAGTGCTGAGGAGAGGCGCTGCCGGGAGCATCCTCAGGCAAGCCCAGCCGGGGCAGAGCGCCCGGTGCATCCCGGCTGTCCCTTCTCCAGCCAGGAGCCCGCCTGCCGCTTCCAAAGGCTGTGCAAGAGCACCCCCGTGAGCCCGGAGCTCTGCCTGCGTTGCAGAGGGAGCTTGGAAGAGCTGGCACACGGCTGGAACAGCGCGGTTAGACCTGCTGCCCGTTTCAGTAACATCTGCAGAGAAACCGGTGCGGTAAATGCACAAATTCATGCTCAGTCTGATAGGATGACAAGGCTCAGATGAGCGCTGCTGTCCTCACCTCTGTACGACTTCAACAGAACTTCCGGTTTTGTTGCTCTTTGTTTATGAGATTTAGCACAACGCAAATGTTATTTCAAAAATTCACCAAAGGCACCTAAAGAGGGGTAATTAAGAATGACAGTTACTTCGGAAGGCCTCAGAAGAGAAATACAACGTCTGCAAATACTGTATATAATGGAAAATCCAGGAGTATGGGTGACCTGTGGAATAATCTGTACTCTCTGGCCTTTCCATTTTAATGGAATTAATTTAAAGGGTTCAACAGCTATTAGTGTATGCAGAACGCTACCTGCAGCCCAGCCCCACCAGCCCAGTCTCCATAAAATTTGGTTCTGATATGAAGATACCTCTGATTTTTTATAACTGCAGTACCTTTCCTATTTTCCATTGATGCTTGTTGTTTAGGTGTGTTGCAGAGGTACAAAGGGGACACAGGAGCAATGCCTTGCGGGTTTCTTTCTTGGTGGGTGAGAAAGGAGGCATCTAGAGGGAAAGGCGCATCCTGTCAGGAAGCTGGGGATTACCTGTCCTGATGACAATTTACATTTAGGAGACAGCTCAAAGGCAGCCAGAATGATGGACTGGAGCACTCTATGCACAGCCAGTTTAGGGCTTGATTCATATTTTGCACGAGAAAAGCAGAACATTTTATTCAAATAGCCTGTTCCTGTCTTATCTTCTGTTTCTTCTATTAGCAAAGAAACACCTTTGCTCCCGTTTCCCACAGCTGAGCAGAGTGGGGAAGCTGTCCCCAAAGGCATTCCAGAATTTCCTTGAGTTAGTTGCTTCTGAGTTCACTGGTGATGAGGATGAAGCTATCGATAACTTGGTGGAGTTTCTGACCACAAGCGTGGAACGAAGTCCCACGGAGCGCTTGCAAAGCGTAACCAGGAGGAAATGGCTGCGCGATATCCAGCGAGCAGCTGAGAGCAGTGGAGCAAGCATAGAACCGGTTTACAAAGCAGTGTTTAAGACCCTTTCACAGGTGAGCATCCCAAGGAGCACAAGAGTCGTTTGTGTTGGGATTTTGACACTGACTTCAACCCCTGGTGCACTTGAGCGGGACTCGCAGGCAGCATGGGGAGCTGGGCTGAGGCTGCCTTGTGCTTCTCTGTGCTTAGCTGGTGTTGAGGAGAGCCGTGGTTATACACAGAAAGAGCTGCAGATCCGCCCATACAATGGATCAAATGCATCACATGGATACTTAGGTCTCACTTTTTGAGAGTTTTAGAGCTTCTGAAATGAAACATGCCAGTCTCAGTGTGGGACAAAGATGGTTACTTTCTAGGGGAGTTATAGTTTAATTTTTAACTTGCAGCTGCAGCTTTAGATGTTTGTGCTCACCTTTAAAGCCCTCCTCAAAGCAAAACTTCTCTCATAGCAGCTGTTCTTACAATATTTAGGTTTGTAAATGTAGCAACTCTGGCACTTGTTTGTCTGATTTTTCCAAAGGATTCTCCTATTGGACAGGAAAGAGTTTTGCTTAGGCACTGGTTTTAATTAGGGATTATTTTTATATTTTTTATATTTTTATGCTCCTCATTAGCAGCGGGAAAAAAGAAATCCATTTTCCTTGCCAAGCAAAATACCAAGTGTTTTTGCTTGTAACAGAGCATGCCGGTCAGCTGCGATCCCAGCGTAGCCACGTACATGTCATGCACTTGGTGCATAACATACAAAACCAGGGACCCAGAACAGCATCTCCGCAAAATATGAGACAAGTGCTAAGTACATGAAATAAGTGTAATGGCCAATGGCTAATGTACATAATGTAACGGGAAACATTCGGTTGCTAGGATGCAGAAGCTCATGGGGATAGCAAGAAGATCAGTGCGTATATTGCCCTTTTGGAAGAGAACCAGCTCTCACCAGAGCGCGGACAGATTCTCCTACACTATGTGGCATGTACTGCAGATGATGCTCCATATGTTCTAAACCAGATATTGTACAGAGACATGAAAGGAGTAAGGTAAGAAAAGCTGCAAATAACTGTGCCTTTTTCTCAAAAATATTTGGAATGCAGGGGCAGCAGGCAGTGTTTGGGGGGCAGTGCAAACAGAGGTTGATAGAGTGCTCCAGAGAGGAAATCTCCTCGGGGACTGTTGAGGAATGATTAATTATCATCTGCATGCCCTTATACTTTGCATGGTCTACTTAGAAGTGCTCTGTTTGGGATTTCACTCCTTTCCTTGGGGAGATTAGCTCACAGTCTAATAAATCTCATCTTTTAGCAAACATCTATTATACTGGGCCTACATCTTCTTCTTTAAAAATTAATTCCCTTACACCAGTTTACATCCACGGGGTATTTTTTGAGAACAATGCCTTTCCTTCCCTAGTGCTTACTTTAAACCGCTTTCATGCCTCTTTACTCCTTGTTTCCAAAAGCTAGACATATTGTCTCTGTCTTTAAATATTGCTTCTTCTAACCTATTACATGTAACTGCTGCTTGCTTCTGTATTCCTTTTCATTACATTAATTAGGTGATGTTTTAAAAATGTCCTAAGGATGAAAAGTGCCTTATTTATTACCACTGTCTTTGGGATGCAAGTGGTAAATGTGGTATTTCTGGGTGTGGTCAGAGTAAGGAGCTAACACCTTCCTTCTCTGATGCCAAAAAGGATGGAGAGATCAAAGCTGTAGTTATCGCTTTGCTGAAGGTTTTCTCTTACTCTTAACAAACCTCCTCATAAGTTTATTTTTCAGCTTTGCAGCTGTTGAAGAGGGAAAGCCAATCCATGTTCCAAGAGTTCAGCTCCATGGAAATATCCACTTCTGGAACTATGACCGCCCAGTGGAGGAGAGAAAAGGTTCATTCCTGGTACTGCCGTTGCATGATGCTCACTGGAGAGTCTTTGGCATTCTAGGACTTGACACTCTTCGGGACCAGGATGAGAAAACCATCTTTCTGTCCCGTGAGATTGGCTTCTATCAGGTGGGCACCATCAGAAAGCAGTTTGTTAGACCACTCTTTGGAGAGCTGTGAATTTTACATGTTTGTTCTGAGTAAACGTAAGATGTACGACTAAGAAAAGAATGGTGGGCCCCTTTTTACTGTATATGGTGCAAGTGGTGTGAGCAGAACACCTTATCAATATCTTACTGATTAGCATCTTATCTGTAGCTGATTATCAGGTATCACTTCTTCAACAATTTGGTGAAGCTTCTCCTAACTAGTAAATTAATTGCACTTCTGTGCAAAGCCCAAAGATAGTGACTCTTATTTCCTCAGGATCTGAACCTCAGATTTTGCTTGTTTCCATAAAGTGCCATGAAATCTTACTTGTTATGAGCCACAGCAATCCGGATTTCTTCGGGATGCTTAGAATCATCCTCATTGTGGATGCATCATCCTGGCAGCAGGGAGCGCAGCAAGCCAACGTTACCAGTCAGTTTGGCCATCCACACTAAAACCAGCTTTGTCTAGTTTAGGACTTGGCTGGGATCTGGCTACTCTGGAGCTTTACAGCGTTGTTTGATAAGGGCCATTTCACAGTTTTCAGCTTTAAAAATTCCGATTAAAATAACTTGTTACAACCATTTTGCTTCATTTTGCTGCATAAACGTTTCCCCAGCTATTTTCCCCCAAATTGTATGGAACCCTCTGGCTCATTTGAAGGCTTCTGCTTTCACAGGGTGTTTCCCATGCATTCAGCAAAGCCTACCACCACACCTGCACACTGGAAAATATTCAACAAGTGACTGTAACCGCTCTGGACTGGTTGTATCCCAGGGCACCCAGCATCCACGCTGTTACACTGTACCTGGTGGAGCCTGGCACGGATGAGGTAGGCAGAGTAAAGGCCTGTAATAGTCAGGGGCTGAAAGGCTGCTTTAGAGAGGACATGCCTTTTCTAGCTGCCTCTGATTTCCTAGTGATTTTATCATAAAAACTGAAGCTTGCCTGAGATTCTTGTGTCCGCCTGTGCAACAAAAGGGCTACAAAGGTGGAGGGGGAAGTTTCCCTCTGTAAAGGAGGCCACTCTGCATTCTTTTCATCCTCCCATGGAAAACAATTCAAGAGTGCTGCTAGTATAGCTCCGTTCTCCATGGGCAAAGGGAATATTCTCCTAATTCAATCCTCACAGCTGCATAGCAGTTAATAGAGCAAGCCCCCCCACTCATCCATCCATCCATCTGTAGGTTAGCCAACACTGCAAGTCCCTGCTAAAGCTTTGCTGTCTGGGACCTCCACGAAGGGAAATGCTCTTCTGTGGAGTTTCTGTGCATGTCAAATTTATGGTATTTTGTAGGGAAAAAAAGCATGTCCTAGCTAATGTATTAGCTCTTCATTCTGAACTAATGTCAGCAGCCCAGAGATAAATACAACCCAGGAAGTGGCTGCTTCCCAATTAGCCAGCTTGCAAGGGCAGCCCCCCTCCCTGCAGGTCATGTTCCAGTTGTTCCGCAGGCTCTCTCGGGCCCTGGGAAGCTTGTCATTTCACATACAAGGGAGTTAAGAAGATGAAACGTGTATGCAATATTTAGGACTGATCCTGTGTCATCCCAAAGTCTGTATGACATCTGCTGTAGCCATAATTCAGCTGCTTCCTCTGATAAGCATGGTTTATGTTGGCAGCTTTCTGTCGCCATTCCAGGCTCTGCACTGCTCCCTTGTTAGCTGCCTGATAGCCAGGTCATTTGCTCCCCTCTGTGCTTTTCACGTGTCAAGGCACACTGACAGACACGTGACATGAGAGAGAGGACTGGGGAAAAGAGGGGAAACCTCTGCTTGGCCTGTGGGTGTTCCTCAGTGTGGAGTGTAGGGGTGGATTAGATAGTCTGGCTGAGGGAGGTCCAGGGCACGTTCTTCCTGCAGCTTGATGAGTACACTCTGGGAATAAAACCAAGCATTGTTGGGAGATGTCTTTAAACCATCCCATTGCATTGAATGTACATAGGAGTTTCCTTTAAGAAATAAACAATTTTCTCCCTCTCCAAGCTTCAAAATGGCCGTTCCTTTCTTGGATGCAGTTAAACCTCCCTTTTCTCTCTGGCAGACATGGGACTACACTCTGCGCAAGATGGTTACTACAGATAATACAGGACAAAAAGAAATTAATAGCTCTCCTGTCCTCCTCAGAAAAGAAAACCTATTAAGGTAGGCTCCAGCACCGGCAATTGAACTGGTCACCTCTGGTCCTAGACTCCAGTCTGCATCAGGCATCATCCACACTACACAAAACCCACAGGAATGCAACCCTGCAAGTGTCTGGCTGTAGTTCTCTCACTGTCAAGGCTTCTTGTGTGTATGCATGTGATACTGGATTATGAAGGGCTGAGGAGTATTTTCTCTTTGAGTTTAGGCCTGCAAAAACTTAACTTCCAACTTAAAGCTTACCAGCTGAGCTGCCAAGCAAGCTTGACATCTGCGTGAAAGGTTTGCAGGATTAGAGCCTACACTGAACTATTGTGCTCGTTAGAATAATCTTTTTTCCTGGCCATATTAGTCTCATTTCCTTCAACTATCTATTTCCTTCCACTGCCAAGATCTTCACAGACATGTCTTTTAAGCATATCATCCTTATTGGTTGAACAGCCATTTGCTGTTCCAGCAGATGCTTTTGCTTTTTATGAAACTCTAAAGAACAAATGTCAACATGGTTATAAACAGGAAACCATTTTTAAAGTAAGGTTTTAAAAATTCTTATGATTTTCAGCAATTGCCCTGGCTAAGGAATATTGTGTTCCACACTGCTATTTGCCCCTTTTTTTATATGGCTTGAATGCTAGTTAAAGCTGTGCATATTTCTGTCCAGGGAAACAAACAATGATTTAGTAATGTAATACCTCTGTTTTAACAACAAAGTAAAATACACTAAAGAAATTACCAGAAGAAACTGGAATAGTAAATTCTAGTACATTTTCCTCTGTGCTCTCATTTCAGAGATTACCTATTTCAGTGCACAGACAGTTCAGGGGTTGTTCGCACCTCTGTCTACGGACAATACCACATTGCAGTACCTCTCCGTGACCTGTCAGGACAAGCTCTTGGCCTATTTGATATCAATATCGGACACCACCAGAAATTACCACCTCATGAATATAAAGACCTGCAGAAAATGCTAAAGATGACCCAAGCTGCCTGCTCTGAGATGCTGAAGATGTCTTTAGAGAAAACAGAACCAACCTATGTACTGGGTATCGTGCATACAGAGCCAAGATAGATTTCTTAGGGGTGAAATTAGGAATCTCAGTAAAACCACATCTAAAGTATCATTCCTACAGATACAAACCATGGGTACATGTGAACCCCTCCCGAGCAAGTCTAAGTGCTTAGGAGAGTACAGCTAAACAGCATGTTTAGATTTTCACTCTGGTTCACGGGTTATTTTGTGCCCAAGTCCCACTGAAATCAAAGGTGTGAAGCAAGGTGCTTTGTTGCCTTCAGGGATCTAGCATGTCCTCCTCAGAACTGCCCCAGCCAAGATCAAACTGTGAATGTCACAGTTACATAATTTTCTGTGTGTCTGAACCATTCATGGTCTCAGGGCCTCTTACCCTTGAGGCAAGTTTTGTCTCCTTCTCAAGCACATACCCATTCTTTGCAAGTTTTGTAGGATTTTTGGGCTGTT
This sequence comes from Eurystomus gularis, assembly GCA_013400335.1. NCBI lineage: Eukaryota > Metazoa > Chordata > Aves > Coraciiformes > Coraciidae > Eurystomus > Eurystomus gularis. The sequence goes on along the minus strand of VZZY01021104.1, from coordinate 379,286 downwards.
ATACAAATCTATCAGTCAAGGAGACAAAGAGTTAATAATTAAGAGGCCTTTCAGTCAATAACATTTCTTGAGTAGCAGATGTTTCTGAGCAACTTCTTGAAAGGTTTGCTTTTGATTCCAGAGGCAGAACGCGTGGCAAATTTGAGGCATGCAGGGATTTTGTTCCACCGGTTCATGCTGCAAGACCTGCGTGAGTGTATCCAGAAACTCGATGCTGAGAGCTTTGCCGAAATAAGGAGCTATGTAGAACCTCCAGCTCTGGTACATAACATAGTTAAGGCTGTGCTGTTGCTTTTCCATCCAAACTGGAAGGGCTCAGAGAAGACTGAGAACTGGAATCAGTGTAAACTGGTGAGACTTCAAAATGTTGAGACTTTGTTTTCCGTTCTTACTCCTCCAAGAAGATATAGTGGAACTTGGCAAGGGTGAATTGCCAGTGAAATAATCCATTACCTCCAGATTTCCTATATGCTTGTCCTAGCCATCTTCCATTCTGTAACCCTCTCTTAAGTTTTTGGCCACCACCTGACTCATTTTGTTCTTTGCATTGCAGAAACTTGATGACAATTTGATTCAGGAGATTTATTGCTTTGATCCAACTGCTGCACCTGTGCAAGTCCAAGCAGAGCTGTTGCTGGACTGCATCACTGGTAAATATCATCCACTAATTGTGAGATTGCCAGACACGGCTCAGCAATGAAACAGTGTCAGTGGCAACCTCCACCTGAGTGCTTTTAAGGTCCTTACTTCAGAAATTAACTTTGATTTCACCACAGATTAAACAACATATAAAGGGTCCTAAATATCTGCAGTCTTTTTCTGGTCAATAAAAGTCAACCTGTTAAATTTAGAACTAAAATTCACTGCCTTAAGGAAAGGGGAACAGATCAGCTTTGAAACCTGCCAGAACAAGTGATCTCATTGTAAACTTCCAGATAAACGTATTAGGAATGATGGTTCTTTTGGCAAGTAATATGTAAAGACATATTAAGAATGATGGTTCTTTTGGCAAGTAAATCTACTTCAGACCTCTGTGCCCTGCCGAGGGACTGACCCAGCGCAAACAGCAACATGATTGTGGGAGGACAGTGTCAGCCCTCCTCTTTGTAAACACCATCTGCCAGGTACTTAATACACGCACTGGCCATAGTCAGGAGCTGGTTTTCCGTCTGTCTTTCTCTCCTTTAATGAATGTGGGTTATTTTGGTGCCAGAGCACTCCAGAGGCTATTATTATTTGCATTATCTCTGCAAGAGAAATGACTGTTGAGATCTCTCCCTTGATGATCTAAAGCCAGTATGAGAGGCCTGTTAAAAATCAAAAGTGGACAAGACTTGTTAATTTAGTTGGGGGTATTTATTAACAATACTCTGCCTACTGATGAACAGTGAACACTTAATGCAGTCAGAGTTCCTTTTCATGCGTTCCCCTCATGCGTATGAATCTGGAATTCACTGGAAAACATGAAGCAGGATCCTAGAGGATCCAGTCTCCTTCCAGTTAGGGACGCAGATGTAACTAGAAAGAATTCAGCTTTAGCAAACTGCTGCTATGCCACAAAAAGTTGGTTTCCCAGAATGGAGTCTGAGAGAGTAGTGTCAGGTCAGTGGAATGAATACAGGTAAAACCCCCAGTTTTAGGTATTCCTTTATAATGAACATCAGATAATTCCCCTGTGTTCCATATATGTGTGCTGTAATACAGAACAGAGCACAAAACAACCTACAGTCTATCGACAGCGCAACCTTTGATGGTATGAGTCTGTGGGGACCTTTAATAACATTTAGTAAAAGAGCTCTGAAGGAGAATAATTCTTAAATCAAATCTGAGCTTGGAAAAAAACCCCACTTTTCTCATTACATTTTTAATTACCAAATGTTTAGCATTAAAATGTAGCAGAGTGCTTTGTACGCAGGAGACCCACCACAATACAAAATAAATTCTGATGAAAAGGCATTTCTGTGCTTGCCCAGTCACTGTCACTGTAATGCACCACCATTCTCTGGGGTGGAATTACTGGACTCAGGGAGAGCCCCACTGGTAGGATAATCTTCTGTTAGCCTTGTACCAGCTTTGACTTGGCTTTTGGAGTTAACGTCTCTTCTGAAAGGAGGTTGTAGAGAGGTGGTCTCTTCTCCCAAGTAACTAGCAATAGGATGAGAGGAAACGGCCTCAAGTTGCCCCAGGGGAGGTCTAGATTGGATATTAACAAAAATTTCTTTGCTGAAAGAGTGGTCAAGCACTGGGACAGGCTGCCAGGAAAGCGGGGGAGTCACCATTCCTGGAGGTGTTAAAAAAACACATGGACATGGCACTTTAGGACATGTTTTAGTGGTCACGGTAGCGTTGGACTTGATGATCTTGAAGGGCTTTTCAACCTTAATGATTCTATGATGCTGTTATCCTGTTTCAGGTGTTCCTAGAGCAGAGGTGTGGCAGCACGGCTCCCTCCCAGCCGAGTTCCTGTACCACTGGGTGCACTCCTGCCTGTCGCTGGCACAGATCACAAGGAGCTTACGCAGCCAAAAATCCCATCTTTAGTCTCTTTTCACATCCAGTTCTAGTGTGCCTCCAATTAAATATCTTAATTCCTCATCCCACCTTAGTGAATCTGGTATTTGACACCTTTTATTAAATTAATGGTTATTTTAATTTTTTTATTTTTTATGCATAGCCACTAAATATTTGTTGTTGAAGATGGTAGGAGGGTCTGTTAGCGATTATTAAGAAAAACCACTACAAACGTTAAAGGAAACAATTTTGGTAGTTTAACTGCTGAATTTAAAGAACTCTATTAAAGGGTTTTTTTTAGTTTTTGTTTGTTTTGTTTTAATGGAAAAGAGAGGCAGGGATGGGTTTATGACTACCAACAATGCTCACATACAGCAAAAACCCTGAAGATTCAGTCTTTCTAAATTGCTTTTTGGGAATAATTTTAAGCAAAGGCTGTTAATCAGCATTTTGTCAAGTTCTGAACATGTTGCGGAAAAGCCCTCCTCTTTCAATATAACAAAAAAGGCTTTTCTGATTGGGATGAAGCTTGAGATTACACCCAGCTGCACCGTCAGCAGCAAGATTTCATCTTTCCAATAACGCTTCTTTTGGCAGAATCACTTTTTTAACAAAATTTTGGGAAATGAAACGCCTCTCTTTCCGTACTCGGCAACAAGCGACGTCTCCAGGTAGCGATGACATCCCGGGGGAACGGCGCCCACCGGCTGCCCTGGGGCGGCCGCCTCAGGGGCCTTTCCCGCCACCGGGCCCACGGGAGGAGCGGCCGCCGCCCTCGGCTCGGCTCGGCTCTGCCCGGCTCCGTTCG
>VZZY01021104.1:309704-375662 GCA_013400335.1 Eurystomus gularis | reverse complement strand
GGGCGCAGGCGCGGCCCTGCCTCAGGCCGGGGCGAGCTCTGACAGAACCCCCGGCCTGGGCCGCAGGAGGGGGGCTCGCCCGTCCCGGCCCGCCTCTGTCTGCCGTGTAGCCTTGCTGTGCTGGCCTCGGTTGAAAACGGTGTATATTAACAACAGACAAATCCCAAAACAGTGGGAAGGCATCGGAGGCTGCTGCGATCTTGCGGGGGGTAGTTTTCACTCCCTCAGGTTTCCCAGTGGCGCAGCTGCCGCCTCCCACCCGTGAGCACCGGCCTGACGTGGCCGAGGTGCGGGGCCGGCGTTCGCAGCTCGGCTCCCCGCGGCCGGGTCAGAGGGAGCTGTTGGTGGGCGGGTTTAGAGCGCAGTGGGTGTGATGTAGTACCTACGGCATCGCGGAGCTCTCCAGGACAACGCTACGCGCTGCGTCCAACAATTTACTCAGTGATGGACTCGGGGAAAGGCAGGTGGGGGAGAAATTCCTGATTTAGAGGTTACCGAAAACACAGGAAGTGTTTCTGAGCACAGAGGTTGGCTGTGCAAGCAGAAGAGTTCTGTGTGTGTAGTTAATCTCTACATGACATAAGCCGACTGTAAATCTTCTCTGAGTTGGAGGTTTACATTGCCATGCAAAAGAGGTGAATTTGTTACCCCCAGCAAACAGTTACAGAATAGTGTCAAGTGTCTTCACAGGTTAGACAGTAATCGTTTCTGTGAGGAGGCCGGGGGGAATCACTTAGAGAACTCAAGAGGGATTTGTGGCCTAATTTAGGAAGATCATTGCGTCCAGAAACTTTGCATGCAAGCAGACAGCAGTAGCCAGGGGAGAAGCTGGCGAGCATGTGGCAAAGCTGAGTGCACTGCTGCCAGCGTGGCTTGGGACCAGACTTGATGTGTTGATGCTGATCTTTTGTTTCTGAAACTGAGAATGGTATGTTTTTGTTTTGGAACATGCGGTGTGTTTTAAGTAATGTTAAAAACTTCCATTTTTTCCCCCTAGATATGGGCTCATTATGCCCAAAAAAGGGCCACAGAAAAATCTGGTTTCGAAGAAACTCTCAGTGTTTGCAGATGACTCTGATGAAGAGGTCAGTTCAACAATTTTCTTCTGAAATTTGTTCTAAATTATGCAAATTATTTGTTACAACCTTTAATGCCTGCATCAGCTTATGAGAGTGTCACTAAGACGTGTGTTGTCTTTTGGGATTTGGGTATGAAATATCTGTATTTTCTTCAGTGCAAGTTACGTGGAAGTAATGACTTGCTGTTAGTTACTTTCTGCCAGCTCTTCCAAAATTTCACCTCATGTGGCAACCTGTTTTCAAGAGTTAACAGTATCTAGTGCCTAAATAAATTTGTTGGCTACCACTGGTAGATATGTCTGCAAATAGGAAGACCAGTAGTAATCAACAATTGTCTCAGATACTAACTTTAAAGTGTAGTTGTTAAGTGTACTTTATCCTTTAGTTCATTCCACCCAAATCGAATATAACTGATTTATGATGTTCAGACTCACTGTACAAAAGCAAAGCTGTACAAACCAAAAGTTCTACAGCAAAAAAAAATGCAAGTGACAATAATTACTTGTAGTTCTAGAAGTACTCACAATAGTTGTGATATTAGGTTGAACAATACACGGCTTTTCTGTGATCGCAGAGTTTGTTGGTACTCTGTGATGTTTGACCATATTGCACGTTGTTGGTCACCTTCTTTTCTATAGTCTCCTTTATTTCTTAAATTTTTTTTTGAGGATTACCTTAAAAGTCACAGCTTTCTACCTGCCCCAGTAGAGGGAGCTGTGCACTGTACAAATTACACGGGTGGATGTACTGGTAGGAGCATGGGGAGCATCCAGGAACTGGCGAGGTGTATAGGCTGGTTTGGATACCTTACAGAAGGTATCCAGCTGCTAGAAGAGAATTTTTGAAGGGTTTAAAGTCAGTAGCTTTATAGTTTACAAGTAAAGAATAGAAATTCAGAATTGTGGAGATGAACTCTCCGCATGGATGTTGTTTTTCTGGACATTATGTTACAGTTTCCTGGGTTTTAATGGTCTGGAATTACTTGTGATAATTTAATCATAGCATCTTTATGTGCATATTTAACTTCTTTTCCACAAAACCCAGAAAATCTACATGATGGTTATACGTAAAGTTTAATTTTAGCATTTAAGAAGCTGAAATATAGAATCAGTTGAAATTTAGAAACAGAAACTGTGGTACAAAAACGGTTTTACTGCTCTAGAGCCTCATTCAATGCTCTTTCTTTTGTGTGGTTGAAACAAACAATGCTAAAAAAGCATCAAATACTCTTGATCAGTTTCTGACTCCTATGATCAAAACATTACCATGTTTTGAATGTTTTTTAGTTAATTAGCAGCTGTTATTTGTATGTCACAGAAGGCCTGAATCTAGCATTCCTGTGTGCCTGGTTTCATGGAACCCAGAACGCTGCTGTTGGAGGTGTCTGAGCTCCCTTTAAACAGTGCCTGAAAGGACCGAAGGCCTCCCTGGTGATATCCACTCAATCCTCAACATGAAACCGCCTCAGTGCAGCTTAGAGGGCTTACAGGGAACAGAGAGGACAGGAAGGTGTCTTAAATCCCATCCCTTTCCTCACTTAGCTTCTGTCCTCCAGAGCTGCATCCCTCCAGTTGAGCTCATAGCTGGCACCGTGGCTCTAAAGAGAGGCTTTCCTTTAAATACAGCTGGTGGAGATGACAGTGGATCCTCTGTCCTCAATATCAGGAGTACTTTCCCTGTCACTTTGGGATTTAGTGTCTTTCTCTACGCTAAGAGGGTGCCCTCACATTTTCCAGATCCCAGGAATGAGCTGGCTTTAATCTATTGCCGTTAAACATTACGCGCCAGGACTGGGAACCTTCCTCAGCGTGAGGCTATCTTGCATTTTTTCACCTCTCCATTTTCTCCTAATATCTAAACATTAAAGCAAAATAATAAATAATAATGATAATAAGAAGGGTGTGTGATGCTGTCTGCTAACAGAGCTAAACAGATCAGGTATCCTCCTTTCTGGAAAGGCTGATGGGTTCACTGCCAAAGTCTGCTATAAAGACTCTTAAAAGTTGTCATGCTTGTCAGTATGGTACATACCCAGCAAAAAGTAATAATCTCATAACTGCCTTTATCAAAGAAGATCATTTTTTAAAAAAGCAAAATTACTTTATTAGTTCAGTAATAATTTCAGAGCTTTTTTGAGATAAGGAGCAGCATTTGGGAGGGGTTTCATTTCCTGTCTGCTACCTTATCAGCCAGAACTACATCTCAAATGTCTGGAGATTATGTATTTTTAACCAAACTCTAATAAAGTTTGTGCTGGGAAATCTGCACACCTGACTTGGTCCGCGATTATATATTAGATACCAAACTTTTGCTCCCTTTTTTTTAAGTGTTACTATGCATATTTCATTAAGATTTTGCCTGTACCCTTGCTGAAGGAATTTGAAAGGTTTTTTTCTGTGGCTAAGTACACTAATGGATGTTAGTTTCTGATGAAGATGATCTTTGATTAGTTCATAAGAACCAGAACATTGGGGATGGAAATTTTATTGAAATACAGTGCTGACTGGGAGAACGTAAACCAGGCATTTACAGTTACTTCTAGCCAATATAGTTCTGAATTATTTGCCTTCATTATGAGGAGTTGTTGCTATCTAAAAAACAGGGGGAAGGCTGATACTTGTAGGAAAGCCTCTTGTAGAAACTAGATGTTACAGCAACAAACTATAATAGATTAGAAATAACTTTCCATTCTGGCTTTCTGTTATTTGTGATATATCCATTTTCTCAAAAAATATGATTCCCTTATTCGTGCATTGTGTTTTCAGAGGTGGCTTGTCAGTATTCCCAGTTCACTGTTCCATGTTCTATTTTGTCTTTGGAATTGAGTTGAAAATCTCTGTGGCACAGCAGATCAAGTTTGTTTCTCAGTTGTATCAGAATTACCCAGCACACATTCCTGTACCTTACCAGCCTTTCTAAACTGATTTGTTGCTACAAGAGGTAAAGTGTAGCTGAAAAAATAACTGTACTGCCAAATTCAGGACAGAAATTGTGGAGTCAGTGTAGATAGTTCTGTGAATGTGTCAGCTTGATCTGGTGGGGTTTTTAGTGATCGTCTGAAAGATAAAGGGAGTGTTTAAAGAGGTCCAAAGGAAGAAAGTGAAGACAAGCAGAAAACGATGTCCTGTTGCAGCCTCAGATTTTTGGTTTTGCTTACAGATCCTTCCATTCACTTTGCAAAGGATACAGCGTGACTAACAAAAAGATTGGCCAAGTAATGACTATTGATGAGGACCAGAGTTGATGCAACAGTTTTCGTGCAAAATAAGACTAAGTAGACTATAGGGGCTCTTAGAAAAGAGGTCACTGAGGAAAAGGAAGTGGAGAGGAATAACTCAAGAGGATGTTTGTAAAATCAAGAGTGATTCAGAGAAAGTGAAGTGATTTTGCCTTTTCTCATAATGTGAGGAGGAGGGTGTATTGCGGAATTACCAAGTAACTTGTTTAATCTAAACAAAAGGAAGTTGGGGTTTCTCTCCAGACAATGTATAATTAAACTGTGGAACTCATTGCCACAGGATATTGTGGCATGGCCAGAAATATAAACAGATTCAGAAATGGATTAGTCAAATTAAGGGATACTCTTGGTGTTAAACAATGGTCCAGGTGCATCCTCCGGTTCGGGAAGTCCCTAACCTCCTGGTTTCTGGAAGCTAGGAGGGAATGCCAAGGAAAGCTAATTCACTACATGACTTGTTTTTGATGTTCTTTCTCCTAATCTTCTGCTAGAAGCCATGCCTCATACAGTGTATGAATTCAGATGAATCTGTTGCCAGACTTTTGTTTTTTCCCCATGAAGGCTTGAGTCTCAGGTACATTTAGTGGTCATCCATGTGCCGGCTAGGGTTGGATGATACAGGTCTTTATGAAGGCAAGCCTTAACAATTCGCTGCTAAAGACACATACATGAGAGTGTAAGTACCTCATTTTCAGATATTTTGCTACCAAAGTGTCCTGAATCCGAAGATCTCACAGTCTCAGATTCCTTATCTGATGTGAGGAGAGTGAATTGAGCAGAGTCAGATTGCAGCCTTTCAGAGACACAGCCATGTAGGGCCACCAGCCTGGGGCAGGTTCTGTAGAAACACATGGAGATACCTACACTTGAGTTCCCTGAGCGCCTTGTACAGTCAGTAGAGGTGCAGGTAATTCTGAGGCACAACCCCTCTCACCTGAAGTCAGCGAGATGAATCTTGCTTTGAATATGTCTGTTTCTCAGTCTTTAATAGGGAAGTCTCTTGGACTGGCTAGCTCAGTATCAGTGTAAGCTTTGCTTTTTGGGAGCTGGCTGACTGTCTGCGCTTCTTTCCCTTGCTGATCAAATAGAGCTCTCAATTATCCTGCTGTTGCTGTTTGGTCAAGTGTTTTTCTGCACACCCAGTTAAAACTAGATGATTGTAGTGAGAGATTAAAATCAAACTACATATAATCTGCCTGACGTCACTGAAGCATTTCAATTCCCTTTCAAATGTATTTCACTTTAAACAGAGGTAATTTGTTTTATGTGTCTACTGCAAAGCAGCATGTAGAGAATTCAAAAGGGCAGCGTTATAGAGCAAAGCCCCCTCGTGAGTCTTTTATAACAGATTATATTAGTGCAGAAGCATCTGTTGCTTTTTAAAAAAGGAATGGACTCATGTCTTTCATTGTCTGTAAGTACCATGCTTAAGGTTTTGGTAGCAATCACAAATGCTTTTCCTTAGGAGGCTGGCTATGCAGCCTATATGAGATACTTCATTAATAATAGCTACTATGTCAAAATTTGTTGGTCTCTTACTTCCCATAGCACTCAGTGAGGAAAAGCAAGTCAGGCATCTATTAAAATAGTTGTGACATTTTTTACAAGACGTTCTCAGCTTCAGATTTAAAGTTGTAAATTCCCAGAAACCAGCTTCAATACTGAAAATGACACTAGTCACAGACTAAGACTTATTTTCTGAGAGGATGCTTAAATCGTGCTGCACCTTCTGCTCCAGAAATTGTCATTTACAGCAGCAGTTTAGGAGGAATTACTTCTAAAAACCAGATGTTGACAACTGGCTTCTTTTGCCCAAGAACGCATGAGACAAAAGACAAGCAACTCGGAGTGATAAATAGAGCACGAGTATTTAAACTAGACACCTTCAGGTAAAACATGTGCTATCCTTTTCTCCTGGTTTACTAAAAAGTTGTATATGATTCATTGTCCGCATTTGCCCATAGTAAGTTTGTGAATATATTGGCCAATTTCAAGTGAATTCAACAAGGCTGGAGTCTCTAGCTGCAGAGCAAAGACCCCGTTAATGCCCCAATAAGGAGAAAGACAAGATGCTTCTCAGTTCTGTTGGGCTGGCCTGGGAGCTGAGGGCTGGCTGAGAGATGGGAGGAAGCAGGAAATGCGGAGGGAAACCAGCTTGGGACCTGAGATGTGGGAAGACTGGGACATCATACAAGGAAGGCAGAGAAGACTGATTTGTAAGAAAATGAAATTTTAGTTGTCTCACTTGTGGAATTGCCTTTTTAGGTATATGCATTTGAGCTTTGAATTGAGCTTTTTGTATCAAGCTGCTAGTGGTGTTTTTGTATCAAGCTGTTTGCATGCTCTGTCTTGCGTTGGAATGTAGCTGAGAGAAACCAGAAACGTAGCACTTAAAGAACTGAAGGAGATAAGAAATGGCAGAGAATAATGAGAAATATTAGTAGATTGGGGTGATGTCTATTATTTCTTTTGTAATTTTTTTTTTGGTTGTGTACAAGCTATCTTCCATGACCTCATAGGACTGGTAGACTGGGGAATCTCATTTCTAAGAGTTTCTTGATTTGCATGGAATCTGTCTTTTCACAGGATAGGGTTAAAAAATGTCTTCCTTCTAGAAAATATTAGCCTGTAAGCTTTGTGCTTCAGAAGAATAGTTTGACTGGACTGCAGGGAAAGAAAAAGTAGGAGACAGATGGCTGAGCTTATAGGGCCTTTAATAAATGGGCAGCAGATAATACAAAAGAACGGGAAGTTCTCATCTATCAGAGCTCAGAGCACAACAGGAAATTGTCCACCATAAACCGTTAGGGAAGGTATTTGTTTTTTGTAAACTTACTGCCACTCTAGACAAACAAATTGCAGGTGGATTTCTGTACAGTTACATGTACCATAAGGAGGATTATATATTGCATTTGTGTTTATGTAATCTTTGTGGATCGGCACCTTTATTTCATGTGGGCAGACAAGGAAAACATTCCAAGCAGCACTTCAAATATTTTGGTGGATTAAAGCTTATTCTGTAAATATAACTGCAGAATCTGTTTAGTCTTTTACGGAGCCCTTGCTTCTTGGCATAGTGCAGGGGAGATTCCTTACTGGTCAGGTGCTTGGCTGTAAAACCAGTGGAAGAGTATCTAGTAAAGGAATCCTTCAGTGCTGACCCTTACTGTGTCAATCAGGGCACCATCATCTTCCCCGAGAGCCAGCAGGAGGTCGAGGTGTTCTGTGTAATGCTGGTGTGGATTCCTCTGTTGGTTTAAAGTATTTACTTCTCTAAAGATATTTATATGGATTAATTTATAGCATTTTTTTAGAAGTAACTATATGACACAACACTAGTCCCCACTGCCAAGCTCCCTGCTAACTGGTTTGTATTTTTTAATTTTAGTAAGACCTCATTGCACACTCTGTCTTTTAAAAACGTGATCTAGAGCATGTATTAGCCAAAGTTGTGAAACTTGGGAAGCTGCCAAGGAGCAAGGGGCTTTTTCCTTCCTATTTCTGCTTTTTAAGATTAAGAGATATTTAATTACATAAACATGAGTACCATTTCTGTCATTTGTAGTGAATCTATTTAATAAATTATATTATCTATTGGTTAAGAAAAGGTAGCTCTGCAGTTTAGTTCAACACTAATTAAAATACAAAAATAAATAAAATGCAAACCTTTTCTGAAAGACAGCATGACTAGAAAGCTTGTTTTCAGTAGTGGATATGGTTTTTTGTAGGGAAGATTAGTGCTGCTGTTTTCTAGCATATTCATCCTGAGAAATTTAGCATTACCATTTGAAGTACCCACTGATCAAATCAGTATCATTTCTAAAAATACAGAACTAATACAGATCAAACTTGAAATAAGTGACAAATAATTTGGGATATTTGTTTTTTGCTATGAATACAGTTTTTTCTCGTGATTGTCAGTTAGAATGTCTGCTTGTAACTGCTACATCTGAACAGCACCTTTATATTTCACAGACTGTTAGAAATATGATTTTAAAAATAGTTGAGAACATTTATACACAAACATATAATTCCCAAGAATATTAAAATGTTTTGGATATGTAAATCTGTAGGAGGGCATCATTCCAATTTCTTTGGATTTGGGGGGTTTGTTTTCTGTGAGTTTCTTTTTTTTCTTTTAATGGCAGAAACTGAGAGAATTGTACTGTTTGGAAGTGAATAGATGTATTACAAGCATCCTTCTCTTTGGAATTTGTTTCAGTGCTGGCTTTAGCTGGCCTTTGCCAGGTGTTTTGCTTGCTGAAGTGTCAGCTTCTTGCACCAGCAGACTGACCCTTGCCGTAGTGGGTGGGTAGCTCTTTCCTACCTGGTTTTTGGCAGTGGCTGCAGGAAGGCATTGCAACTCAACAGTTTTCACAGACCTTCTATGTCTCTGAGCATTTCTTGGACAGAGATTACTTGTTTTGTGAAGTGACATGGAATTTTATGCAGCTTTTTTTTTCCTTTTTCCACCATTTTCATTTAAAAACCCGCCAAACATCTGTATGTTGAGGTCCTGCAGTACCTTTGCTCATGGAAAAGGCTCCTTAGTTTTCCTTGCTTACAGAAAAATACTAGTGAAGTGAGAGACTGACTTATGTCACGGGGTGTTGTATAGTTGTTCATTAGAAGGGTAGAAAAATAATATGAGCTGTCAATGTAATTAATGTTATTTCTGCAACGTTTCCTTCTTGTAGGTATCTGTTGGTGAAAGTCTTCAGAAAGAAGCACTGAAAAAACAAGCAATGAAACAGGTAAGATGTGGTGGGGACTCTTCATGCCCATGGCAGATTAAGAAATGACTGCATCCATTCCCTTTTATGAAATAATTACAGAAACTTAATTGTGCAACTGCAGAGTTAGAGTTACCCATTTAAAAAAAAAATTCTACATAACTTTATGACTTTGTGCATTGCTCTCTGCAGCACAAAACTCTCAAACTTGACTTGACGTTCTCAGAGCCGTTCCTCTAGCAAAGGTTTTCTTTGACCCTTCTAGGCAGGATTGTTCTTTCTGAAATTCTTTGGCTATGATCAGAGTAGCTGAAGAGCTGCCCAGAGAAAGCTGCGTGAGTGAGGTTTCACACAGAGCTGGGCATAGTTTAAAACACCATACTGTAAAATTCGCGTTTACTCAGTGCAAGCACTTCAGTACACAAGGTGTTGAAGTTTGATTTGTAGCATAGGATGCATTGATGTTTTCAGGATTTCTGATAGAGTTTGTTTCATTTGTAGAATGTAATGTTACAAAGTATTGGGGTTTTAAATATTTAAATATGTCAGGAGTGAGCCTTTTACTTTAAGTGAGCAATAAATTGTACAGAGGAAGCAGGAATTTTACATTTTGAAAAGTTCCAGACCAATAACAGCCATAGCTAGAAGAAAATGCATCATATATTTGACATATAGTTGCTTTTTGATGGAGGTAGTCTGTGCTTGACAGCAACCGGTATAGCTGCCATTCAGCACCTCTCTTGTGCTGCCAGGAGATCTCATCTGAGGACTCCTCCAGTAGCTGTTTTTGTCTTATAGGACTTTTAAAAACTGAACAGTTTCACAGTTTTTCCTTCCAACCTGACTTACAAGCAGAACATAGAACTGTGAAATACACAGTCATATCCTGAGGTATGCTTGTACACAGTTATTATTTGGAGCTTTGGGGAAGGGGGATAACCTATAGATGAAAACAGGCGGTAAAATTTATTGAAGTGTTGTTTACTGTTTATTAAAAAAATGAATTCCATTATTTGATAGAACAGTTTGCTCATTAAGAAGTTTCCAGTATTGTTTTGACTGTTGTGCTTTGCTTTCTGTGTTTCCTATAACTGCAAATTTTGATGATTATTTGGTTGTTCATCTTCTCAATCCTGCTAAACAGTTCAAGAACTTTGTAGATCAGACTTTTAAAATTTCACTCCCTGTTCTAATGGGTAGGTTTGTACTATAGATCTGTTTAAATTACAATATAGGAATAAGATGAAAATAGTAACAATTTAATGCTTAATTGTTTTGGTTTCTTTTCTTCCCCTCCCTTTTTTCTTCTAGACTAAATTGGAGATTCAGAAGGCTTTGGAGGAAGATGCTACAGTGTACGAATATGACAGTATTTATGATGAAATGCAGCAGAAGAAGAAAGAAAGTAGTGCCAGACTGTTATCAGGCAAAGATGACAAAAAGGTCGATACCTGAAAATGTGTGCGTGTGTGCTGCGTCCTATCCCTGTGTGCTCAGAGTAACAGACTTCCAAGATTTGCCCAATGCATTTTCTCATGGGGCATGCAAGTATTATACTAAAATCCTGTTACATAAGGTAGTAATTTGCAAGAATTTTGGCCATACTCTTAGTTCATCATCAGATACTTCTAAGTCCTGACCCAGTGGTATTCTGGAGGGCAGCAGTTTCCCACCTAGTTTATGATGTCCATATAGCGTATCTTTCTGTGTGTTTCTGAAGAGAATATTACAGTGGGATAACAGGACTAGATGCAATGGGCTCTGCAACAATACTGCTTCTGATAATAAAGACTCTTCCGTTGTTAAGTGATGAACATAAATTGTCCCTCCCCACACACTGCTGTGCTTACTGGAGGTCTGGCAGAAGACTAATGTAATTAATTTTCCTTGGTGAAATGTGAGCCAGTTTCCACAGCCCAATGCCGTGTTTCAGAGCATTGATGAATTATCCCGACAAGTGATATTTTAATTGTTGCTTACTCCATTTCATTTGAAAGCTCTTGTCAGGTTAGGTGGGTATAAAAGGAAACTTCCCACTCCTTTACAACAATAGAAAGACAAAGAGAGAAGACGGGTGTGAGAAAGCAAAAAACGTTTAATTTCACTCAGAGCAAAAATCATCCTAGTCAAAGATGAGCTGAATATTTTGACTGAATACAGGAGCCTCTTTTGTTGTTGGGAAGCATGAAATGTTAGTGATCCAAAAGGAACGACAGTTCATTTCAGATGTATGTCAAACAGTGGGAGAGTATGTTAGACTAGCTTCTGCCAATTTTCTCCCATTATCACCTTCCTTCAATGTCTATCAATCCTAATTTGTGCTGTCTCAGCCACCTCAATTACCTCTCAACATGATACCTTTTTTCCTTCTATTTTAGCCCAGATTCATCCAAAATATCATCAAAGCAGCTGAGATTAGAAAGAAGGAGCAAGAAAGAAGAATGGAAAGAAAAATTCAGAAGGAGCGTGAAATGGAAGGAGACGAGTTTGCTCACAAAGAGGCTTTTGTGACTTCAGCCTATAAGAAGAAGCTGCAAGAAAGGGCTGAGGAGGAGGAAAGAGAAAGAAGACAGCTAGAGCTTGAGGGTGAGATTAACACTGAAATAATTCCCCTTAAAAAGAAGTATGGCCTTGTACATGATATACAACATTGTCATCTGGTCTCTGTGAGGCTTGAGATAATGAAAATCAAAAAGGCCCAGAGAGCAAACGCTGAATCAGATCCCACTTTGTCTGTTATTTCCCTTTGTACATGTTATTAAAGGGACAGAGGAAGTTCCTCTGTGTGTCAGTATGATTTGGGTTGCTACTTTTAATTTTTGAGGCAGGGTCAGTTGTTGAAGGAAGACTCGTAAGCCTTGGGCTGCAGCGATGCTTACACTCCTTGCTCCAGACACTCTGTGCAGCGTGTCCTAGGAATAGGTGTAAAGAATAGGATATAGGATCATAAGATAAATCAGGTTAGAGTGGACTTCTGAAGGTCATCTGTTCCAGCCTCCTGCTCAAAGCATGCTCTGCTATGAGGTCAAATCAGGTTACTCTGAGCTTTTTTCACTCTGGGTTTGAAAACCTCCTGGGTTTTGCAGTCTCAGTGGTGTCTACCAGTTGTGAGTTTCTGGTGAGTATTTGTGACGCAGTAAATCCAACCTTACTTTCTTTCTCTTAGAGTACCTGGATGTGACCAAACAGGGGAATCTCAATGGATTTTACAGACATCTTTTAAACCAGAGGGTAGGAGAAGAAGAGATGCCCAAATGCAGCTTCCGTGAAGCCAGGTAGGGTGCGATTTCAGATGGTTTTCGGATATAAACCAGCTTCTGGCTGTTTGTGATGCCAGACTCACTGGAACACTGTAAGAATTAGAGGTAGTACTAAAACACTGACAGGGTAAGCAGAGTACTCTATATAGCTGATTAACTCAATTATTTGGAAAAATGTCCAATGATCGTCAATGGTTTGGGCTATAAGACAGAAACAAGAAGGAGAGTGATGCTGTTTAAAATTTATCCAGAGGACAGCCAAACTTGAATACTGCTTGGAATTATTCTAACCTATATTTAGTTTGGTTTACATAATATTTGGCAATCTGCATGAAGTTATATATTTTGATTTATGAGGGAGACAAAAGGTAAAGTAACAAGCATTAAAGGTAAGTCACAGGAAATGATGTTGTGATAGGAATTTCCTGAAAAGAATGTAAATTGTAATTATTCCACATTTATAGGTTCACAAAAAACAGATTGTCGATGCTCTGGTAAAAGGAAACTAATCAAATATATAGGAAATCCAGTGGGAATATTTTTAAGTCTTTAATATATGCATATTCCAAAGCAATGTAATGAGATGAGGCTGAATTATTTATGTAGTTGAGATGGTGAAATTCTGCCCTGTGGGTAAATGTGGTGAAAGGGATATGTTTCTTATGTGTAAAAACTGATCATTTGAAACAATTCATTCAGGTTAAACCTCACTAGAGGTAGGCCTTAAACCTGGATGTCACTAGTTAAGAGGTTACAATCACAAAGAAAATGCAGCTTTCATCAAGAGATCTTCTAGATCTGAGACTCGATTGTTAGAATGTAAGTTCTTATCTTAAGTGAAGAATGTGGTCACAGTGAAGTTACTCAGCTATCTGAAATAAGGGAATTCGTGATTAGTACAAGGACACGCCACCTTTCTGTCTGCTGTCAAACTGGTCCTCCACGGGGTTGGCTTTTTTTATTTGAGAATCTATGGGCTGTTCAAAGGTACTGATTCCTTATCTAGCCACAAGAGTGAGATCTTCAGAAATACTGGATTAAAAGAATCTACTGCTACTACTAATGGAAGCTCTGTTCCTCCCTTTGTCAACAAAACATACAAACTGCTGCTTCTCTGGATAATTATTTGACATGAACAGAGGAATAAACGCCTAGGAAAAAGTAGGTAGCTTGCCAGAAAGCTTACAGAAGAATACAAATCTGTGCCTTTTTCCTTAGATGGAGGCTACAGACACTTAACCATAGTTGTTCGTTTAGATAAATTCATCAGCTTGCATTCATCAATGAATCAGATACAGATACTTAATGGAAATCCTTTCTGCTGGATTCCTGGAACCTGAGTCACAGAGATTTGCTTTTGTAGAATTCTCAGCAGCATCTTCTGCTTAAGTCTTGACCAGAAGTCAAGTTTGTAGAAAAGTCTGAGATTTCGAGCTGTGTAATGTTGTTTTTTCTTTTTTAACATAAAAAATGTAGGATAAAGGAAGAAAAATCTGACAGTTGTTATGACGAAGGCAACCAAAGCAACAAGTTCCCCTGTGAAGGACAAAGACTGAAGCCCTCTGCTAAGAAAGAGAATAATCCAGATGCTGATACCGACATAGGAACTGATAGTAGTGATGATGATAAGAGACCCAAAAATAGTAAAGCAAATTCAGAAAAGAAGAGGAGGAGGGAGAGGTCTCTGAGCTGTGAAGAGGAGGTTAAACGTCCCAAGAGCCAGAGGCATTCCAGATCACCAAGCTCATCCAGTGGGGAGGAAGAGCTGCGCACAAAAGCCCAAACAAATAATCTTACAAGAGGGGGAGAGAGCAGACCAAGTAGAAGGGGAAATGATGAACAATACAGGGAAAAAGATTATGAGAGAAGCAGGACCCATGAAAAGGATCACCAGAGGGAAAAGGAAGAGCGACATAGATATGGGGATCACACTTACAAAGATAACTACAGGAGGAGGAAGGAGCAAGAGGATAAACAAAGGGGGAGGGAAAGAAAAGAGAGAGAGGCACATGACAGAGAATGGAGGAAGGCAAAGGAGAGAGAAGAGAAGGGCTCGGAAAAGGAACGAGAGAAGGAAAGAATAAGAAATGGTAAAGACAGGTATGACAGAGAGAAGGAGAGAGGAGAGAAATGCAGAGAAAAGGAAGAGCATGTGAAGGAGAGGAGAGACAAATATGGTAGTGATGAAAAGAAGTACAGAGAGAGGAGGGAAAGTTCCCCTACCTCTTTAGGAAAAGATGGAGAGACTGATCTGGAAAAAGAGAGGAAGGTGAAAAAGAGAGAGGTGGATGATAAGGGAAGATCCATCTCTGGAATTTTGTCTGCAGGGAAACATAAAGCTGAAGAAGAAGAGAAAGAGCAAAAACCGTCTGGGAGCATGAGCAAATTTGCCAAAAGGAGCAATGAGGAGACAGTCATGTCAGCAAGGGACCGCTATTTGGCAAGGCAAATGGCACGGGCCAGTGCTAAATCTTACATTGAGAAGGAAGAAGATTAATGTCCCTGTGGTGGACAAAACCCCTTGGTCTGTCAACCAAGAGGAAAAGCCATTGCTGCATGGACTCTTGTACAGAAGAAAAGGTGTGTCCTAGCTATTTATTCCTGGCTTTCATTTAAGAAATGGTGTGTGTCAGAATAGAACAATTTTTGAGATGGATTAATAGAATACTTGATACACACCCTTAGTCTGTTTATCCAGTTGAAATATTAAATTTGGCTGACTGTCCACCCTGGCCTGCAGCACCCTAGCCTTGGCTCTTGAAGAGTCTGGCACCGACCTAGGAGTGTTTAACATCGTCAAGTTAGAATTCCCCCCCCGGCATCCCCTGCTCCTTTACCAGCTCTGCTGAAACAGGGGTGTTCTCGGCCCTTAGCAGGAGTCAGTGTTGCCCAGTGCTCTCAAAAGTGAGAAACAGACCTTTAAAAGTGGGGGGAAAGCAAGAACAACAGCCTGAATAATAATCTAGGAGATTTCTGTACCATAGTATGGCGTTTTGTAGGCTAAATACATATTGACATAAGAATTTTGTATTTATGTGTGGGCTTTGGTTTTGGGGACCTGATGTACAGAAACAAATAAAGTGTAAGATACGTACTGGATCTAATGCGTGGCTGTTATTTTACTGCATCTTTTTTGTGTGAAGTAAGGTATGTGAGACTTTTCCTGTGTTACAGTCATATCTGCTTGTTCAACGGGAGGTAATATTGTACATTTGTCAGCCTGTTCAAAGGTTCGTAATCAAGAGTAAAGGTATCTGCAAACTCTGACTTGGTGAGTGGACATCTGACAGGGGTAGCAGTTGTTAGAATACATTTTCAACACTTTTCACAATGGTTTCTTTCACTGTTTTGTAGCAAATTTATTACTTTTACACTACAGTAAGGTGAACTACTATAAAACAAAACGATTTTGAGATTGGTGTTTCTGTAATATTGTTATTAAACTTAATAATGCGGCAAAATGTGAGTAAAATTAAATGTCAAGCTTGCCAGTTTACAAAGACTTGGGATGGAGAGAGTTTTATATGTAAGCTAATCAAGTAGCTAAGCACTTAACTCCAAGTGGGGATTAGTTTGGTTTTGTTTTTGTGTCTAAACAAATGTAATGTGCTTTGGTTCTTCTGTTGGAACAGAATGAAGGAGTATTTAGCGGTGGGCCAAGGTTCAAGCACTGAAGGAAATCCTCAGCTTTGTGTCAAAGAGGCCCTGTTGGTACAGTAAACTGGACTAGGTATTCTGCTTTTTCTTAGAACTGAGTTTTAGTTTGTTCTTCCCCTAAGAGAGAGGCACAAGAGGCGTCTACAGATGAATTATGAATATTAAATTTATTACAATGACAGTTTACAGTACAAGGCACATACTGATGACTTACAATCAGCTTGCAACACTTGTAACTAAACAGCTGCATAAATTAAGACAGGTGCATCATGTACAAGTTGGAGGGAATACTTAGTTCTGTACAGCTAAAACTCTGCGTTAATTCTCTTCGCTTCAAAGGCAGCCATGGTCCCGATTTACCAGTTTCAGAACTTCCTTCTCCCTGTTCAGAATAGAGGGTGGGACATACTTGTGTGATAGGTAAGTGGAAGCTGAGAAGGAAGAGAAGGAATTTGTTTGCCTCAAAACACCTTTAATTGCAGTGCAGCCTATTTGGTATCGATGTAACTAGCTTTTGTACAAAAACAATGTTTAGTACATGGCTACTTATTGAGCTACCTGATAAATACTGGTTACTCTAAGTGTTTTCAGATGGATATATAAAAGGAAGCAAAAAACCCAATGATAAAAAAAAAAAGAAACCAGTTTCTCAATATTTCAACCATTCAGCTAGAGATGGTAAAAAATGAAGATTGGAACCCTTCAAAGCAGTCTGCCACGTAACACAAAAAGAACGAGGACTAAACTGTCTTGCAAGTTCAGCTTTTAGAGAATGAAAACAGGAATGTATTTTATCTTTGTATTATTTGGGAAAAGAAAAGTCTTTTTAATCCACTTCTGGAGGTCTTCCTTGTCCCCTGTTGCCATGAAGACGTTAGACTAGAATATCCTAGCGAAAAGAAAGCCAAGAGCTAGCATCACAAATGATCTTGTGGACTATTTCTAAAAATATTTCCCTGTTACTTTGCATGTCTACATTGCTTTTTATATCTTCAAATAATTTAAAAAACTTTCACCCTCTGTCAGTACATCTGTACTCAGAGTGCATGATTCTTCTTTTCCAGCTGAGAAATTCAGGCTGAGAGTCTTTGCCCTGTTTTACACTGTGACTGTTGCAGGGCTTGTATTAATATCGGGGCTTCTTGGCTGACTTTGAATCCACTAGAAAACAGTGGCATTTCTTGGGAAGTTGCTCAGCACTCTGTGCTAAAACCACCCAGAGAGACTCTGTCTGTCATATATTAGTGTCTTTAAACATACGAATTAAAGATGTGTCTTTTGCCACTTCAAATGCTGTTATAAAAGATCAACATCAGTAGTATTGCACACTAAATAGCAGTGATTCCTGCAGTTATTACTCTGCAAATTATTCCAGTAGAAATAATATTCCCAGTTTTAGTTTGCAAGGGCTGAAAGAGAAATTTTGGCTTTGATATGGATAATGCTTATATTTAACTCAACCATTTCTGTCCCTGCCTTCACCTTTCCTAATAAAAGGCAGAAGAATAGCTGGTGAAAGAGGCTTTTGCAAGTGGGTGTATGTAAATAACCAAAAATTGGAACTGTAAGTTTTGAGTTGTTTTGAAGGGCTTGGTGGGGTTAAAAGTTGGATTGTTTTTCCGTTGCTTTTGTTTGTAATGAGCCTACTATGAGGCAGTGCCAAGTCTGGCAAGAAATTCAATTTGTAAGATTTATCTATTTAAATACTTCTCCATTTAGGAGGAAAAACGCCTAGCGTTAGTTGAACACCAGTCTGAAGAACAGAGAAGCTAAGTGGGGTTTCCTCCTTTATTTCCCATACTGGATACATACGAGTACCTCATTCATCTTACATTTTGCATGTATTTTTTCAATTAATGAATTCATAACAAAATGTGGGTTTTTTTCTTTAAATTATTAATTTTCTGTTTGGTAACTTAACTCTGCAATATTAAAAGAATTCCCAGACTGTTCTGCTTTTCCTCACAATGAAGCTAGTTTTGGAAGTACTTTTCAAATATACTACAATACAAAACTATTTCGTAGGAGTAACTGCTCAGTGAGACAGATGATGCTCTTTTCTGGCAATAAAAGAACATACTCCCTTTTTAAAAACCAGTTTAGGAGCCTTGTGTTTGCAGTTCCAAAAGAACAGCCCTTGTCCCTTTAAGTTATGTCCTTACTGGAAGTTGAGCTGAAGTGAAGTGAACTCAAATCAATAGCTGAAGCATAAGAGGCCCTTCCTCCAGGAGGTGCCTGCACTCCTGAAGGTGAAAAACCTTGGTGGAACTGGTGAGAATGTTGATAAATGGCAAACGCACCATCACTGCTTTCCTCTGATACAGCACGTTCTTTGTACCGGTGCCAGCCCTTCAGCAGGTGCCTTACTGCCTGTTGCTATGAATGCGTATGTAACCTTGTTAATTTTAGCAGTACCTTCCCTAAGTAGACCAGGAGATAAAAAAGAGACTTTTATCCTCTATTTTATTTCACCTTTGTTATAATCTATGTAGTTTTTACACATACGATGCCTACTTAGGTCTGTCTAAGCTTCCACGTAACTGCAGCAGAATTATTGTCGTCCAGTGGCTGGGGAGCTGCAGGCAGCCTGAAGGGCAGTTACACTTGGGGAGCATGTTTATGCATGTAATAGAAAGAGGTTAGTGGGTGCCTGGAAGTTAAATTGCAGATTATCAGTGCCTTGAAATGTAATATCAATAGTTCTAATGAGAATCAATCCTGCTGAACTCTACTCAACTTCTTGTTAAAAAAACCCTTTCCCTGCTTTTCTTCTTCAGGGTGAAACCCAAATGCATTCACATTGAAGATTTATCAGCTCATGTTTTAAAGTAGATTTTTATAGTTCATTAAACATACTTCTGTCAGCCAGCCAAAAGGATTATTTTGAATTTTAGTTCTGTACTAGGAAGGAATAGAAAAAGCCACAGGCTAAGGCAAATTTTAGGTGTTAAAAGGTGTGGGGTTTTTTTTTTTTTGAAAGAAGCAAAGCAGAGAAGCAGATCTTTAAGATTCCAGCTTTTGGCATCAGAGCTCAAGAAAATTCATTGTTGGTCTGTAGCTTCTTTGGGTGTAAGTGTTAGGTCTGCCAGGACGATGATTTTGTGAATATCTGGGTTAGTTATGAAAAGAGTATGGTAAGTGCCAGCAACCCCGATGTCTGTCAAGGAACCCATGCTGGAAAAAGCATGGAAAGGAAAAGGAAAGCGAAGCCTACAACGTCACAAAAAATTTGTTGTTGTATTTCTTATGCAAGAAACAATAGACATTTCTGCAGTCTAGAAAATGCAGAAAATTAAAAGGAGGATAAGGTACCAAACGTGTGTGCTGATGCGTGCAGAGCTGTACATAGCGCGGCTCAGGATTGTTTCCTCTTCCTCTGTCTTATTCCACTACAAACCTAGGGAATTTACTGTTCTTTTTTTCTAGTTTATAAAACCCTGTGTTACTTGAGTAATGTATGGCTATCAGAAATACTTCTGTATTTTTCAATGTAGTTTAAGCAATTAGAACCTTAGAAGCGAATACGACATTGCCGAGTACGAACAATCACATTGAGGAAGATACAGGAGGACTGCCACAGACTCAGGACTCTACACCTAACCCTACCCACCGACACTCGTCCTGGAGTGGCTTTTGAACAGCCCCCGTGCCCACACGTGGAGTTGTGGTGTTCTCGTGTGCACGGACATCCTCATGTTTCCAGATTGAATTAGTTCTCAGTTCAGTCTGGTTAGAAGTGCACAGTAGATTTCACTGAAGTGCTTGGCTAAATGTGCTGGAGGCATCATGTTTCCAAATGCCCATTGTCAGTGATGCAGCCTCCACAGAAAACTCCTCCTTTTGTTGTCTCAGCTGGAAAGGTAATTCTTATGGTGGGGAGAGTACGGGGAAAGTTACTTTTTATGCTCCCTCTCTCTCCCCCCAGAAAACAGGTTAGCTTATACTGCGTTCATGCGGATGTCTCCAAAAGGAATTTCTGTAGCTGTTTCTGGAGTAATGCTTTTCAGAATGCGCTGTTGGAAATAAATCAATATTGGAAATCGATTAATTTAACATGACAGCCATTTGGAAAGGGTTTTATAATAAAAACACAACTCTAGTTTGAGTGACACCTTTTGAACTATGACACGATGTTTCAGGCTTCAGTTATCTCAGCATGATGAGGACATGCTATAGAAGTACACAGCTTTATTTTTAAATTATTTTTAACATATAATTTGAATCAATGTTTGACAGATGTTGTATTAATGCTTTAAGACTTTGCAGTTTACTTGGCTACTCTGAGCCAACTGAACATACTATTTCTGAACTGGTATTTATGTGAACTTAGAAGAAATCCCCAAAATGTCCTCACAGGCTGCCACAGATTTATGGCAGAGAAATCTTAAGTGTGGGAGAGAAAAAGAAACTTGTTCTTACAGGTATACCCAAGGGAACCAATCTTTCACTCCCTCATTCATGTGATACTGTGTCTTGTGTGATTTCTTGGAAAAGCCTCCAGTTCTCTAGAGCTTAAAAAGAATTACTTCATTTAATATTTTATATGAATATGTCAGCAGCCTGAGTAAGACCTGGGGAGATTTGTGAATCTCCCAGAAGGGGCAGAAGACAGCTATCAGCTGGCTAGGAACAGAGCACCAATATCATCAAGTCCTGGGGCATCAGACCCTAAAAAAATCTAAACATAGTATTTCTAGGAGTTGCCTTTTTCCTAACAGTCAGGTAGAAGCAACAGAGCATTGTGGGTACCTCCTTCAGTGTTCCTGGAGTGATGATCAACCGGTAAACCATGTAGATTGGAATACAGATGATGGAAGAGGTTCCTATGCAATAACCCACTACTGTGGTCCAGTAGGGATAATTGTACTTGAAAAGCCGGAGCTCAGGAGGATTGGACAGAAAGCTGCAAGTGACAAACTGGAAAAGCAAATGGCAGTGTGAATACCTGCTTTGATGGCACACACTTACGTCGGGGAACTCTGTGCCCCAACATAGCAAAGAACTGAAAAAAAGAATGAGCAGGACTCAAGAAGGATTAAACATATGTTGATGCTGAAAAAATCCTGTGTGACATTAGTATGGATTTAAAATAAAAAAACATAACAAAAAAACCCAAACCCAGACCACTTGGATATCCAGACTTTCCTTCAGGAAGTTTAAAAGAGCTCAGGATCTTTAAGAGTACAGTCCAACCAGTAACTGAAAGGAACTGAGTAAAAATTCCCCCATGGATTACTTATTCCATGAACACACATGGTGGTGTTTCTTGCTTAAGAAGCATTAGAGAGAAAGTTCGGGGCCACACTTGTACATTTAAAGGATAAAAAGATGAGATGAACAAAATCAGATTGATTGGTACCAGTGGGCAGAATTTCATCCAGTTACCCTTGTACTGAGTCTTACAACCAGATTGCAGCTAAAGCATCCCTTCCAGAAAGGCCTCAGCTTCAGTTTAAGGCACCAGATCTGGGAAGTGTAAAGTCTCTCTTAGCGACTTGTCCCATATTTAATCACGATCAGTGTCGATTCTGCTGTGTCCAAATTAACCTGCAGCCACTGTGGTGGTGGTTTGTGCGCTTCTTTATTGGGTTGTAGAACCTTCTAATACTCTAACCTTTCAAATACTGTTAAATACTTACCTGTGGTAATCACATCACCTTTTAGCTTTCTCTGCAACGAGCTAAACAGAGTCTGTTTTTTCACTGATACACATTTTACCTTTTCTGTGATATTTTTCCATAGCATTTAGGTTCTTCGGTAGCTTTTACAAATACTAGTACTAGTTAGGATATAGTATTCTGGCATCAGCTCTAACAGAAGCACAGACTGCTTCAGCTCTTGACAATCTAATGCTCTTAGATCATTTTCTGAGGATACATTTCATGAGTGAAAAATTCCTTGTGAAGCAACAAATACTTTTAGTTGACTATCACAGGAATAGTATTTGTGACTATCCTTGGAAGGATCTCTGACTCCGTTTTTTCCAGCGTATCATCAGAAGATCAGGATTACCAGGAAAGTTTCCCTACAGAAATAGCATACTGGGCTTTCCTTAGCTTGGCTTAGTTTCCACAGAGAAGACAAATAACTCTGCCCAGTAACCATATCACCAGAGCTTCATTCCTCTCTGTTTATTTTACTGGTTTAGGATCACAAAGAGGATAGACAGTACTATAAAAATGATTGGTGGTGTCACATTTATAGCCTTTTCTGCTCCTCTTTTTCTAGGGAGAATAAAATGAAAATCTGTTAATTATCCATCATGACAAGCGTTTTGAATTCACTGTGTAGGTCTTAAATCTACATTCAGTGCTTCACAAACTCCATCTTGACCTGCTCTGCTCCCACTAAGGCTAATACCAATAAAAGAGAGCACAAACTAATTTTGGATCAGGAAATGAACACTTTATGGTAAAATGTTACCAATAATATTGCCAAGTCAAACACTGGGACAGTATTTCCAATTCTAAATTACAGATTTATAAAGGTTGCAATTAACTGCTCTAAATTTTAAGTGGAACAGTCCAAAGCTGTCCGTCAGTGGCTGCTGAGACAGTATATTTACTTATCCTGGTTTCCCTCCCCAGATGCCATGTTTCATCACTATCTTTTATTGCTTCATTTCGCTGAAATAAATATAAAGCAACAAAACAAAGTAACTTTGTTCCGCAGAGGGAAGGAGGGAGTTATTCAGAACCCAGTCTTATTTAGCAAGCTCATCTACAAAAGCCCTTAAAATAGTGATTTAGTAACAAGACCTTGCAGCACTGTATTGGATTTTTCACTAATTGAGCCTTTTTAGTTTAACAAAAATTGTTTCTAAAGAACTTCACAAAAAAATTCTGTAATTAAGCTTTTAGAAGTCTAAGTAGCTGCATTGTTCAATGGTCATTTTCCTGTGCTGGAAAGAAGAAGCTGTAAAGAAAACTCACCAGAAGGAAGATGGGGCTAATTGCTGCCCAGCAAACTCGCCAGTACCAGCCTGGGGCAAAGCCCAACATTTCCTTCACATCGTTACAGAACTGAGTGATGCCTGTGGAGACAAGTGGGAGGAGAGTGGTGACAGCAGATAGGAGTTTTTCCTAAGCAGATGCACGGCGTTTTGTGTGCACAGCAAATAAATTAAGAATCCATCATGAAAGACTTGTTCCTATAACCCGTAATAATAATTAAATCCTTAATTATTCTGAATTATAGCTCGTGTTACTTTCAGATGTCACTATACTTCTGTCAGAGAACAATTAGTAATAGTTCTCACAGGTTTGGTGATCAGTGGCTTTGTAAAAAGGTTTGGTAAGCTTTTTTCCCGGGACACTGGTGCCCTTGTCTACAGAAACAGAGGAAGCGCTGCGCTGCAGGAGCTGAGGAGTTGGGGTTGGCATTGTCAGCGTGGCAGCAGACGTACCGTAGAACCAGGCCACAGCAACTGCTTCCAGAAACACGACGGTTAGGACAGCTGGACCAGTGGCGTATTCTTCAAACAGCTTCACCACATACGCACCTCCCTAGAAAGGAGATCGTATTATCAGTGAACCAAAGCTCTTGGGATGGAAATCCTGCAGCACTGTTGTTTATTATTGCCCTCCTCTGAACCTGAGCATTCACAGACGGGTAATTCAGCCTGTTCTGTCGCTTTGTGGCTGTTCCTGCCAGTGAAATCCTTGAGTGTGCTGCTGATCTGCTTGCTCTCTGTGAACATACTTAACCAGCAGAGCTGCCGTGGAGAAAAGCTAAAACTGAATCTGGCGCCAGTTCTAGCTGGGTTTGAATGAACACATGAGATGTGGTTGGGGTTGATGGCATGGCTTTTTGCACGCCTTCTGCGATGACATCTTCTTTCTCCAACTTGAGTCATAGTCACTGAACAGGAAATAAAGAAGGTGTTACTTTGTTTTCCTTCCATTTGGGACCTGGAATCATGAAGGAGGAGAGCGCTGTGTCTCGGAGAGGAACTAACTCTCCTTTTACAGCAAATGCTTTACATGAGAAGGAAGTTACACATAAATGAGCAAGTGGGGTGAAAAGTGACAGGCAGGGCAGGTGTTTTTTCCTTGACCCTTACGACCATTACACTCATTCAGAATATTGCTGATTGTGAAAATGAAACCCCACAAGTGCCACAAAGACTTTTTGACGTGACTGATCATGATTTCTGGCCTGACTTGATGAGGAAGATCCAGAAAACTCATTGCTACTAATTTTTGGAGAGCAGCAACAGTCAATTACAGCATTTTCTAGCAGATAATTTTTTGACCATTCTTTTCCGAATTCAAATTACGTTTCAAACATTGCAAAAATTAAAATAACAATTTTTATTATTTTTAAACGTGGAGCTTTTGAGAACCAGCAGGAAAGCACGGACAAAATGTGGAAGGTTGTCTGCTTCCTGATTCAGCATTTGGAGCAGTGGCTGCGTCATTTCTGATGTGAACACGTTCGAGTTTTGCAGAATTGCGATAGGGTCATTTTGCAACACATTTCCTAGTGAGGGATACTGTTCACATTCATGCCAAATATAGATTTCTAATGCCTAAAGAAGACAGGCTGGAGATTTAATACTATTTCTTCAAACTCTCTTCAAAAAACACGACCCTCTCCAAGGTGTCATTTGCAGGAAACTGCCAGCGAGGAAAGCTGAGGAGTGAGTAAAATACTTACAAATGTCAGGGTTGCTAATGATCCCAAAAAGCAAATGATGATCAGACCAAGGACAAACAATTCCCTGCGTTTGCTCCAGACATGTGGGAATTCATCCAGTACTCCAGTAATCACTCCCTCTAGTCCTGCAAACTGGAAAGCATGGAAAAATCAGTGGAAAATAGAGGGCAATTTAACCTGCTTTAAAGCAGGTTTCAATGCTTGAGGGAGCTTCAAAGCATTGAAACGCCGGTGCTTTATTCTGCCTGTAGAGTTGGTGTGACTTGTTTAGACAGTCTTTCCTTGGAACTTTTAAACTCTTGAAGGTGGGGATTTAGTCTTCCCGTATCTGTAAGGGAGTGCCTGTCATCTGGAGGAAGTACTGTGTTACAAGGAATAAGATGACAATAAGTGGTAGGTGGCTCAGTAGAACCAAGGCTGGGAAAGCAGCTGAGTTTCACCTTCCTGGAAAGAGCTGATTCTCAATATGTAAAAACAGGTTCAAATGTCAAGTTTTTAGAACATCTCCTTTTCGCAGTGCTGTTGAGAAGGCTGCCTCCAGTTCCCACCTTTTAAATCCAACTAGCATGAAAAAATTCCAGAATTTAGTAATTGCTACATGGGTCTGTAAGAGAGAAGGAGCCTGGAAGGCTGCATTCAACCCAGAGATTTTGAATCGAGTCCTTTGGCTTTGTTTCCAGGTCTGTTACTAATTGTCACAGTGTGACGCTGACAAATCACTTACTTATACTTAGGCCTGTTTAGGTCAGAAGTGGAGTAATATTTGCTGTTTTACAGAAAGCACATGGAGGTGCCAATCCTGCTTTAAACCCTTTCGTGACAGTGCAATATTTGTTATTCTGTTTCTTCTGCTGTTTGTGGGGGTAAGGCCATACACGTATCTGAGAGGTCCGCTGTCCCGCGTACTGTCTACTCACCGTGCTGTCTAATCCCAGCGTGAGTAACATCAGGAAAAAGATGATGGCAAAGAACGTGGAAGCAGGCATGTTTGCAATGGCCTCAGCGTACGTAATGAAGAGAAGGCTGGGTCCTGATATCAGAACGGAGAATTAGGGGTAATTATTAGTACAGTACTGCTGCAGGGAGGACAGGCTGTTTCACTGCACTGTGTTGGCTTCCTTCCCCAGGCTGTTTTGCAGTGTGCTGTTACCACCACGTCTGTGAAGCTGCATGCAGTATGACTTCTGTATGCTGTTTTTACAGAATAATTTTTTAGCTATACTGTTTAACAGTGCCCTTATAAAATAAGTCAGTATCCTGAATTAGATATGAAATACTTTGCATAACTTGGGCTGTTCTCAATCTACAAGATACTATACAAATATAGTCTATCTTAGAAACAGTTTTAGAGGTGTGTACAAAACCATACAAAAAGTTAACCTACCAGTGTCTTTGGCAACCTCAGATACATCTTCATTCCTCATCTCAGCCATGTATCCCAGCACAGTGAAAATGACAAATCCAGACACAAAACTAGTCACACAGTTCACGGTACTGGTAACCAGAGCATCTCTGCAACAGAAGACCTAACTCATATCAGGGAATCAGCATCCACTAGACAGGGAAGTTTACTATCAGATGGAGTGCATGAATGATCTGAATAGACTCCTAAAAAACTAGGGGAATACAGTGAAAAAACAAGCAGCAGATTTGGAAGAAAGACCAAAAAAAAAAAAAAAATCAGCAAAGCAAAGCACAACTACTTTTTCTTCTTCAACCTCAAACAGCTGCTGTAAGATTAGTCTGACACTTGTGTCCTATTGGAAAAGTGGAATTACTATAGGAATATCAAAGAATTGAGAATTTTCATTTACAAGTTATAAATAGAAATGTTAAAGGTAACAAGGAAATATCTATAAAGTGCCTTTCAGCTCAAGACTCTAAAATAATTTCTTAACTGACTGCTGAGATTAAATAATTATTATATGATTTTTTGGCAGGGGTTTAGTCCGTTTTGTTGTGGCAGGTTTCTACAGCTTGGACTCCATGCTATAACTGGTAGAGATTCTCTCTTTAGGGTAGGCAAAAGAGAGAAAAGATGTTTGATATTGCAGGTCTTTTCAGTAAGGACTTATATTCTGTTACACTTCTGTCTGATTTGTGTACACCCAGGTCCAACAATTCAGTGTTTCTTTTTTGTAAATACACACATTTATGTTTTTCAAACTCAGTTTTACTTCTAGAATACGGCAGAACTCACTGGTAGCAGTTGTTGTGGAATTTGTTGTAGCTGGCATAAGCCAATAGGACCCCAAAACCTGGACCAAGGGAGAAAAAAATCTGAGCTGCTGCATCCACCCAAACCTGAAAAATATTGAAGATGGAGAAAAAATGGCATGAAATAGACTGAATGAGTTTGGCATGTTCACAGTATCACTTAGGCCTACAAAACTGTGTTTCTGTAGTCTGCCTACATCCTAGTCCTGGTCTAACAAATGTTTTGTTAAGAGAGCATGTTGAAATATGAATATTGACTGTAGTTCTATGAGAGTTGTAAATACCTGCTATCATCATAGTGCCTGTGCAGTGCTTATTGTATCTCTTTGCCCTGTTGTAAATACTCACAGGCACTTTCACTGCTGACAGCATCTTAGATAAATTCACGGTGATTTGCCTGTAGCCAGTTTAACACAGGTTTTGCAATGTACAGAGAACTTCCCATCCATGATTTGGCAGTGGGCTGGGCCCACCCTCCTCCAAACTCCTTGTGCTGTGGAACAGTTCCATGTTTGGCTGTGTGTCCTCCAGGCTAAGCAGTAGATGATCACTGCCTGGATTTTTCCTAGATTTCTGGAAATACATTTGACAGTGTGGATACAGTTTTGGTCCTTAGGACTCAATTCAGCTTTGTTGTAGCCATGACAGATGCAAGTGTGATGATCTTGTTATGAAAAGCCTGTTGTACTTGAAAAGTGGCCACAGCCTTAATGAGAAGTGTTCCTAAAGTACAATATCAGTTCTCTTTCTGAAGGTGAAAGTCCTCATTCATTTATCCTCTTCTGATTGAAACATGGAGTTCATTACAACTCATTTCTAATATTCTCTTCCATCGTGTGAGGCCATCCCGTATCATCCCCAGACAGAGCTCTGTCATCGTCCAGCACACAGATTGCAATCTGCTGTCCTCACTTCAGATATGTCCAATACAATATCAATGCCCTTTATTGCTTTTTCAGAAGATGTGGTCCCTTATTGGGGATGCTGCTTTATCAGAGACTGGTGTCTTTTCATTTCCTCTTCATTCAAAACTCTCCATATCAGCTGGGCAGCAGCAGCCTTGCGAACATTAGAATTTTTAATCTTTGTATTTGTAGTATTTATTGGTTTGGGTTTTTTCCATCACCCTCCTCACTAGACACTTCCATGGGCAGTGAAGTAAGTGCAGCCTTGAGCCTGATGGACTACTTGTCATCCACAGAGTTCAGAGCTGAATCAGAGACCGGAATGCCTGCAGTTTGTTGGTGAGCTCAGTCTTGTCCTCATTCCTCTTTTCTTTTCAAGTCTTGGTGGTGCTTGCAGGCCTAACTGATTTATTCTTTCTCCACGTGCACTCACATGCATTACTGGGTCATGCTACAGAGACCCTCCTGGGGCATGTCTGCCAAAGCTTGTCACAGGATGGAGACTGAAGCGTCAACTCTAGTAACCTGCACTATTTAAATAGAGGCACTGGTGGGCACCTTTGGGCCGTGGAAAAGCCTGCCCAAGTGTGTAACAATCTCCTCGCAGCCAGAAAAACTGCAGCTAGACCAGTTGTCAGGGCTTAGTGAATTTAGTTTGCTCAGTGTGACTACCATAGGTCTAGGATTTTGCTGCAGTGTAGCAGCAATTGTAGCTTTTCGCTCAATGTCAGGCTGTTCACCTGCTGAAAAATTGTTTGGTCGCTTGTTTTCTTTCTGATCATATCACTAACTCTGTGCAACCACTGCATGGGAACTCTGCTATTAGCTAAAGCTAAATCTTTAAAACAACCTTCATAATCATGGAAAGACTAGCACAACTTTAAAGAAGAGCATGAAGTCAGGCTTTTGAATCCATGCTAAGACATCTGTTTAATCATGCTCTGTGCTGAAGGTAGACCTTGAAGTATGTGCATGCTGATAGGCTAAAAGCAAATATCTACCTTTTTGTAATATTTTTTACCTCAGTGGCCAGGAGCTTCTGCCAGTCAGGTTTCAGGTAGTACAGGACACCTCTCCAAGCCCCAGGCAAAGTTGCACCTCTCACTAGCAGGATAAAGAGTATGATGTAAGGGAATGTGGCAGTCACCCATACCACCTGTGGGGGAAAGCAGTGAGAGAGCATTCACCATGGGTAGAAAGTTAACAGGTTATAGTAGTAATGAGTTAGTATAGCTCTTAGCGTTTATCATATGAACTTCTCAGAAAGTCTGTGACCAGGCATCTGCACATCTACACCTACGCACTCTCTTGGAGGGGTCCAGACAACAGTGGTGTAACTCACTGTTGTTCTGTATTACTTGGATAACAGGAGCAGCCACTCTACAGAAAGTGCTTCCCAAATACATGAGCCTATAGCCTCTGTCATGAAAACAATCCAAGAGAATCCTCTGTCAAGTCAATTGGCACATGTAGAACTGCTGCTAAACTATACTGTACCACATTGATTTGTCTTTTGCATTCACCTTGCCAGATGTTTTGACCCCTTTCCAGATGCTGAAGTACACGATGGTGAAGATTAACAATAAACAGAGGGTCAGTTGCCAGCTAATGCCCCCCAGGTTATCCAGCCCATTGGACCTGTGCACCTGTAGAACTTGGCGGCTGAAAAAGGAAAGAAAAACACAGTATAGATATTTTTTTTAACAAATGCTTACGTTAAGTGTGCTTTGAACAGTCCCATACTGTGATCTGAGCGTTGAAGGTAGTCCTGAGGCCTCGATAAGTAGCCTTCAGAGTCATGTCATTTTGGATTTTTTTTTTTTAAAGAAAAGTTTGATATTAATGGTACACCAGTGATAATAAAATGGCAAATGATGACAGCTGACAGCAGTTGGGAACCTCTGATCTAAAATACAGAGTACCCTCCTATAAACCCTAAGCTTACATACACCTACAAATATTCAGTTGAGTAGCTCAGAAATGGGTACCCTTAATAAACAGCCCTACTCCCCCTCCAGAGAACAGCTTGCTGCATGTTCCACCATTCTGTCTAATATTCCAGTCCTCACTTACATGCACTTACGTATAAAATTCTTCTGCGGGGGAGATGGAGTGCAGAGACCAGCTGACGTTGTCCTTGCTGAAGTAGTTAGTGCAGTTGCCCGTGTTCCAAGCGTTTGTGCAGCTGGTCCATGGCAGCTCCGCCGTAAAGGAGGATACGAGGTAGTAAAAGGCCCAAGCCATAATGGTGTTGTAGTAGGAGGCTACATAAAGATCTATTATACAGATGGCAAAGCCAATTCCTAGAAAGGCAGGAAATAATTACATGAAGTGAGTGTAAGTTTTAGGCCAAAAAACAAAGGAAGGAATTGATTATCACATCAACTACAATTAGTGACTGTCTAAGGCAGCTCTGCAGGAGGTCCATGTACCCTCTCAAGTGTTTACAACGTTGGAATTTCTTGTGGCTTCAGGAACTCATAGGCTCCGATTCCAAAAAGCATCCTTCATCAAGACAAAATGTGCTTTATACAGGTTCTTTTTTAATCTGTTCCTAAATTCCTGGAATGTAGAAATAGGCATCTTGCTCTTTCGGTAAATAAAAAAGACAAGACCAGAGCTGTAACACCGGGAGCGAGAGTAAACCAGCAAATGGAACAGGTCCTTTTACTCTAGAAGACTCTGTGGTAGGATAGGAGTTGGCAAACGAGGCTGAAGATGGGGAATAATCTCTTTCTAATAGCTTTGTAATAGAAATAGTAGATTATTATTCTTTCCTGGTTTTCATTTTGCCTTGGATTCGGTAATGTTGCACTTCATTAATTACATTTTTGGTTGGTTGTTTTTTGTTTAATTTATTTTCAGGCTTGAGCCAGAGAAAGTGGACTGGCCTCTAGCTATCGGTGTCAGAGCTGGTTGTCACACGTGTATACGAGTGTGCACACACACATCTGCAGGTGTACATGAAGTTTTATGAAAGCTTTCTTTGTAAAGCCAAAATCCTGTGTAGAACAAGCCTTTCTTTGTTTTATGAGATTTTAATTTTTCTTTTTTCAGAAATGTCACCTTTATAGGAACATCTTCCAGCTATTCAGAAAGTTCCTAGTAATTTTCCATTTCCTTTCTTTACCTTTGAATATAGGACATATTTTTCTCCAAATAGAAATACATCCATTTCTGTGGTACTGTCCTAGTGCTAGTTCCATATAGAAGAGAGGAATCCCTCCAAAGATGGCCATAAGAATGTAAGGAATGAGGAATGCTCCTGCAAGGGAAAGCAAACAGATGATTGTAACTCTTCCTAGGACTGCTCTTCCAACAATGCCAGTGCTGCATAAACAACAGTTCCTTTTATCCCACAGGAAAAGTGCATCTCCCCTCCCTAGCCAGTGGGACACACTGAATTACCGTGGGATTTCTCGTAAGAGTAACTACTTAGCAGTGTGAATAAAAAGAAACACTCAGGCCAAACTCACATTTCTGTAACAAGTATACATGGGATTCAGCATGACTATGCTGCCTACAGTGGATACAATCGTCAGATGGGCTACAGATAAAACTAATTCCAGTAAAATGCCTTTGTTACATCAGGGAGACAAAATCCTTTCCAGGATCTCCTTGATTAGATTTATATTTTGGCTGATTATGTCAGTGAGTCTAAGATCCAGCATTCCTGATGAGCTGGTTTTGACGTGGTGCTGTATCTGATTTTAAAATACTCCTTGGGACAGGGATTGAGTCTTTTCTCTTGGAAGGTGGATCTGCACCTAACTGGCACTCAGCTTCTAGTTGCACTAATTTTTTAGATCTTGTTAAATAGTTTTTCTTCCATCTTGACCTGTCTAGTCATCCTGCCCCAGTATTTAGGGTTTCCAGTCTGCTTGAAATGTAAGTAATTTCCTCGTGGTATTTTTTTATGTGTGATAGTAAAATAACCCACTAAATCATGCATTTCTGAGCAAGGAAGCTCAGCATTAAGGAACAACACACAGAACTAGTCACTGACCTCCTCCGTTTTGATAGCATATATAAGGAAATCTCCAGACGTTTCCCAGATCCACTGCATATCCAATGACAGAGAGTAGAAAGTCAATTTTTTTACTCCAGGTCTCTCTGTCTTCTAGCTCCATCAGCTGCTGCTGGCCTTCTGCTCCGCAGGTGGTAGAAGTGGTCGTTGTAGTGGTGGTTGTGGCTGCTGGGGCAGGGCACTGGGCGTCTTCCACCTCCCCCATTCCACTGCAGGGGACAGAGCTCTGAACCCCCGAATAGCCATTTGAGATCTGACCTGCCTCCCCTTTATCTCCCTGGCTGGGATGGACTTTATTACCATCTTCCACGAGCCGTAGGGCAGATTTAGGGTTCCTGACCAGAAGTCCATTTTCTTTACAATCTTCTCCTTCATTACAGTCTATGACATCCTTCTTGGAAGTCAGCGGCTCAGTCTCATTGCTCGTTGCCTTTTCTTCCATTGTTTCCGAGATTTGTTCTGATCACTGGCAGACAGACAGCAGCACAGAGTTCCTTGCGGCCTGTCTTCCCACACTTTTATTCCTGGCGTATTCCCAACACTTTTAGAATTCCTCTTCCATATTTAAATCCATGAGATTGAAGGCACAGACACCATCTAAGAAATGACAAATAGTTAAAAATCCATCACTGGGCTTAGTGATGCTGCTAACTTTCAAGTTACAACTGACAGATTCTGTGATTAACATACTTTTGGAAGTAATTAACCATCACGACATGCAATGTGAATCATTTTGCAGATAATCCATTCAGGATTTTGTTCAGAGGAAAGGAAGCAATCATCACCTCCTCTACAGCAGAAGTCAGTGTACCTGGCTTATAACCTCTTGGGCAGATTTGCTGAATTTTGTGCATTCTTGGCTAACTCAGGCAGTCACAGTCCTGCTGTCTTCTGGTACCATGTTCTCCCTCTGAACACTGCTTTCACACCCAGGGAGGTTGTGGGACTCCCAGTTTGATAAAATAAGGGCAGAGTTTAGTGTGGTTTGTATTTTCATAAGTTCATCCTGTGACTTCTACTGGCAATTTTTAGATTCACCCAGTACAAAGGGAAAAGAACCAATTAAACAAATCCGAGCTAACAATGGATATACAAACTACATTTCATGGCCACCTTTCTTCAGAAATCCCACAACAGCTGCTATGTTCAGCAGCAGACCCAGAAGGCTAAAACAAAAGTTTAGAAAAGTATTTAAATCTTCGTGGTTTTGCATCAATTAACTTTTGAGGCTCAGTCAACACCAGTAACAAGGAAAAAAAGATTAAGAAACTGAAATTTGATTGTTTTGAGTAAGAATCAATATGTGGGTCTAAAGGACAAAACTCATCCCTAGTTTTGTTTCACTCCTTGGGGACATAAAGACATCTTTCATTCCGTCTGGACCTGCTGACACTGCGGTTCCAGCCCCGGGAAGCAAAAGAACAGGCACTAGGAGAAGCCCGGGCTGTACTGCCCGCTTCCTATGTGCTAAAAGCATAATCCAAGGGAAAGAAACCATCCCAAAATAAAGAAAATGTGTAAAACATCAACTTTTCCTTCAGAACAAAAAGAACTGAAAAAGAATGGAGATTCGGTCGGTTGTGTTTTGTTTTCTGCTCATTTGTTCAGGTAACGTAAACGCCCAGCTGCCTTTACTCAACTAAATCTTGAAAGAGGAACTGATCCTTGGTGCTGTAAATTCCCAGGGGTAGTGACCTTGTTTTATAGCTAGCAGTGTCACACAATCTACACAATACCACCACACATAACATTATTATAATTACATCTAATTTTTCCTTTTCAAAGCATTTTACCACAGCAAATACCATCATCACATCCTAGCAGAAGCATTATTTCACTTTTAACTGCTGGAAAAAACTAAGTCAGAGGGGGGATGTTATTTTCTCATTGCTAGAATTTTCTCCTTACCAAAGCTATTAAAACTCATTTTATCCCAGCTTTCAGCCTTGTGCAAAGGCGATTTGTTAAACCACTTCTTACACATTTATAGGTGCAAACAGAAAGAGAAGGCGAGTTACTGAGCTGCAGAGCAAACAGGAGGATATTCTCAAGATTCACTTGAAGGTGGTGTTTATCACTTTCCACACTCTAGTT
Organism: Eurystomus gularis; assembly: GCA_013400335.1. Classification (NCBI taxonomy): domain Eukaryota; kingdom Metazoa; phylum Chordata; class Aves; order Coraciiformes; family Coraciidae; genus Eurystomus; species Eurystomus gularis. Next base: position 341,794 of record VZZY01021104.1, on the reverse strand, counting down.
CTTCAGGTTTACATTCTGTCTTTACATTCTGTTCTTTTCATCATATAGCAAGCAGCGCATCATTCATGCTGAATTCTTACAAGAGCAGTACTTTGCTACCATTAGTTAATCATCCACAAATACTGAAGCGTCTTCAGAGTTGCAGAGAAAAATACTATGGCAAAGAACAGGAGTTTCTGTTTTACCTGCAAGACTATAAAACCTGAATGTCTTTGGAGTCCGAAACCTTCCAAATGTCCCAAAAGAGCTTATGTAGATGAAAACAGTCCTACCACCACTGGTGGCTACGTACAAATCCTAGGAAGGGCCACAGCCAACCCTGCCCTTGGATAGAGCATGTTAAATATAAGGTAGGAATATAGAAAAGTAACCTGAGCCCTTCTGGACTTTACACCTCTTACTCATAAATGGGAAAGCCATAAAGGATGTTGATTTAACTGCATTATCTCATGAGACTGAATTTTCCATACCTGAGACAATCTCTTACTGTATTTGTAAAACACTATTTCTGCACATTTCTGCCTTCTTGGCACTTTCTTCACTGAGGAGTAAATTGAATGTGCTGTTGATTTCCCAGATTTGTGACAATCAGAACAGTTGTCTTATCCAGCTCTTACCTGAGCTCCTTCTGGTCTTTTGCAGACCACAGGGAAGAAATGTCACATTACTTGAAATAGTTTTGGAGAATTTTCAGTAGTTCAAGCCTCAAAGATGTAACATGATGTGTGAATTTTCAGGGGCTTCAGCTGGAATTTGAACTATACCTTTCTGAAAGAGATTTACAGCTCATCAGCTACCCCGGGAAATCTCTGGGGTGACAGACTCTACAGCTCTACAGTGGTGTTCACAGCAGTACAGTTGGCACGTGAAAACAGGACAGTTACAGAATCAGAACAGTTCATTACACTGTAAAAAACTGTGGGAGAATGTACTTTTCCTTTCCTGATCTTGCAGTAGTTACAGGTGCTAGAGTGACAATAGTGAATGATTTAAGAAAGGGCAGTTTACTACCTATTTTCGACCTGAGCTGTTGCAAAGGTTGCTTTTACATAAATACACATCGGCTTCTTATAACCAACATAATCAGCTACAGAAGAAAAAGAAAGACAGATAACTGTGCCCTCGTTTTGTTTTGATCCGTGCTCTGTAGACATACTGTGCTCCTCTGAGAGGCCCTCAGCGTCTGCGCCTTTCCTCTCCCCGGCAGCCTTGAACAGAGCAGCTTTCATCTGGGTAACGCGGTGCTGTGCGGGAGCACAGGACAGGTGCCCCGCTGCCAGCCCTGGATTTGGCACTTCTCCTGTGGCAGAGAGTGACGGCAGGGGAGTGAGCCTTGGCTCTGCTCCGGAGAAGCGCCCTGTAACAAGCGGTGTGTCCTCCACAACTATTCCCTGCTTTGCTTGTTTGTTAGCAACACCAGGATGCGTAATTGAGGACATGTGTTTCTACAAGCTTGGCTGAAGACACCAACGCAGTTCACATCAGCCAAATATTAATTAAATTATAATTTCTTACTCCCACACGGAGCTAAACTTGAATCAGCACTGTAGATGTAAAATCCCTGTATGGGCCCTGATGCACAAAACCAACCTCTCTGCCCCTCTCAAAGCAATCCTCAAGGAGCATCCCTGTCCTGGGGTCCAGTTCCTTCCCCACCAGGGAGCTGCACAACTGATGTAGGTCGCCTTGGTTAGTTCTTGAGGCATGCAGTGACCTCTCGTGGCACTGTGGGAATCCCTTTCATGCTCTGCCACAGAGTAAAGCAAATCTTTCCAGCACTTTAAAAACAAAGTTCTTTTCCTTTTTTCTCTGTTTTTTTTTTAAAGAGAAAATTGACTTTTAATTAGTCTAGGAGATTAAAACAATTGGTTTGAGGTGCAGCAAATACCAGCTGCTTCAACGGAGGCAAGTTTTAATGCCTCAAGTCACCTGGAGAATACTTTGAGGTGGGGCAGCCCTGACTTCCTGAATCCTTCAGCACAAGGCTTGTTCAGCCACACTCTGCGTGACTGCAAAAGTCATTCTCCATCTCCAAACAATCAAATACATTTTAACTCGCACAGTTGCATAACCTGTGTATTTGTTTATGTTTCATTTCATACAAATTATATTCTATTTTCATGTGCTAATTTTATAAACCAATGCTTGCTGAGTACCAGCCACTCACTGGGTTCCAGCTGCATTCCTGCAGCAAAACTCCCATTACCGCTGTCACTCACACTGCTCTCCGGCTGCCTTTCTCTGCCCATCTACATGCAAGCACTTGCAAAGAAACAGTACTTTGAACTCTAAGACGAAAGGGAAGCATACAGCGTCGGCACACAGAATCAAACATTGTGCTTTCTGTTAACTGGACCTAAATCTCTCTCTCATCACAAAGTATTTCAGATTATTAAAATGATGTACCTGCTTGACTGCACGTTACACTTTGCCGTAAAGATGCAGTTCACACAGGCGGTTGTATGTAAATGGCAAGAGTCCAAGCAAATTACTTTTATCTAGAAAATCAAGCATGAATTTTCTACAAGAAGGTGAAAAAATCACGTATCCCACACAGGAAAAGCCTGTGTTGTTCATCTGTAAGTACTGTTCTCATCTCTGAGCCACAACATCAGCCATGACCCTCCAAGAGCCACGTACCTGGGTGTTTCCAGGTACTAGGCTCTGATAAATATAGCAGTAAACATTTATGGTCTTCGCCCGATCTTCTCACACAGCCCTACTCTGTCTTTTTGCATGGGAGGGGAGGTACGTGACCTGGATGACACTGAACCTCATCAAGATCAGTCCTTTTGACAGGCTTTTGTGGGCTGGTGCGTTTCTGTTTTGCTGCATGTGTGATGTGAAGGAGTACAGAGGCTGCATCTTTTCCCTCTGATTTTGCACAGGCCAGGAATAACCCTTTAATCAAAGTCATTACAGGACAGCAAGTTATTACAGGATAGCTCAGATGCTCCCATGCTCTGAGGAGCTGTTAGAACATAAACATTTCAGCCAATTAAATCTTGAAACTAGATAGTACTAGATTATGGTGAATTTTTGTCATACATGAGTCATATTAGAGTTCATAACACAAAAAATTAATGCCTTTTGCGTTTAACTGTTCACATGCACCAATTTCATTAAAAAAATGAGTACCTAGAACACCCAATTCTATTACCTTGTTTCCATTAGACGAGCTGATAGCAAGTGGGGCAGATTCTATTTCAGATTTCAAAAAGTGATATTCATAAATACATAGTAAGTAAATAGAGAGTCCCAGCTTTAGCAGGGCTGCTGGTAACCACAGAATCAGAGGTATTCGGTGCAAAGCAGCTACAAGCTGATATCAAGACCACCTCTCAACAACTGAAAATTGATTTCTTCAAGGTTTTCTTTTAGCTATGCTTCTCCAGTCTAGTTCAAGAGAATCAAAACTGACTTCTGATAAAGAGTGATCAAAACCCCCAGAAGTTAATAGGTCCAGTGAATTCTTTCCAGACACAGCAGGTCTGGTCCCAGTGCCAGTGATTTTAAATGTAACTGGACTGGGTACTTCTGCACGTCGCTGTAGTATGTCAGCATTTTATAAGCAGCTTTCAGTATGGAGCTGACAGAGTTGATCCTGTATTTGAATATTTGCAGTTCTCCAAGGACTTGCTCACATTCTTACTAAACCAGAGTAGAACTGTACTCAACAAGTAGTCCCACTGAGACAATGGTCCTGGGAGAATAAAAGGCTACTTACCGAAGTAAGAATGGCGTTAAGTAGTGAGCTCTCTCCAGTTAACTCGTGTATTCCCAGATAAGGCTAAATATAGGTAAGACGTGAAAGTAGTGCTTCTGAAAGCAATCGTATTGGGGGAATATAAACCTGTGCTGTGAGATTTATGTCATATTCTTGTCCATGTTTCAGTCTGAAATTTAAAAGTCAGCAGGGAAGAGAGATTTTACCTTTAAAAATTCATTCAGGAGACAGACACTGTCTGTCCTGTAGAAGGAATGCTGCCAAGTTGATGACAGTCATTTAAAGAACTGGGGAGAGGGGGGGAAGGAAATGCACTTTATGGCTCAAGAGTGTCCAGCACGTCTGTACGCAGTGCAAGGAAACAGATAAGCTTAGAGGGAATGATACTCCTTTTGTATTCTTCCTCAAAATATGTACATAAACTGGAAGGAAGAGTCATAACACAGCAAGTATCACCAAATAAACAGATCACTGTTCCATAATCTAACTCTGCGCAGGCAAATTAATGGGCACTGTTTTGGGTAAAAGACCTGTTTGCAGACTGAAGTCAAAGACTGGCTGCACATACATGCCAGCGTGCACAGACTTATGTTCAGAATGGTTTTACCTAAAGAAAATAAAGAAACAGTCACCCCTGCTTCCAGATGATGTTTCTTTGAAGGAGATTTGTAAGTGGCTATCTCCAAACTGCAGCTGCTTTATGCAGGATCCAAGTTCTACTTAAGTTCTTTATGAAACACTTGACCTATAGATGGGCTTCATTATGTTGTAGAAGTCCTATAAGATACAGATCGCCAGATCAACAGAGCTGCACATACAGAGTTTTGGAAAAGAGTTAAAACATCAGCATTGGAAAGGACACCGGGACACAGAATGAACATCTCTTTAGGCTCTTACAGTTCCTAAAGAAAACTCTGCGGTTTGTATTTCCACAGGGGAAAGCAGGAAAGAGCTTAAATGCAATGCACGTTTCCACATGTGGGAATAATTTAGGGGTTTTATTAAATCCCAGTTTTGGGGCAGCTTTTCTTAATTTGTATAACCATTTGAAATTAATCACGCTCTGTCCAGCTAGAAAATGGACTCAAAACAGTCATTTAGTATATGCCAAGTTTAGAAAGTGCTCTCCAAGAAAATTATGGTCAATTCACTCATCAGAAGCGCCAGAGGATGAAGCCCAAGTGTACAAGACCTTCCCTGGTAAAGTGTCTGACAGCTAACAACCCATATTAAAAAAATTCCACAGCGTTTCCAAGAATCCAAATCCATTAGATGCACGACCCTTTTCTCCCCAGGCTTTCTTAACACATCAAAACATCTTTTCCACAACTCTCTATGTATTCTGTTACATCGCATTCCTCACTTAAACTTCCATATTACTTAGCAAACTAACCCAGCAAGCCAGTTCGTTTCAGCAGTAAACACAGCTGACTATAAATACATATATGACATACTCTTCAGATTTATTACTTACAATAAATCTGTCCCATTGAGTTAGATAATTCACTGTGCTGGAACAGTTTACCTTTTAAAATATAATTTAATATGGTTAATAAATCTTACTTTACCCTTTTAAAATAAGGTTGCACTGATTTTTTTTTTCTTTCGGATTCTGCCTGCTTCGCCTTATTTTTCCTTACAGTTTGGTGTTTTTTTGTAAATTTAAAATAAACTTTACCTTCATAATGCAATTATGTGGACTGCCAAAACTCTAATTTATTTGTCATAACGTGTTCTGCTACAGGGATTTGACTCCCAACATTCATAATTGCTGGAAAAGTGCCTGAACGAGACAGAGGAGAGCATATAACATCAAAAAAGCAAGAAAAGGCATTAATTTATTTTTTTTTAAATTAAAGCAAACCTTCACCAAAAATCAATGCATCTTTTTCTCCCACAGCTTTGTTAGATGCAAATTTTCCCAGTGTTGGAGAAATTACTCTAAAACCATAAAAGTTAATTTAAAATGAAACAAAATATACTGCACATATTTCAGACTGTCATTAGCGTCTCAGGTTTTATAACCAAAGTTGAGAGAGGCAATGAGTGAAAGTTAACGAACCTCCAGTGTCTGCTTGCTTCAGGAGGTAGGCTCTGAAGGCAGCCGCCTAGGAGTGAGTCTGTCACCAAGTACTTTAGATAGCAGTGCATTAAAAACAAAGTTATAAAGTACCTGTGTCTCAGATGGGTTCGAAGCACTTTCCTTGGAGTTATCCAAGCTCGAGCAACCTTCACCCACATTTACTTCAGAGTCCCGGGAACTCAGCCTGTGGGCAACTCAGCATCTTGGTGTGGTTTTTGTACACCAGTCCCCCTCACATGGTCTGATTTCCAGATAATCTGCTGCCAAAGAGCTCTTTAAGAATTTTTGCGTCACTTTAGTCAAATAAACTTTATGTTTCACCAGGGCTGCTGCTCAGTTTTCCTCCTAGAGGTGGGTGGCTGCATTTGTCTGTGCTGATCAGTTCAAAAGAGCAGGATCCAGTGAGGGCAGAGTGAGAAGGAGGGAAGCTTTTCTGGTAAGGGACAGTTTTGCTGGCCGTTATTACAGCTATAAATAACACAATGATGATGATGATGATGGAGATAACAAATGGGACAGAAGTTTTGGGGGAGCCTGTAAATTAAAGTTTGCAGGTGGGTCTGGAGATACAGAAAGAGAGGAAGGACTAGGATATTATCACAACAAAAGGGACTGGAAAGAATAATTTCTATTACTGATTATTTAGCTTAATGCAGAAATAAGGTTTAGTTTTAAGGTGTTACACACAAATCCTTTAAAACCGTTTCCCTGCTTCAGTAAGCTCAATAAGTAATTTCCTTTCTTCCTACTACTGCTCAAAATATCTCACTCAGTCTCTGACACATGCTTTTTCGCCAGCTTTTTTCATCCAGGATTTCTTCATTCCTAGACTTTACAATTTGTTTATAAAAAGGCATAAATCACAAGTCACCGAAACAGTGCCATGGTTTAGGTGGTGGATTCTGGAGGGGAAAAACAGTTGAAAAACCAGAATGGAGACAAACAAGACTAGCTAATTGTTGGAGCAACAGCAGGTTTGCTGTAAGTGGTTGCCAGTTGTCAGAGACTTGTTCCAAATAATAGAAAAGAAAGCAAACTCTGAAAACTGAAAAGCTGGGGATATAATTAGCACTTTCCCTCTTCTGTCTGCTGGTCCCTCAATGACAGCAGCAGTCGGTCAGTCAGCAGCGGGGCGTTCGCACCATCTCAAGGATAGCTCGGGTATTGCAATTGCAAACGTCAAGGAGATTCGTATTAATGGGAAAGCAAAAATTGTTTTAATTTTTGTGGGCAGTATATTGAAAATGGTTTGTCCAATTCAGCTCGTTGCCATCAGTTGTGTAAGAGATTTGTTGTTCTTTAGAGATAACAGCCATAACCTGTCGCTCTGCTGCGCTGAATTCCCCTCCTGGACTCTTCTTTCCAAAATAAACACTTTCGGTCCTGTTAGTCTCTGCTTAGCTGCAGACAGGGGAAAAAATCCCACAAGTTCACGGCCTTGCATATGATCATTCACAGCCTTCCCCTGTTCCATCCTATTGGGAAGGGTTTGCAAGGACAGATGCTCTCGTGCCTCACGCGCTAACCCTTTATGAAGGCTGAAGTACAATGTTTTAAGGTGTAAGTATGCGGCTGTGGACTGGAGCCCCTGCGTTGGATAGCTGGCTTTTCCTTTCCTGGGAGGACTGACAGAACAAGGAACTTGTGCCTTCCCTTTCATACAGATTTCCAGCTCACCGCTGCTGGGAGACTGGAATGGATTTTCCAAACTCACTTTTTCAACCCTCTTACAAGAAGTAAATTCTCTGTACCTTGGGCCCCTCATGCTCTTTACATTGTTATATTTAAAGTTTTAGAGGCATCATGACCTTTGAAGTTTTTCTTCATCTCAGTCTCTGCTTAGAGTAGGTTCTTTTTAACAAGTTCTGAAACACTTGCATACATTCATCTTGGTCAGCACTTGCAGTTCAGTCGCTTTCATCAGCTCACACCAGGGGCACCCAGTGTCAGAATTTAGTTACTTTTGTAGGGCATACAAAGCTGCAGTTTGAAAACCAGCATATTAAGGACACAAAACCACCTTTCATGGCTTATCTTGGCCTTTTTGTTCATTTTTTTTCGTTAATGTCTTCTGCAGCAGCTTTTTTTTTTTTTTTTTTTTAATTTCTTGCCAAACAGTCTGGAGCCTTTGGGGCATAATATAACCAACAGACTTGAGATTTCAGGCAGACCTCTCAAATTTATGACACTTATTTATCCCATACGTGAAAAACTGTCAGGTCCTGCACTGAATCAGTTCCAGTTAATGAAATCTTCTGTGCATTGGTGGGCAAAACCCTAATGATTTAGGGAAAAATCTGAAAAAACAAGAGGAAGACAGCAGACTTTACACAAGACATAACTTGTATGAATTTAAGACAGAACACTTCCACAGTTCTCCACAGATAAAGCAGCTGTAGATTCCAGTTACCAAGGCCAGCACAAGAATGAGAAGCATCAATCAAATTACCTAATAACAGTAGTACCAGCTGTACTAAGAAGAGATTAATAATAATTCCACAAGCACATCAGATTCACTGCCAGTAAGAGGATAGGAACAATCTTCCAAATAACACAAAACAAACAAATCCTAAAATACTTGTTCCCAGCTTTTGCTTAGTTAGGAATCAGACTACAGGTACAAGCTATTAAGATTGGCTTTGGGATAAAAGAAATTCTGATTGTCCCTCCCTGCTGTTTTCTAGGCTGACTGTGCTGGGATAGACATCTGGGAGTTTGATGGGTTTTGGAGAGGTTTTGCTATTTCCCCTACAACTGTTTTAGCAAGCATTCGGATGGAAAAATCCAATTCCGAGAACTTACAGACTGCCACTACACAACCTCCTGCCTCTTTCTTTTCTTAGTTCGCAGTAGTTATTTTCTGACTTTTGACTGATTCTAAGATAGTTGACTTCTTTAACATTATCTGTCAATATTTTCCACCTGTTAGAGAACCTGTCTTTGAATAGTCACATGAAAACCAGACGGTTTTGTTGGCAAACTGGAAAAGGAATCTTAGTTGGCTGGTTCCTTGACAATCCAAAGCTCTTTTTAAGGATTTGCAACAGGATATAAACTAAAGGAAGAAGCAGCACTGAAACACAGTGAGCATTAATTGTTTTCATTCTAACCTATGCGTCTTTTTATCAGTTGGATGTTACTTTTTTTTTTTACAATCTGGTTTTATAGTTCATAAGTTTTCTTTGCTGAGAGACTAAACCTGTAGCAAGCTAGGCTTATTCCCACATTATTTCCATTCCATCAGTTGGAAAGAATTTAATTTTTTATCATCTCTGAAAAATGCTGAGCCAAGTCTGCTAACCCACTCTGTCACCTCTGGGCTGTCCTCTTAACTGAGAGGAACCTCTAACCTGAGAAGAGACTGAGCTTCTTCTGGCTCCAGCCGTGCCTCATGCTATGCAGGACACCGAGAACTTCCTCAGCCTCCATACGGAGCATCTGGCCTCTCAATCATCTGCTCAACCACCTCAGTTCGTAATCCCCAGTTGAGGGCTGCTGATCACATTAGCGATTCGTCCTTCAGGACAAAAGAGCAGAGTGATCCAGCAAACATCACATCGAGAGGAGCTGTCACTGGGAAATCATTTTATACATACTGGTTTTATTCACGTTTCAAACTACTCACCCTTGCCTGTAAGACAGGACAGTCAGCTGCTTAGCAAGAGCACACAGCTATCGATTCTTACCCATGGTTTTCATGGGCTGTTCTCACACCTTAGCAGAACAGAGAATATCCTACCCAATATTGTGCCAGTCCTGAATTAGCATCAGTAAACATGAGCCTTAACCAGTCTGTTCACCTGCCCTTAGAGCCCTCGAAGCAGAAGGAATACAGCTCTCACTTTGAGATATGTATTTCTCCTCCTCCTCTCCGTTCCTTCTTACAAAGAACTTTGAAAACATGCAAGACTTAATGCCAGATTGGCTTCATTTCCCATAAACTGTTTTAGCCACGTTGATTTTCTGTGCTTATTTGAAGGAAAGGAAAAAGACGTAACTATTGTATAAGCTGTACAGGGAAATATCTGGGCAAGAGCTGCAGAGATAAGCACATGCTGGACAATACTTTTAAAGACTCAAATTAACACAAATTGGCCTGGAAACCGTTTTTAATTTGTCAAACTCAATCCTCATCAGTGCTGCCATGGGCAACAAAACTGTTAGTGAGAAACTCCAAAGAAAAAGTTAACTCTCTTTGGCTGCTATCCCCGTCTCATAGATAGCAAAAGGGAAACAGAAGAACTGGTGTAATGTCATAAGCAGAAAGATTTTTTTGAAAGACTAAAATATTGACCTTTTGGAAGAAAAAGCCCCCAAAACAACCCATGCATTAGTCATAATCAAAATATTGTGCATAATACAGCTTCCCAAGAGACTTGGCTTTGTTTCAGAGCCACCAGGGTTCAGCATCAAGTACAAGACTGTTTACTCGCCTTGATGCAAGTAACACAGTGTGAGGTAGCGGCCGTGCATCACAGACCTGTAAAGCCAAAAGGCACCTCAAAAGATCACCTGGCCCAGCCCTTCGCCAAAAGGATCAGCTCTACCAACGCCATTTCTGACACGTTCTTCTGTAACCTGTTCTTGAAGTTCTCAAACAATGGAGCCTCACACAGCCCCAGGCAGTCTATTCCAGTTCTGCACTGTTTTTATCACCACAAAGCTTTTCCTCACCTCTCAGCCTCGCAGCACTTGAAGACCGTGACTTTTTGATCAATTGATCACAAGCAGGGGGAACAAAATTCCCTTCTTTAAAGCATCCATTTATGGATTCAAATAATATGATGTCTCCCCATTTCTCTGACTAAACATCATGTTTTTCAGCCTTTTACTTGTTGTGGTTTCAAGTCCTCTGATTGTTCTTACCGCTCTTCTCTACGCTGGTTTTGGCCTGCATCTTCCTGAGGTGCAGGACCCTGAGCTACAAGCTGCACTCCAGCACACTCCACAGCAGTCTTAGGCAGGGCTGGGGGCTTCACATATACTGGAGACTATTTCTTTGTTTATACACCCCAATATTAATTAACTTTTTTCTACAAGAGCAGTGATCAACTGTACCATTTTTGTACTTTTCTTTAACACTTGTTCTGCACTACCTGCACATCCTGGCTAGGCACCGATCCTTACACTGCACACACCGCATGGTCTGATAGAGATCACATTTTGATGGGCATAAAGCAGAAATGGTGGCAAACACACTTGACAATAACCTGATCATTAAATATATTTGACAAATCAACTATTCAACAATATCCTGACAATTCAAAGGTACGTCCAAACTTCCACACAGATAACTGCATGGGATGCACACTTCTGCCAGTCAGCACTGTAGATAGAAAGGTCATCGGCCTGTCCTGGGACACAGAAAAAGATCCGAGCGTTGAACTTGGAGTCTTCTTGATTAGAAAGATCTAGAAGCTGTTACTGCCTGTGACCATTGCTACTAGAAAATGGCCATCTGCTCCTGTACCCTCACAGGCTTTGAGATGACAGGAAACCTTTTGACATAAGCCCAGGATAACATGAGCTGAATTTTGCAAGAAGGGAATAAAATACTGGAATAGCTGTACTGCCAAGTTACATTCTGTACATCTCCAGAGCAGCTGTTACCTGTGCAGAAAATACTGCAGAGGGCACAGACTTAAAACACATCACTCAAGTGCAGTGAGAGTAACCTCCTGCTGCTGCTCCACACCAAATCTCTTATCTAGCCAGCACTCCTGCCCACCTCAGGAAACGTGAATCACAGCAGGTTGAATCATCTTGGACAACTCCAAGACAAACCCTAATCTGGATATAGTTTGGCAGGCAACATGCTGACACGATTTAGCTCGGCATTTTTAGTGTATGTATATATAGGTACAAACATAGACCCATTTGTATAACCCAAGAGACACTTTCACAATCATTTAACAACTTCCTACCTCTGTTGTCCAAACGGCAGGAAAGTCAAACCAAACAGCAGAGTACCGTCAGCACTCCAAACGTCCTTTCTTTTGCTCACACTTGAGTTAAGCAACATGGTAACTGGCAGTTATTTGTGTGGTTCTTCAGCCTTACTTACCCTCTTGTTTGCCTATGACTAAACTCAGAGAAGACAAAGATTGTCAGGGGTACACAGAAAGACCTGCCACATTGGCACAATTTAAATGAAAGGATTAATACTGCACTCAAACTATTTGAGTGCCTGTAGTGCGTGAGGTGCTAGGCTTGTGTTTATCTTTCAGTGAGAAGAGCATCTTTGACTACTGAGAACACAAAGCAGCAGGTTTTCCTGATACCTTCACATTCTGGCTCACTTAAGATTTGTTTGGAGATCATTAATATCCTCCCGTTTCATTAGTTAACATGAGGCTCATTTAAAAAAGAAAAGAGAACTGTATCAGTCACTTTAGAAAGTGTTTATTCAAAAGCTTCATAGCACCATCTTGTTTTTTAAAACATCCAAATAAAATGCAGCAATTAAAACTTTTTTCTGTTGAGCATGACACTAACTCCACCGGTGAACATACTGACAGTTGTTCTTGCTAATGTGTAACTGAAAAATAGCGCTCCTGTGCACAGACAGCACTGGGCCTAGATCTGGGTTCTCCAGTCCTAGCTCGATTAACAGGAGAATGAAAACAAGTGAAACTGGAAACCTCACGGAACCAGTTTTTCTCTCCTCAATTCTGCTGGAAGAGAAACTTCTAAAGGTAATTTTTAGCAGTTTCAATTCTTATGTGCCCTCCAAAACTTCAGCAAAACTAAAAATGTGAATATATAAAATATTTTGGGCATTTTTATGGTAAAAGTCAGACCATGGATGGTTATAAGTATCTTGATGTATTTGTTCTAGCAATCACCTAGCTGTTAATTCTAAAGGGCCGTTTACAGCCATCTTTTCTAGGGAAAGCACTCCAAATAATTCTACTAAGTCACTATGCTGATTTTTATTACAAATTTCAGGTAAAATCAGACTGCCATTGACAGCACTTGTAATACATCTTCATGAGTTTTTTCCTTTTGCCTTTTTAGTTTTGTGGAGTAGCCTGTCTGAGAGCTTTATTCAGCCAATCAGTAAAGCGCTATTTCCCAAAGATCCTTAACTTACATTTCAAGAATTTGGACCATGCTGAGTGCTTGGTCACATGGTTATTTGGCTATGGCTTCCAACCACTGGAATTCTCTATTGCATCTACTTCAGGTTGACCATTAAGAGGCAAATATTCTGTAGTTCACTTGGCTAAAGCCCCCATCGGGTCCCAAGCTGGCAAAACAATTGGTTCTTGCTGCATCACTGCCAAGATGTCTTCTGGTACGTGCTTCTTGTCCACCACAACTTCATACACAAACTCAGAAAACCAGTCATCGGTCATGATCAGGTAACCTGGAGAGGGAAACAGTTCGTTACAACAGAGGACCGTCACCAGTACAGCGCAGCAGTCACACCAGCTTTCACCTATGAATGACACATTACAAACAGAGCCCACTCATACTTTGTACCTCTCAAGACAAATTAAAAAAAAAAACACAAAGAAATTACCATCCAGCCTAGCAGGATGTTCTTCATGTGCACTGAAAGACCAAGCAAGAAACCTGCTAGGAAACACAAGACCCGGAATATTCAACATTTCTGCTTCCTCTGGTAAAACAGGCACTGAGAATACTCGAGTGAATTATGCCTTATAGAAAAAAGTATTTAAGGCAGATTTTAAAATTGAGTCTCTGGCTTTACAAGTTTTCAGGATTTTGTTAAGAAAAGGGAAATTTTCCAGGTGAATATCCAAACCATCTTTGCCTTAAGAAAACTTTGCTGCCTCAGTTCTTGCCCTAACAGGAGGCCACCTGCTTTCCACAAACGTAAAGCCATCTAAAGCACACTTTGGCTGAACTAAATCTTCATTTTCTCCCTCAATATAGTTCTTACTTTCAGTGAACAGCCTTTGAACTGGGGGGAGCAAAAAGTCACGTTTAGAGCACCACAGGTTTTAGCAGAAAGCTGCCATTGGAAGCAGACTCTTCAACGTGAACTGAAAATAAGAGTGGCTGGGAGAAAAAAAGCATTTAGAAGACAGATGAGAAGGCTTTACATAATAAAGTTCCTCATGTCCTTATACAGTATCATCACACAATCAAATGAAACAAGAAAATGGCCAAAGAATATGGACAATAAATGCATCTATCTACACCATCTTGTTTCTAAAGCAAGAGATCAGATCATTCCCATAAATTAAAAACCCTATCAAATTGTAATCCGAGCTAGAAGCCATTTTGGAAACAGTGCCAAAGGGAGCTGCCTTGATTATTCTCTCTTCAGGATATGAGTTCTTGGGACACACAAAAACCTCTCACTCCCAAGAGCCAACAAGTAATTGCACCCTGAGAGGATAATGAACTCTGCTTCTGACATCCTGTATCTCAAAGCTTGACAGAGCTGATTAGGATCACAGCGTCTGAACAAGGAGGAAACGTCAAGCAGAACTTCGGAACATGCAAATAAGTAAGGTCGCTCTTTGAGAGGGCCTGTGCCCGATGTGACAATGAAAGCCATTATCAATTTCTTCATTCGAAGGAGACAGTTTATATGCAGCAATATGTATATAGCTAAGAGCCTGCCTGAGGCAGCCCTGAGCTCTGCATCCCATCCAGGTAACAGGCAGAAGTGAAAAAAGCGTGGAAGTTTATTGGGCCGGGTACGCAATGGACTTCTACCTCAGGTAATTAATCTGTTGCTTCTACTCCAACCACTTGTATGTTAAGGCCAGAATATGGTAAAGAACCTGGGACAGCATCATCGTGTAACAGAACACAGCACCCGACTACAAAAGCGTACTCCTCCGTGTGGCTGCTCCACATTTCTCCGACTTACCCAAAGGAAAACCTGAATACGCAGCATTTTACAACTGACAAGCTGCTGGCCAGGGAGGGGTCAGTTGAGGACAAAGGGCCTCCAACTTCCTGCTCGCTGCAGGGCAGTTGGACTAGGTGACCTTTAAAGGTCCCTTCCAACCCAAACCATTCCATGAAGTTATTGCATAACAGAATTTGGGCACCTGAAAATAAAGCCCTTCAAAGTTCCCAGAGGATCTAGCACAAGCCACTTTGAGCTTGTGCCGTAACTCCTCCACAGGGAGAGCAAATTAACAGAGCCTTTGTCATAGTGCACTTTGGGGTGATTAATATACACGTATACAAATACAGACACTAAACATCCACAGTTAAATCCTTAAAATGCCTTCATGCACGAGAGTATGTATGCAACAGCCAGTACAAAAGATTTTAAAAGTCAAAAAGAAGATGACTTCTAGCTGGAGATGTATCACAAGAAAGTTCTTTCATGCCAAAACAAGCAGATGGACCCCCCTCAAATGGATGTGATAACATGATTTAGTGTTGCCCTCTAGCTTGCTTTTAAAAAAAAAGATATCCAATGGGATAAGCTGGGTTCAAAGTTAGGTAATAATGTACTGTGTCTCCAGAACAAACGAGTAAGCAGAATAATTAAACTCGCCTCTATGGCTGACAAAGTGCCAGTAAGACCCAGAAAGGAAATATTTGACTGGGAAGTGACTTTTTTACCTCAAAAAAAAAAAAGCAGCACTGTTTGTCAGCAGCTGTGTTCATCCCTTGAGTAAAAACAGATGGGATTCCAAGAAACACTTTTACAACAGATATGAATGTAATTACTAAATATTTAGGAGCAGCGGTACGAGGCTGTTCCCAGGGCTTCCCCTTCTCTGGGACAAGCTCTACCACAAGAATTCAGTTGTGCCCGCTCTGGAGAGTGAGCGTACAACTAACTTCACCCCATGACACCCAAACCAGGAGTCGCAGTCCTTCCAGTCCTGCGCCAGGCAAGTCTGGGCAAACCGGTATTCTCTGGCACCTTGGACTGGACTCAAAGAAAAGCAAGAAGGACCCCATGTGAAAAAACGCTCTATTTCCCACCCACGAGAAGTCATTTGTTTGCTTGTTTAACGACTCAAAGTCTAGTCTCTGGTGTTTTGTGGTGGGCTGTGCCCTTTACCATCCTGTCCAAGAAATAATGGAGTTGGGGATTACTTGTATCCCCCACACCCAACTGGGCCTCAGTTTAACATCATTCTTGGCTGACTCTTCACTGATGTGGATTCTGGTTCTCTGCACCGGACTTCTCCAAGCACAGCTTCCCAATTCCTCAACAAGGCAGATAAGATAAGAAAAAAAGAATCCTTGCCAGATAGACTTAGTGGCATAGTAAGAGAGCTAAAATACTGCAAATGCTTGCCCTCCTAAACCAGCTCGTACTGGAAGAGCAGGGCAGGAGGAACCCCTGTCAAGTTACCTCTTCTAATGTCTGAGAATGAGCTCTTAAGGCCTCTTATGGCCTTTGGCCCAACAGTGGAGTGGTTTGGCTAAGAAAGATCACTCAGGGATTCACCTCCCTGAGAAAAGCAGAGTGAAATAAAGTCAAGCTTTCTAGTTCTGATGGGATTTTCTGTCAAGGCACTTTTCCAGACAACTCCCTAACCAAAACAAAATAGAGACAGTGAGCAAGACTTTCCAGAGACCAGGGTCTCTACCAGTACAGAACAAGTGACAGTGACTCACCCAGAGAAGTTCACACAGATGGCGCACACACAAGACATGCCTACAAGGCACAGGCAGGGTTTAGTCAAGTCACTCTGGGTGTCTTTCAAAGAAACCATTAGCTCCTCTGAAATGGCTCTAGAAGAGCTCACTCTTGAGAACTGAACCCATGTTTGGAGAAGGGATCATGTCTAAGAAGGATAAACTGTTATTGCAAACCAAGCAGCAAGTTAAGCTTACAAAGCTGGCAAGCAAGTTCAAAGTAACACTCAAAGACAACTGGGTAACTGGGTTAATTAGTGTTATTTCTGACTTAAACCCCGAGGCACTACACTTTCCAGTTCCAGCTGCTGTAGTTTGTTTTTTGATTTACGTGCTCAAAGGGAAGCAAGCTGAAAGTGCATGTGGCTGTCCACACACCGATCACAGCCCCTGGAGCTCCAGCAGAGCTTTCACTGATGCTCCAGCCCAGTAACACCAGCACAGAACCAGCACTGTGCACAGCTCAACAGGTACAACTTCCCTCGCAGTGTCAGGCTTCAGTCTGCTGCAGCGTGCTCTGGGAGCAATGGCCAATACTCTGAAACTGAGCCCAGTCACTCTCCAGTTCTAATAAAGAACAACTCTGAGCCTTGGCCAAGGAGCATATAGAGCTGGCACAGCCCCAGCTGCTGACGGACACCTATGAACTTCAGAATGTTTGAGTACTGACCGAAGTCCACACTGAGCAGTTGTAAAGCAGGCTGAGTAAGGCGCTCCCCTCCTGGAAGCATTCCTCTAGCACTAGTAGAATCTAAGATCACAAACCCACTATCTGGAGTGTATCAAAGTGTTCTGAGTGCAAGTAACCAGTTATTTTTGTATTTTATAGTCTCTGTTATACACAAGTGCTTAACAAAATAGTTTATATTCAGAGACAAGAAAAGTTTTGATGTTACTTCCTTTTAGAATTGATTTGGCTTCTTAATGCAACATTCCAAAGTGCATTTTACTACTGTCACACTGATGAGCCTTAAAGGCTGAACACCAACAATGTCATTGTTTTGTCAAGACTAAACATTTATTGAAAGACTTTGCTGTGAATGGATACAGCTAACTCAGAACAGACACGACTAAGAGACCAAGGGGCCAGAACAAATTAAGACACTGTTCCAAGGATATTCTATGTTTTAGTTAGCTGCTCATGTATAAGATATCAAAAGCTTATGATTAAGACCACATCCTAAACGAGGGTTTTCTGAAAATAGCCTATTCCCAGAAGAAAACCCAACCATCCTGGGAAACTTCAGCCATACCAGATCTTGTGCACACAACATTTGGGATTAATGCACAACAGAAAAATGCGGTCAGCAGTGACTCCTGTGCTGTGCCCTGGGACACACTGAAGCCTGGCCCGGTTATCAGTGAGCGGATGCCACGGCTGAGACCACGTCCGGCCTGTCTCAGATAGGAGATGACAAAAATCACAGAGTTCCCCTGCACTCCATTTAGGAAAAGCTGACTGATTGCAGGCCTTGGCAGAGCAAAGTGGAAATGCCTTCATGCCATCAGCCCCACACCCAGGCAGAGAAGCACCCTCCGGTCATTCTCCAGCTGAGTAGGGAAGCAACTAGAAGCCATTTCCTAAAGCTGTGCTCAGCCCTGACTCACCATTCTGCCCATGTGCCACCCCAGGCTGGGGCACCCACCCCACCACAGCCCTGCAGCGCTTACAGCTCCTTTTAAAGGAACAACAGCGCAAACCGAGACAGTCAACAGGAAAGCAAGTTCATGCAGAGGACCTGGCATGAGCAGAGCTGCCTGTTGACTGTGGATTCTGTTGCAGCGCTTGTCACACCCGAGAAGAACACTGCAAGGATGCTGCAGGTCACCTCTTCAGCATGGCTTCAGAAAGGCAACCAGAATTAAGCAATTTAATTATTCTGGTTTTTTAGAGACAGGTGTTGGAGCCAGAACAGTTGACATTGCTGTTCAGAGCACAAGCTGGATCCAGCCATACCCTCATTTCCTCATGTACAAAATCAGCAAGTAAAAGCTTGCAGTGATTTGTAAACAGCGCTTTAGGAGAAGATACAAACCGCTCAGGTTTCACACAACTCAGTGAGATTCAGTAACAAGAGCCACAGCCAGCATGAGGTCCTGAAGATCAGCCAGCTGTAGTGTTACGCACTCAAGTCTAGTTCTGTTACTAAAAACTGAAGTACATTTAGAATTATCGTAGTGAAGTCTTTCTCCCTTCACACTAGGAGAAAGCATTTCTATACAGTGCAGTTCTTGGAAGTGATCTTATCTCATCTGATACTGCAAAGCATTTCTTATCCATTGTCCCGTTATTAAAAGATCGGTTCACATGCCCACTGCAGCTCTTGGTGTCTCAGGAGATAAGCACTACCACATTTTCAGACTAATACCACCAGATTTTTCAGACTTTTTCCTCTACAGCTGAGCTTGCAACCACAGTGTCAGGTTTACCCAGTGGCATTTCCTGCTTCTCCATTCAATGCTTACATCTGATTTACTTAAATGCAAATCACATTTAAGTGAAGAACGTTTGTCTTCCAAGAATACGGTGCCGTAACACATGCTGCTGGCAGGCTCATTTCACACACGTCCTGGTGAAGGACACAGCACATCCCCTCTCCCCTTCCACCTCCTTATTTCCCAGCACTAAGCTCAGCTTTGTTCCCATGACTGAATTACTTTTACCTTTATTACCACGGTCTTCACCCCAGGAGTTTTCCACTCTCCATTTTTCAAATGCATCTTCTTGCCCATCCTGTGACAAAACAAGTCAATGGCTATTCAGTAGTGAAGGCACATGCAAGTTTATAGCAGCCACCCCTTCCAAGTCTTAAGTCCAGCACCAGCAAACCACAGAGCTCCACTCCCAAAGTCTACCAGCAGTGCTAAGTTTCAGACAAGGGTTTCTTGCTAAGGGCTGGTGAAATGTCATTTTCTAACAGTTCTCTACCG
Organism: Eurystomus gularis; assembly: GCA_013400335.1. NCBI lineage: Eukaryota > Metazoa > Chordata > Aves > Coraciiformes > Coraciidae > Eurystomus > Eurystomus gularis. The sequence continues at coordinate 322,460 of VZZY01021104.1, read as the reverse complement.
GCTTACATAAAAACATAAGGAAGCGTGGTCAAGAAGAGAGCCTGCAATCAATATTTTAACCAGAAAAATTGAACTCAATTCAAGTTTGGACTTGATTGACTTAAGCATCTTTCCCTATCACAACATCTGAACTAGGGCTTCTGAAATGCAGAAGGCACAACTAGCCTGATTCCTCGTTCAGAGGAAAGGAATGAGGGCAATGAAGTGACTGTCATAATTTAGACCAGTATCAGTAAGAGCAAGTGCAAACCCTTGAAGAATCTTGCTGAAGGATACAGCTCCGAGTCAGCTCTGAAAGATATACAGGTTTCAGCTGGGACAGAGCTAATTTTAATTCTTAGGATCTATATTAGTGCCATGTTTTGGATTCAGTATGAGAAGAATGTTGGTAATTTACCAGTGGTTTTAGCTGTTGCTGGGAAATGGAGGACTCTGACTTCGCATCTCTTGCCAGCGTGCGAGTGCACAAGAAGCTGGGGAGGAGCACGGCCAGGAGAGCCAACTCAAACTCACCAAAGGGCTGTTCCCTAGCACAGACCATCATACCCAGTATATAAACTGGGGGAAGCTGGCTGGTGTGGGGCAGATCACCACTGAGGCATTGGTCAGCACGTGGTGAGCAACTGTATTGTGCATCACCTGCCTGTGCTTTGGTTTTATTTCTCTCTCTTTTCGTTATATTCCTTTTACAATTATAATATTTTATTATTACTGTTATTACATTACCCACAAGTTTTACTTTTCCCCCAATTCTCCTCCCCATCTCCCTGGGAGGGAGGAGTGTGCAAGCAGCTGCGTGGGGGTTAAACCACGACAACCCGGCTTCTAACGGGCACGGAGTGTCCTGGACCTCACGTTCAGAAGCAAGCAGTGTTCTGGCCCGCATTGTGTAGCTCTGAAATCTGGCTCAAATCTACCACGTACACAAAGGCACTGGAAACCGCTTCAGAGGTTGCTGTGCCACAAAGTGAACTGCTGCTTCCTTCGAGCAGCCTCGCATGAGGAAACAGCAGGTCCCTTGAGGAACCAAAGAATAGTTATTCTTTCACTTAAGTTACTTTTTAATACAAAAAACTAACGTGGAAAACACCCCACAAATCCCTTTTAAATATTCAGTGGGATATTGTTGCACTGCTTCTGTTCTCACTGAAAAAAAAGAGACACTCAAGAGCAACCAGACTAAGAAGTCAACTCTTGAAGCCATCAGACAGAACCTGGGATACACGTTTACACACATTAAGTTTTTAACCAAGAGGTGCATTTAATCCACATCAATTTATGTTGTAAAACAGTAATAGGATTTTTTTAAATTCTTCAAAGCCTTTCTATAAAGCAGGTAAATCCAAGGTATTACATTTTACAACTCTGTTTATCAAAGCTCCTTTAGATTAAGGTTTAATATAAGACAACATGTTCAAACAAAGCAGAAAGAATTTAGTCCATTTTGAATGTGGAAAAGCCTCTAAATGCTGACCTTGATCTAGGATAATTTCCTTTAAACTATCTTTTGATTTTAGAGATCTGATCCATCATATACTCATCTTTTACACATCCTTTTCTGGAAGAAATCAGGTCACATTTTATGCAACTACCCATTCAGGCATGCGAAGGTACGAATTTAACAGTAACAATTTACTGTACCCAGCCAGTAACTGGGTACAATCAGCACAGACACCCTGACTTCAGTGTGAACAAGTATTTGGAATGCTAGAAAAATACCTTTTTTAGTATCTTACTGAAAAACAATGAAATATTTTTAAAACTTCTGTTCAATTCAGTGCACAAAATAGAAGCATTAAGAGCTCAGAACTTGGAACACGATAGGAAAAAGTTATATTGAGTTGTAAAAAGTAACTCAGAAAATTTCTGACTCAGCAGTCCCATCTCGAGCCCTCAAACTCCAGAGCTCAGTGAACTTTTTTAGTTCTATGCAAGCTGTTATTTTGCAAGCCAAGGTCACGTTGGACAGGAAGAGATCACTTCAAAGAAACTTTAATCATGACAGCTTCTGGAAATAAATGGAAAACATCAACACTGCAGATATCCTTGAGCTGTAAATTTTCGCATGGTTCTTTTTAACTTTATACGTGCTTTGTTTTACTGCCAGGAGCAGAATCAGTTGTGGATCCATCTCAGCCTGTGCCCCAGGGCTATTTTGGACACTGTTTTCTTTCTCTAACTATGAATAGGTCAGAGAGGTCACATGCCAGTAAGCTGCAGGAGGTTAAGACTGTTGCGAAGTGCCTCCTGCTGGCATTTTAACAGAAGGAGCTTCACGCTGTACATCGTAGACTGGATGTGCAATGGGATAGGGTGGGAAATACTTGCTGTCATACTTGACTTCTTGCTCAGCAAGATACACCAGGATTGGTATTTAAAAATCAGCACACGGTTTTTGGTATCTTAAAAACAGAAGCTGACTTTCTTTTCCTTTTCTCCAGTAAAAGTTTGTGAGCAGAAGGAAAGAAGTCCTCGACTTGTCTAACATTCTTCCCTCCTTGTTAAATATTTATGTTCTGAACACTCAGACACGGGGAGAACAGACAACCTAGGCCTTGTGCGCTGGTGCCGCGGCACACACTGAACTCAGCAGAGCAGCACACACACTGAACGAGCTCAGAACACAGACAAGCTGCCTGAATACTCAAACACATCTGCACAAGCTTCAGAACTTCAAGAGAGAGACTCTACCTTCTCGGTGACAGCTGTCAGGACCATGGCATGGGTCATCATTGATTCTCCAAAGATTAATCGTTCTGCTTTGTTCATGTTCTTGATGGAGACACCAAACACCAGCTCATGATTGAATCTATCAGAAAGCCATACAAGCAATATCAAACGGATGCAGGGAGAATTCTCACTGGTCAATCAGGGAGTGAGACTGGGCCATGCCAGGAGCCAGAGCACAGGCGTCCAAGTTCAACTATTTTTAATGTCAGAATAAATGCAAAAACCAGTCCCTTTAGGTGTTTCTCTCACCAGATACTAAACAACTGAAATGAGTAGAAGTATTTAACCACCACTTGTAGTGCATCTTGAAAGGATTCAGATTTTACTTAACAAGTGAAAAAAATTTCTGCTGCTGCTGAACTACTTAAACAGACTCTTTTGGGGTATATAATCCAAAGTATGCACAAATGAGCTTCCTAAGCAGCTAAAGGACTGTTTATGTGCTGGCCAAGTACCCCACATGGCCTTCTGCTTTGATTTCTACTTACATATTCAGGTCATTGATTCCCAGCTTGCCATAGAAGTGCTTTGCAACATCGCAGCCAAACCACACAGCCTACAAAGAGAAGGAAGAGTCACGTCGAGGCCACATCCCCCCGAGTTTTACATTACAAGAGTTGCACCACACCACCCGTGAAGAGAAACCAAACAAACCTCGCCATCCTTAATAGAAGCTGCAGCTAATTTTTTCAAGACCTCCACAGGCTGGTTGTTATAGAGGGTTTTCCTCCCTCCTGCCATGTTGCCCAGGTACTCCACTGTGTAGAGCCTGTTGTAGGGGTTCTGAGGTCGAGGATCATTCACTAGACAAATCTGCCAAAAGCCAAGATGTCATAAATTAAGGTGAAACTTCACAGAAATCTTTGAGAAGTGAATCTAGATGGCTTTCATAGAACAGCTTTCGTCCCAGCTAGCTGTCTGTCCCATCAGCAAACTTGTCCCATTCAGCCACTCGGCTGAAATACCAGTTTTTTTAAGGTTTTCTTTATTTGTTTCTCATTTTATAAATTCACTTACTAACTGTGGCAACACAGCATTGCATGTTGTTCCTGCTCTCTGATGGCTGTCTTATGGCATTTCATGACCAATTAGATCATTACATATTTTATCATTACAAAATCATCGTGGAGGTGCAATGTGAGATCACAGCTAATTGAAGGGTAGAGCACAAACAGGAAAACAGGGAGAACAAACACAGGGCCACCCCTGTGGGAGCAGCACCCATCCCACGGGGAGCACTTACAGGGGTGGGCTGTACACCTGCAACAGCAAAAAACAAGTGGCTTAGTAGCTAACAAAAAGTCTTGGGAAGCAACTGCCTTTCAGCACCCCAACCTTGTCCTCCATGTTGAAGTAAGGCTTCACATGCTCGTTGTAGAACTGGACTGGTGTCATAGGGCCATATTTCTGGTAGTTCTTCTCCTTATCCCGGAACTCCCAGCAGAAGGTCTCCGGAGGGCTGCCCAGGCAAGTACTCACTATTCGGAATACCTGCCCAGAGAAGTAAACAGCTGTGAACTTGCTGAGACATGTGGGTCTGCCTCTCCTACCACAGCAACGCCATTGATGGATGGGTTTCTCCATGTAACAACCAACAGGAGAAACGGGATCTTAACGGCCACCTTTGAAGAACATGAATAAACATACACACAAATTATTTGCATTCAGCTCTGGATATCTGAGGGGTTCAACAGCTTAAAACCAATCAGAAAGGCCACAGGAAAGTCAACAGAATCTCTCTCCACTCTCATACCCAGGCAAACCATCTGGCGAAACAGAAGCTTAAGGTTGAACATATAAACTCCAGGTTATTCCAGGAATGCCGCAGCCAGAAGAAAAAGCCAATCTACTGCCCAGGCTCATTCCAGCATTTCATAAGTAATTCTGAAGCTCCTCCAACAAGATACTTCCCCAGCGTTAAAGAAACTATCAAAATGACTCTAGAAAGGCTTAAGCTTTCAGCATCACCTGCTCCACCAGGTGGTTTGCCCCGTGCCGAGACAAACCAAACCTTCTAACGTGCACACAAAACATTTAATCCCAACATTTTCCCTGTACTAATCCCTTTTTTCCTGTACCATTCATTTGTATTTCAAAGATGGGCCTTTGCTTCTTTTCAACAGCCTAGAATAAATCTTCTCTTCTGCTTTAATACATTTAACAATGTCTCCGTTTCGGGTTGAGCTGGCAGGTTTTGTAATTGAATTCAAGATCCTGCCTGCTGACTGTGACAGTCTTTGCAGCCAGCAGCTTTCTGTTGATTTTTAGCACAAAAAGTTGACCAGATTTCAAGTCACCAGCCTCTCCATAAATCAGAATCTGAAGCTGCATTGAAGAATCAGCACTGTACTTTCTCACTGGGCTTATCACAGAACGTGCTAACTCGTAGGCACTGTAACCAGATGACTCTTCTGGGATGTTTAGCAGGACCTGGCACAGGTACTCTGGGGACAGAGAATTCAATCATATTTAAGTAAGTTTGCATCTGTTTTACTTCAGCTGACACTGGTCTACACCAGCCCAGTCCACGTCTTGAGCACAAGACAAGTCTGTTCCTTGCAAGGAAGCAACAGCTTATTTAAAATAAGAGAAGAGGAAGTCAAATCTCAGCTGCACTTTCTGCACTTGATGCCTGGGGTTTGTGCCAGCTCTCCTCAGCTGGCAGTCTTCACACCTTCCTCTCACTGACTTTTCACAGGAGAGGAGACAGAAAACCTTTCCCAAAGGTGCCTCACTCTTTCTGGAGCCAGCTGAGCTGGTTTACGTGGATCCTAAGGCTCCGTAAGAATGAGCTTTGTGCCCATGTGCACTGTGATGGCAAAAGGAGTCCAGTGTTCACACTGCAAATAAAGGTGTTCTTGCTCTGAGCAATTCAAGGAAAACAAGTGAAGAGATCAGTTATGGTTTGAAACAAGGGTGTGTTTTACTGGAGGAACTTGCACGTTTATTTCTCAAGAAATATGCTAAAAAGCAAATGTAAATCCCTAACCTACTGCAAATATTTACTTTTGCACAAGTTGCACAAAAGGTAGCATTCGCTGAGGAGACACCCACATTACCTCAGATAACCCCAAGTGGTGAGAGGTGAGGCTATGAAAACAAAATAAGCAAGAAAACCACCTAAAAGGAAAACAACGAACAAGTGGGCTCCAGCGAGAGGAAGGGAAACGACAGAGACAGAAGCCTCAAGTTAGAGGCAGCGGAGCCTGGGAATAGTCTCCTTCAATTGTTTTGCCACCACACCCATCATAGGCCACCCCTTAGTATCTCACAAGCTTCCCCTACCAATAAATAAAATAAGCAGACATTTAAACTAAAAGGTGACTTATTTCACTCTAGTGACAGCCAGAGCCAAGATAAGGCAAAGATAGAGTGGCTCGTGCTAAAAACCAGAATGAACAAGGAGGGGGAAAGAAGGACATGCCTGATAAGGGAGAGTCTGCAAAGGAGAACAGTAAAGGAAGAAAAATTCAATCACATGCACTGCTCCGATTTCAACTTCTGACCTGCTGTGCACTGCTTTGATAAGAAGAGTGTTTATACAATTCTGGAGTGAATATTTAATCTCATGTTCCAGTACAACTGCCCCGTTTTAGCTGGAGCAAACCAAGATTTGCTACACAAATAAAACTTCACAGAACAAAACCAAGTTCTGCTTTGCCACATAGAAAAATATAAACACAGGAAATAAGAGTGGCCTCAAACCTTTAAGACTAAGTGTTGTTAAAGTATACAAACAAGTGCAATTGCACATTTCAGCTACAACATTCAGCGAAAGTAAATCCACTGGGGTTTCAAACCACTGCGAGAGGAAATACTGTGTTAACTGCAGAGAATTAAACCCGACATTAACAGAACAAACTGCAATCAGTTAATGAGTCTTTAATGCCTTATCAGAAGGCAAGAGGCTCTAAACAAAGAGACATTGTCCAGTGAACCGTATGTCATTGCCCTACAAATGAACATCTCTAGGAAGCTTTGGATGTTTGCTGTAAAATCCTCCAAGGACTTTTGGATGTAAATTACATTGGATGTAAATTTGATTAATTTGCTTTTGAACTAAGTGCTGATTGGCAACATACTGGGGTAGGCTCAAAGCACAGAATCACCACTGATCCTGAGGCATACATATCTTAAGTTTTAATTTCAATAATATAATCCAAGGAACACAAATCAGTTTTATTTTTTAATCTAGTCTTAAGATTAGATTAAAAGCTACAGGTTTTTACATGAAAAGCCAAGATGTATTTCCAAAGTCAAAACCAACCCATTATTCAATACTTGCCTATCAGCGGAGCTGCCGGAAGCTTTACAGAAATACAGAAATAGCCCAGAGTAGGTCCTGCCTAATACTAAAGTTTCACTGGATTGCAGAAAAACTGACACAACAAAAACATTGATTTCTCGAGTCATCCAGTGACAGCCATTAAAACCACTGGGTCACTTTGCATTGTATTTTTGAGAAACAAATGAATCCTAGAATTGTTTAGGTTGCAAAAGACCTTTAAGATCAAGTCCAGCCATTAACTCAGCACAGCAAGTCCACCACTAAACCATGTCCCTCAGCACCACATCCACATATATAGATTCATATGGAAATGTATAGCTTTTTAAACAAGTGTATGCACTTGGTCAAACTAAACCAGCCTGAACTAATATTAAAATAGGTTTTGGCTATTTAAGACTCAAGTACAAGGAGCGCAGACTGAGAAAAGTGACACGTGCCACTGTCCTGTTCAGCATGAACAGACAGAGAGCCAGCTCCTACACACCGCGTCCTACAGACGTGCTGAGCCATTTGATTTCGAGTTAATTCACAGCCAGAAAGATGCTGCGATTCCTTCCTCTGCTGCCCCCAGTGCCAGACCACGCCTGGCTTCAGCCTTGTGCTCAGCTCACATCTTTTCCATAATGCAGCTAACTCCCTTTTGTTGCTCTTTTCTGCTCTCTTGTGGGGAATTTCTGCAACAACGCTTGTGCTGTAAGATTTTACATCCAAAGCCATCTGAATGCAATTTCCAGCCTCCCTCTTTCCTACTGTCTAGAAAAGCCTGATAGGCCACTATTTTGATCCCTCTAAGGTACAAAATGCTGCTTTCCTACAGAAAGGGGCAGATGTTTCTGCAAAATGGCATCATTCTAGAATCTATGAATCCAAGATATTTGTCTGGAAGTATTAGAAAAGCTCAGAATGAGGTAAGCAACGAGCCATTTCAAAACATTCACTTGAATACCTCCAAGCAGGTTGCCATACAGAACATTCCTAGTTTGGCAAACAAAAGGCACTTGTTTTGGCTGATCCAATAGCTATAGAACAAGAGTAGCCAAGAACTCGCCTCCATTCTAGCCTCGTGTTCCACGAAGGTTCACGTCACACAAGTGTATTTACCTCTTCTATCATGGTGTCCATTGCAGCACAAAGTTCTCCTTTCATTGTTCCACTTTCCACCATATTCCTTAGCCGCAAACAGTATTCTCTCATCTGTTTAAAGAGAAAATCCTTTTATTATAAGGGTATGAAAGGTAACACCTAATCAGGTTTTAGAATTTCCTAGATGGTTGTTTCAAGCACCTATTTTAGCCTTTGTAACGTGTTTTCAAAATGAAAAACAAATCCCTTTCAGAAGGCTTTGTTAGATATTGATTCTTCTAAAAAAGTCAAGATAATGGAATGATTTAAAAGTAAAAGATCACCAAAAAACGCCCAGAATTAACAAATAGTTGCAACCCAAGTACGATTTTCCAGCTATCTGAAGCTATTTGAAGCTCACAGCCATTAGCTTTTCTTAAGGCTTCCTCTCTCTCGGTTCCGTAACTGATGCCGCAACACCCATACACGTCACGACCCGTGACTCAGAACAGACTGTCTTCATACTGTGAAATTTATGTTGCAATTCTAGTGCATAACTGATCTCCTGGCTGACACAAAGAACGGAGTGCTTCCCCAGTGCGCGCAGGGCTGCAGTCAGAGCAGCACGTGCTGCCCGTGGCTGCCGCCGTCCCTAAGGCCAGAGCAGCGAGCGGTGCTCCCCCAAGACCAGCCGTGTTGCGATGTTCAAGACTAGAATAACATTAACACCATTCATTATGTCTAAGCTCATTTCAGCACATATTTTACATTTTTAATGTGGATTTCCAAAGACAATTTTCCCTGCGCGTGTAGCATGTGAACTGAAAATATAAAAGACCACTGTAAAAAAATGCTTGAATTGCCTTTTTATCTGCCTACCTACGCTAGCATCTTCCCAGATTAATTCATTTCTAGCTCAGGGAGCAAGCTTACCCCTTCCTCCAGACAAAGCTGCACACTTCTACACTGAAAGGTCATTTTTAAGGTTCGGTGTTTTGAAAATACTTTTTTTTTCCCCAATCTTTTCCATCACATTTGGCAGCAATCTCTAGAAACCTTGGCAAACTGGTAGATGAAATACTGAGGGGGTGGAAAAAAGTCACCTAGACACCAAGTGCTGGTTTTGCAGAAACAGACTTAATCAGCCACAGCCCAAGAATTAATTTTTTGGGAGATTTGAGGATTAGGATCGATTGCTGCTAAACCCACGTAGGGCACTTTCAAGCTACTGAAGCCTGGCAATGGCCATATTCCACAGACACCTTCCTGGCTCCGTGTTTCATGATTAACATCAGGCTTCACTGAGAATTTCAGCAGCTTTTTGAATAAAAGCAAGTAAAGTTGCTGAGATGCACTTAATACTTCAGTCAATAAAGAGAAATTAAGTTGGCTAGGAACACTTGGAGCAGGTTCATTCCTATCCTTTAATTTTACAATCTAAATCAATTTTACCTTATGATTCAGGATCTCATTCATCCTTCTAGTGGCCTCCGTGGTATGAGACTCCGGGAAGTATTTCTTGGGGACAACACCGTACTTTTCTAAAAGCAAGTAATAAAACTATGGGTTAACAATTGTCTTTTCCACCCAGTAGATACCAGTGCTTCTGCTTATACCCACATAAAAGATACAGCTGGGTTTTGTGCAGAGATAAGGGAAAGTCTTATTTCAAGGTTACAAGTAGTCAAGGTCCCAAAAAGTAGAATCCCTGAACTGCTCAGTATCTTTTAATTCAACACTTAAGTTCTGAAGGAATTAGTGCTTTTAAAGAAGCTCTTTTCAGCAGAAAAAAAATGATTACTTGAAAATTAAGCTCCTGAAATATCTCCTAAAGAACTGTGCCTCTTCTGAATTATCCCATGTCTTTTATCTAGGGTGAAGTGACTAACTCCCTGCTCTCCTCAACATTTACAGAACACCAACAGCAGCTCAATTGCTTCCTACACTACGGTACCCATCAAAGATCACACCATGGCATGCCCATGCAAGCGGCAGCCAAAAATCTTCCCCGCCCTGATTAAATATTTGTAACAATTGGATGGGAAAAAAGTAACCTCCAGGCTTCAAAGAAACAGATTCCTTTTGTGATTCTAAACTTACATTATTGCTTGTTGATTTACAAAGTGTCACATTGTTTCACAAGACAATTAAGTAAACACTGGTGTATTTCAGACACTGAGAAGCACCTCCTTAGTCAGCCTAAGAACACTTAGGCTGGATCTTGGTGAGACCAGCACTGCCACATTCCACATCATCTCCCTCTCACTGATCTCTATACTATCTTTCTTCAGGCAGCTCTAAGTAATTTTGCTTCTGCCTTGTAGACACACCCGGGTCTGGCAGTGTTGTCTTTTTTTCCTCACCATGTGCCCTAAAAATTGTAAACATGGATATAAATAAACATTGAGTTGATGACTGAAGTAAAAGGGGATTTAATTGTTTTACTAAATGGAAGGCCTGATATATCTACTTCTGTTGATCTTCTGAGCTTCTATCATCAGCAGCAATACATAAGAGGGAATATCCCAGACGAGATTTAAAATATTTTAAAATGATACTTATAAATAGGTATGAAAAAGGTCTTTGATTAAAAGAGGTAGTGGCTAATGGCATCACGTTCCCTAGCAAACTCCAAACGCTAGATCTTTTCTTTCATTATGTGTCTCTCAAACCAGCATGCCATTTCAGGAAGGGCTCCTAGCGACCGATTCTCTCACCAATAATGTTAACCAGCATATCCCACTGTCCACCATCATTCGTGGGGTTGGAGAGCAGGAACTGTACCAGTCTTCCTTCCACAGGCTCCTTTTTCTGAGCTGTTTCCACAAAGGCATTTAAAAAGTAGTAACAACGTTCAACCTGGAATGGACAGGCAGGGAAAATGGATATTTTAAGTGTGATATTGTGCATTAGTTTATTCCTGAGTATTCAGTTCTTCAGAATCCCTAACTAAACAAAGTGACCTTCTACTCATCCACTGAAATCCTTCGTTTTCCCTCTAGCATTCCTGGGTTTACCCTGTAAACTTATTTCTGTCACAGACCGAATATTCAGGAGCGAGTTAGAGAGCCTGAAAGGAGGGGAACAGAAAATGTGAAACAGAAGTTATACAATGAACCCCGGCCCAAACTAGTGCTAGATTTTCTCTAGTAGGCAGAGCTCACAGAGCAGGTCACAAGCACAGCTGAAAGCTCAACAGAAAGTTACAGTCACATTTCCTGAGCCTCCTACAAGTAATTTTTGAAATATGCACAACACTTGAGAGAAGACTTTCACTACCCCAAAGCATTCACAACTTTCTTCTCAAGCTGAAAGTCCCACTTTGCTTGATCTGCATTTAAAATAAAAATGTGAAGAATTTTTGAAGTTTCTTCTCCTGTATGTTTGCAACCTGGATTGTTAAGATGAACCAGCCTAAAAGAAATTACGTCCCAGTAGTAATATTTGATTGTGTAAGTCATAGCACAACCCATGACCTGTACTACTGTACCTTGTCCCAGAAAAAGAGATACGACTGGCTGAACTCAAACTCCTCGATGTTGTACTTCTTCATGAAAGGAAGACGCATTGCATTGAGACAGGAAAAGATCCAACATCTCCCTGAGAGTTCAAAGGGACAAGGATTAAACTGGAATATCTATACTCAAGAGCTGCATAACTTTTTTGTAAGAATGACAGAATTGTTTGGGATGGAAATGACCTTTAAGATCATCAAGTCCAACCGTTACCCCAGCACTGCCAGGTCACCACTACACTGAGTCTTTCAGCACCACATCTCCACAGCTTTTAAATCCCTCCAGGGATGGGGACTCCACCACTGCCCTGGGCAGCCTGGGACAAGCCTTTTGGGGAAGAAATTTTTCCTAACGTCCAACCTAAACCTCCCCTGGCACAACTTGAGACCGTTTCCTTTTGTCCTATCACTTCTTCTTTGGGAGAAGGGACCAAGCCCACCTCGCACCAACCTCTTTTCAGGGAGCTGTCAAGAGCTAGGGCTCCCCTGAGACCTTAAACACAAGGCTCATGACACAGTTCTGCCTCAAGCCTTTGGCCCATTGCCCTGGCTGGGATTGTAAGGTACCAAAAAGCTCCTAAGAAGTTCAGAAATCTTGTACAGCAAATGCAAGTCTCAAGTGATTTTATCGTAGCCTACACGGAAGGGAAAACCAGGAAGCACTGCAAGTCTCGAGACCGTTATTAACTCAGGAGGATGCTGCCGGCATTCAGCTTTGCTCCGAAGCCCGACGGAGCCATCGCTGCCGGGAGCGCAGTCCCCATTACATCATCGCCTCCCCAGAGCCCAGCGCCGCCGGTGCAGCGCTCCCCTGACCCTCCCACCGGCTCCCGGCGGCCGGGAAGCCGCTTACCGGAGTTCTTCTGGTTGGTGACGGGCTTGCCCTCGGCGGGCACGGCGTGCTGGAAGACCTGCACGGTGTCCTGCACCACCTGCCGCTGCAGGCACACCTCCAGCGGGTCGTTGCACGTCGCCACATTCTGGGCCAGCAGGAACTGCGGCTCGGCCCGCAGCCGCCGGGTGAAGGCAGCGGCCTTCTCCGTGCTCAGCCCTGGGGGACAAGGGGCAGCCGTCACCGCCGGGCCCGCAGCACCGGCCCCTCCGGTAACCCCCGTACCGCAGGAACCCCCCCCAGGCCCATCGCTCAGGTTCTCGGTGTATC
>VZZY01021104.1:297365-309135 GCA_013400335.1 Eurystomus gularis | reverse complement strand
CTGAGGGTGGTGAGAGCCTGGCCCAGGTTGCCCAGAGAGGTGGTCGCTGCCCCATCCCTGGACCCATCCCAGGTGAGGTTGGCCGGGGCTCTGAGCAACCTGCTCGAGTTGCAGATGTCCCTGCTCAGTGCAGGGGGGTTGGACTAGATGAGCTCTACAGGTCCCTTCCAACCCAAACCAGTCTATGATTCATGTTCCTGAGCGAGGGGGGTCCCATCGGAGGATCCCCATCCCACTGCCCTCAGGCTCTAGCCCCAGGATGTCACAGGAGGGCTTGAAACTGGTGTCAGCAGCAGGTGGTGGTTAGGTGGCTCACCTGGAATCGGGAGCTGGAAACAAGGTTGTAATGTGACAGCCCTCCTTGAGCACCGGTGAACATCGGTCAAGGACACACCGTGGATCACGCTGTGGAGGCTTCCTCTTGAGTAACAGCCCTGCTCCTCTGAGAAGAGTATTTGTGCATCACGAACTCAAACTGATTTACAGCACTATGGTGTTTATTGACAGTAATATACCATTCCAGGACAGGATGAGGCCTTAAAAGCTTGCCAGGACCTTGAGAAAAATGCTTGAGTGGCATACCTGTTGGGAGGAGCGACAGAGAAACTGTCCACACTGAAATTTCCCCTGGGTATTATTGAGCTCTTGGGGCTGCCCTGAGGTCTGCTCTCAGCTGAGGGACACGGGAAGTGCAGCAGCAGCGCAAAGTGCCAGGTACCTTTCACCCTGGCTAGCAGAAGCTGAGATGCCCACAGGATTACGGAAAAGGGTCAGCAAGTTGTGTAGGCACCATCCTTAACACCCTGCGGAAGGGCACCATAGGATGGGGCTGAGAAGGCAGCTGCCAGCTCAACATTGCACTTGTGTGCATCAACACCAGGATCTGTGGCAGCTCAGCATGGATTCCTCTGTGGACTGATCCACCACCCGCAAGCCTGACTGCACGTGCATACCTTGTAGGAGTAAGCACAGAGGATGAGATCTGACAGCAGCCCAGCCACCCACCCCCATAGTGGAGCTCTGAGCAGTTGGTTAGAATGAACAGATGCAAAGAATAACTTGTATTTTGGAAAGACCATACAAACTTGACCCAAAAAACTAGTTTCAGTGCTTTATCTCATCATCTCTCTCAAAGGCTTCGTTCTACCACTAGAAATGATGTTTTCTGGGTGTGCGCCGGAACCTTGTGGTCTTCACCTGCAGCAAAATGAAAAGAAGAAATGAAGAATCACCTACGAGGGGAAAAAAACCCAACAAGTGAGTTGAATTCCCCTGGGCTGCATTCATCCACAGAGAGCTTTCAGCGGGCTGGGCACGGGCCATTAACGTTTGTTCCCCAGCCAGGCATAGCCAGACTCCTGGGGTGGCCAGGGAGAGGGCAGGAGCCGTGCAGTGCTTGGGGTGGGATCTGCCGTGTCCTGCCGTGCTGCCGTGGCCCCTCTCCGCTGCGGGACAAGGAGCGGGCTCTTGTTTGCCAGCCAGAACTGGAGGTCGGTAACTCAGCGTGGCTGAGCGCTCTCCTTCCCCAGGTTCTGCCAGGGCTTAAAGAAGGGGGTCTTTTGGAAGCTGCAGGAACAAGCAGTCGAATACTTACAGAGCTGTTTCACTTGATTTCTTGAAGCACTGAAAAGAAAGAAACGGTCTTGTTATCTTTCATATTTCTTTGCAATAGGGATATTTTAATGAGTATCTTGCAAGTGCATAATGCTTTCCACCTTAAAATAGCCAATGCTTTATCTATCTACTGGTAGTTCTGAGGCCAGAGGTAGTTTGTAGCAGTTCTCTAACAGGGAAAGCAACTCTATGAAGTAGTGTAGAAAAGGTAGAAGAAAAAAAGGCATTGCAGCAAAACAACACTAAATTTCCTAAGAAACTAGAGCTTCCCTTACCTTAAAAATTTTGTCTTTTTGAGCCACAATTCCGAAGAACAGTGTGAGTGTAACCACCACGACAGCAGCAATAACAGCCTCCTTGGGAAAAACAGGTTTTTTATCTGTCGAGAGAGAGGAGGTTGAGCGTGTGATGGATTAGTACAGTCATACAACAGAGAGCATTTCACAGAACTGCTGAAAGACGTATTTCTTTTCCCCTGGCTGTCACTCCTGATTTGAGCTGTGCTCTCTGTGCTGTCCACAGGCTGACGGTGTGCGTTAGGCTCCAGGAAAGAAGGGACCCAAGCCTGTATTTTAGCAAGCTGAAGGAGGAATTGAAACATCGCTCCTTGAAGAAGAAGATCCCCAAGGCACTCTTACGTATGGAAATCAGGGTGTCCAGATGCATCACCGACACAGGTAACGCTGCTTTCCTGCCTGTTCTGAGAGTGCAGAAACGAGAGGGGTCCGGGCAGCGGGTGGGAAATGGGTGCCTGGTGGGTCACCTCACCTCGTGTCACCTGTCTGAGACGAGCATCCAGCCCCAGCAAGGCTTACACCTCCCTGTTGCCCACAGGGCTATAGTCACTTCTGGAGGACAACTTTTCTTGCCTTAAGCAGCTCTTTCGGCATGACAGAATACTATGGTTGGAGTAAGAAGCTTCAAGTAAGACTTAAGGTGCTTTAAACCACGCTTGAGGGTGCCCTGTTAGTGTGGGAAGTGAGGCAGTGGGATGAGTGAGGTGACACTTGCCAAATGCCTTTGAATAACAGGTAGAGCAGGAAAGGCCCTTGGTGCTGCAATCCCAGGCACAGGTGCGAGGAGAGCTCTGTGCTGTTTTGTGCCCTCAAAAGTTAATGCGGGGAATTTACCACATTCCACTTACACTTCTTAATATAAATGGGTTGCTCTCATTATACAAGAGAGTGGGGAGTTATTTGTAAAGCTTATTGTTTGCCAGCAGCCTTGTTACCTTCAACCGTCAGGTGGAAATCCTTCCTCGCCTCTCCCAAAGAAGATTTCACCACACAGGTGTAGGTTCCGTTGTCAGACTTCTGTACTTTTTGGATGTAGAGCTGAAAGACCTCACTGGTCTGGTACAACTGGTAACGGTTCTGCTCTAGGGTCAAGGTGCTGTTGTTCTTATACCAAGCTGTCTCGGCTTGAGGGTTGGATTTGGCGTTGCAGGTCAGAGTAACATCTGTGTCTTCTTCGATTTGGAGGGACTCTTCTCCAGTCAGCTGGGGAGGAACTGTTCACAATAAAGCAGTTCAACAGGTCGTTAATAATGCTGCTCACCATTTAACACTACATAAGTTCCCTTTCCACATCCCTTGTGCGCCTTGCTCAGTGGTGTAACACGTCACGGCTGTGCAGCCTGTCATGATCCGAAGGAGTTAGCAGGGCAATCAGTGGCACAGAGAGTCACTCTCTTAACTCCTCTGCCCTGCCTTGTATCCTTGGAAGGAATCTAGGTGGAGGCAGGGACATACCCAGAGCATCTTCTTACTTAAGGGCCCACCCACTCCCTGTAAAAGAGGCATTAGATCAGGCCATAAGCACCACTGTGGAAAGGGAGTGTCTTATCACGTGAGTTTTCTCCTCCTAAACACATTTTTTCTTGGTGAAGACAGCGTACAAGAGTGCAAAACACCCCGCCTTCAGCTAGCGCCCAGACATTGAGGTGTTCAACCCATTATTTCATCCCACCCCAGCCATTCTGCACAGATGTCCACCACTGCAACTCACACTGGACATCCAGGAGCACTGCCACCTGCACAGACTTGTCCCGCGCCAGCCTGCACGTGAAGGTGACTCCGTTGTCGGACTCTGTGACTGGGGATACGCAGATGTTACTCATGTTCACTTTATTCCCATCTTTTAGATCCACTCTTCCCTCTCCTCGGTACCAGAGCAGCTCCTCAGCCTGGCTGCTGTTCTGTACGAGGCAGGAGAGGGAGACGGCAGGGACAGGCGATGTGGAGAGGGAGAAGTCAGCAGCATGGTTATTTACAGACAGTTCCAGGCCTGCAAGAGAAGGAGAACAAAGGCACTAAGCATCCTAAGCTGCACCTTTACCCCCAAAATCAACCCTTTCCAGGCCCTCGACCTCGGAGGAGAGACTGAGAGTTTCAGGCTTCAGTCTCACAGCTGTGTTCAGATGGGACTTTAGTTTTCGAGACAAGAAACTGTGTTCATCACAAAGCTCCCTTCAGAGTTATTTAAAGTAAAAGTCAGACTTTTGCCACAGACCACAAGAATGCCACAGCCTGACCTGTGAAAAGAAAAGGCCTGAAAACCAGCAGTGACCATGTAACACAGAGCAGAACATCATCCCCACCCTGCCAGTCTTGCTCACCCCCCTGCTGCAGATCACCCTTGCAGCATAATACCTGTGCCCGCCGGTTGTGTGCCCACCGTTTGATACCCAGGTTTTTGGTTGGAGCTGAACGCGCTTGAGAATATAAATTAGTTGATCAGCTCCTCAGTCGTATCCCAGCCAGTCTGGGTCTGGCTGCTGGAGCGTTGCAGTTTGTCTAATGTACAAACCTCAGGACATATTAAATGAAGAAACAGCCTGGGAAATAAATTTTTTTAACAGGCTGAAACTCGCTCTTGTAGCCTATGTCATAGATTAATGAACTCAAAATACAGCCAGAATACAAAGGCACTATAGTCCTGTGAATATAAAGAACTCTGAAGCTCCCTGTGTTTTCCCAGGTGGCCAAAGCTATCGCACTTTGCACTGCTTAGAGCCGGTTTGAAGATGGCGGCCTCGCCATCCCTGTGCAGCTGCTGCAAGAATGTTGGAAAACACCGGAGCTTCCCTATTCCCTTCTCTGCTACCCTCAAAATGAGAAACCATGCAAAATGAGAAACCAGTTTTCAGACAGTCCTCGGGTGATGACCTCCAGAACACCTGAGAGCTGGGGTGCTGGTGTGGCACATCACCCCGGGCACTGCCCAAGCCTGGGCAGGTTCGCATTGTCGGCGTGACGGGGCTTGGACAAAGCCACGATGGATTTTTTCCATTGCTTACCTGTGGCTACACGTGCCAAAAAGCAAAGGGCAAGCACGGGCACTTCGTAGGGAACGGCGAGGCTGCTTCTCTGCGCCATCTCAGAGGAGATGAGCTGGTGTCTGTTGGAGAGAGGGTCACAGCGTTGCTGCCTCTGCTCAGGGCTCACAGGGGGTTAATTGCTTGCCCTCGCAGACAGGGACAGAGCAAGCAGGAATAAACCGAGTTGATTTGTTGCAAAACCTTTTCCAGTTCAGAGCACAATCAAGGGGGTTTTATGTTGCTAATCTCTGTTGCATGAGTTCGTTGTCTCCAATCACCTGCCTATCAGGGGAACCCGTCTCTGGGTCACATAGCACCAGACTTACCTTGGGAAGAATCTCTGGAGAGGCTGCTTCTGCTAAGAAATGCACACTTCTTTCCCCTCCGTATTTATACGGTCTGAATTTTAATATTTTATGGTAGCTTAGTAAGAAGTGAGTCCATAAAATGGGTTCAAGGCCTCATTCAATTCCTGGATTTCTCAGCTCCCAGCACACTGAAGAAAGTATTTGCTGGGCTCTGCTGGATGTTTTATGAGACTTGCTGAGGCAATGAGTAACTAGCAAGAGAGTTCCTGCATCAACTATAAAGACCTTCAGCCAAAAATAATACCTTTCCCTCTCAGCTTTCTGCGTGGTCACGACACTGTTCCAAGCCGTCGGAAGTTTATCCTAGATTATCCTAGAGCAGGAGTACACTCCAATTTGCCCCTTCCTGCCCGAAGTGTTGTTGCTGTGTCCTCCTTCAGCTGGAAAATGAGAACATGCACTGATTTGGACTTTGAGCTGCTGATTGGCAGAGGAGAGAGCAGACACACTGTCTTGCTCACCGGTGGGAATCCCCAGGGTGCTCCTGTGGCTAGCTCAGCCTTGGAGACCCCCCAACATAGAGGGAGGGTCCCCCAGCTGCTGGGACCGTTGTGTGCACGGGCTGCATGTCTGTGGAGGGCACAACTGAAGCACTCAGCTACAGGGAAAACAGCGTCTGAAATCGCCTCCGCTTATACTGCAGTGGGATGACGATGACGTGGTTCAAAAAGTGGGGTCCTCGCGGCCTCCGGCCCATGTTCTCACTGCTGTCAGTGTCCCCACAGGCACAGGGCACGTCACTCATCAAGAACTGGCTCAGCAGAGCCATAAGTGCATTTCGGGAGCAGGAGGAGCCTGGGACACGTCCGCTGTGTTTTCTTTGCTGGTAGGTGCCGTGGCCCAGCTCGGCTCAGCCGCACAGAGGTGGGCAGTGAGGGCTGGCTGTACGAGACAGCACGTGAGCCTACAGCACTGTTTATTTGTGGGGCTGAGGCAAACGTGGGTCACCTTGGAGTGTTTCTTAATATGACTTTTTCATAGAATCGTTTAGGTTGGAAAAGACCTTTAAGATCATTGCATCCAACCATAGAATCGTAGAATCATTTAGGTTGGAAAAAATGAGGATGGAAAAAATTAAAACTTGGGTTTTCTGTGTTCTTTGGTTTACTCCTAAAACTATCAGGGAATAATTTTCAGTTAAAAAAAAAACTTATGCAAAATTTAAACAGACAGTACTCGGCCTGCCTTCTTGAAAACTGCTGGTTTAGAAATTAGCACCCAGCCTTTAACTCACTTTTTACCTTCCAACTCAGTTTAAGAACTTTCAAGAAAAAAATGTAGCTTCTTCCATCTTTTTTAGGAATTTATATGTCTTGTCCTTGTAGCATTTCACTACACATTGGCTTATGGTCTAGTACAAACTTCAATCAAAATGCTCTTCCTAAGAGTAAAGGGATCTTTGTGGTTTGGTATTAAGCTGAGTTAAAAGAGAGACAGAGGCCAAGGGGCAGGCAGGGGAATGGCTCGTGAGCTCCTGCCAAGATGTGAGCCCAAGGCAGGAGAGTGCAGGGACATCTATGCTACCACTGGTCACCTCATTGCAGTGATACTCGGGGAGAAGAAGGAGGTGTTCAGAGCAAGTGGGATATAAAGAATGAAAGTATGGAGTTCCGGAGTGCTTTTTTAGTCTGGAAATGAGAGTAAGGGAAAAGACCGTCAGACAAGAGCTGTTCTGCGGTGGGTTTGTCATGATGCAAAGCACAGCATCAAGTGGGAGCCCAGGTTTGTGGCAGGTCTGTGTGGTAGGCAGCAAAGTGAGCTCAGGTTCATCTGCTTTATGTTTATTAAATGCAGACAATGGCCGCATCCTGATTTGCAACAGGCTTTGAGATCTGCTGAAGGAAGAGAGACTAGAAAGACAAGGCGTTACTTGGCCAGAGGCACTGAAAGGCAGCATTTAAAAACTGGTAAGACTTACTTTTGCAACGACTTTTTACACTTTTCGTTTTATACAGGGTGTAATTATCTTGTGGGTGTCTAATTAATGAGGTCTAGAGTTTTGTGGGTTGCATTATCCACCTTTCCATTACGTTTAGGAGGGATATAAACCACATGTTCCAGAATGTAAAGCAGTCGCTAATGACTCAGTGCAGGAGGAACGTTTTGAGTGAGGCAGAGACTCCATCACGCTCCACGGCAAGGGCTCCCACCCTCTCATTGAGGGTATTTGAACTGGGCACTGCAAGGCTGGATTGGACAGACCCTGGCCTAGAGCCAGAGCAATCCTCCGCGCTGGTTCCTCCTTGTTGTCCTTATGGCAACGCTGGACCAACAAACCCAGAATAAGACTGTTGTTAAATATGACTCTGAGCAGCCCTGAAAGGAATTAATTAGTAAACACCAGTCTATTCCAAGGTGTAATCCAAGCCTTAGAAACCTGAGAAGAGAAGATGTAGAACATGATAGAGATTGGGCAGAAGTTTCTTTTCCACTGGTCTCTTAACCTCTGACTCCAAACTTCACAGCCGTTTGGGTTCCACGTGGTTATCCTCAGTGCCTGCAGGCACAGGGGACACAACCTGTCACCCCCTGCATTGTCACCGCCAGGCGGGAACTCCATTTACAGTCAGCATGGTTGTGCGGGCTGAAGGTTGCTCTTGGAGCTCAGGGCTCTGCACAGACGTGTGGAAGCCAGGGATCATATCTGTGGGTTGGTTTGTCGGGCAAACAACGCCTGTAACGCGGCTGTAATCCTGCTCCAGAAAACATGTTTCTGCAACAGTGCCTGAGGCTCCGCTCAAAGGCTGCTCCTGCCTTCCTCCTTGTGGTTCCCCCACTCCTAATCCCTTTTTAATATGCGGTGCTACATATTTTGCAACACTTCCATTGTCGGAGAATGACTGTAACACCCAAGCCACTGCCTGCGCTTGCCAGAGAGCTGGGCTGGAAAGCCAGGCAGTCAGGGAATGCTGCTTGAACTTACTCAGCACTCCTGTTCCTTCCCACAAAACCTGTTTTTCCCAAGTATAAAGGTGATGGAGATGTGATGTGCCCTGATTTGTTGGACTCCTAGCCTATACCGCACAAATTTTCCACTGTTGAGATGGACAAATATTTTTTTTTCATAATTTTATTAATAATTATACTTTCTGATGGTTCTTCTATAAAAGGTCACACGCTATGCCACTGAATGCAGAGGAATAATCAGTGATCTATATTCTTGGGCAGGAATAAGAATAGTGAAAAGAGCACTAAATCAGTGACTATTTGGAAATTTTAAAATAAATTGCTTAGAGGTCATTAAAACATTCAAATGAAAAGTAGGCATTCATGAAGAAACAGACTCTGCGATAAATAAAGCAGAAGAGAAGCCCTCAGGAAGGTGAAGCTCCAGCACAAGCGCTGGACACGGTTGCCATCTACTGGATACCCACCCACGGGAGCTGGCAGCCCTGCGGGCGAGTGTCCAGGAGGAGGAAGGTCACCTCCTGGGAGCCCTGGAAACAGGACGATCACCACTGCAGAAGCTTGGAGACAATAAACCCTGCAGAAGGCTGAAGCAACGCCACGCTCACAGACAGGTCTGCTGAAGCCTTTGGGCTCGGAGGAGGAGGAGGAGGATACATTTCGGAGGCGGTAATTCCCCTCGTGTTTTTCACCTGCGCTGTGGGAAGTCCCCTGTGGAGTCTATGCTCCTACCGATGCAACAAGAAACCATATCTTGGGCTTTTTACTGATAACGCTATACTCATATTTCTCCTTCAGAAGTGCGAGTAAATTAGGCTTGGAGAACCTCAGTCACCACTTCAAACAATTGCTCCTGGATGTTTTAAACTCTTCCTTTTTGAAGTGAGCACAAGAAACAGAACCACGTTCCAGGAGGGCAAGTCTAATCTTTAATCAAGAGCATCGGGGCCCTTGTCAGTGTTTCCTGTGTAGTGAAGTAAGCAGCCAGAGACCGCAGAAACTCCTGGGACTGTGCATGAAAGCTCACCAAGTTGCTGCAGCGTGGTAGGCACGGCTGTCTGTTACCAGCAGGCAGCACTTGTCCCCCTCTTTCCGAGCTGCTCAAGGTGACATCCAGCACTGGTGGGTGCCTACAGTCACCGAGTTGACTTAGAAGACTAAAGGCAATGCACTGGTGTGGCCGTTGCTGTCCTTCTCTGAGAAATACGGTCCCAAATAAAAAGGAATGTGAAAGGAACTTGGCACTAAATTAGCAATATCGGTCCCCTGCAGGAGATAAAAGCAACTTACCTGTATTTAAATTCCACTTAAATGTTGGCCTGTGTAGTTTCCTGTCTAGAGAGTCCTGGTCCGTAGCTTTCAGCTTTCACACCTAACAGCCCTCAGGGAAATTAATACCATGAGGCTCTGCTTTGCATCAGCCACTCGTGAAACTCCATTTTCTACCTGCTTGAACCAATTTGCAAGGTGGTCTTGTGCCCCAGCCCCAGGGTAAGACTGTTGTGGTGGAGATTATCTGCCAGGTTCCCATGACTTTGCTCTTTTTCTGGACAGAAAGTGCGCCTCTGCCAGTGACGGGCTGGACAAAGAGGTTTTTTTTCCTCTGGGAAACAAAAATGGCTGAGGATGATGCTAAGCTGGGTGCCTGTTCCTTTCCTGATTTTGGTGTTCTCTGATGGCCAGTACAGGACATTCCCTAGCAGTGTTCCCAGATCTGCTTCTCTCTCAAGACTGTATTCCGCTGTGGCTGCTCTACAGCCTAGACCTCAGATATTTCTGTCTACCTAGGAACTTTCATCACCAGTGGGATTTCTTGGAAGTGCTCTGCTGGAAACCCAAGTGCTGATTTGGTCTTGTGAAGTGCTGCCAAACAATATTAGCGGTTGTAACTTCCCTGCTGTGGCGTCATCCCCCTTTCCTTCTGCAGGGAATCTGCGAAGACGGAGCTGCTCCATCTTCCCAGTTCATGGGGAGCCATTTGCTGCCAGTCTTCAGGAGGAAACCTCGCTTCTTCTCTGTGGTAGAACCACTGCACAGAGTTTTGTAAGGCAAAAGCCACAGTCCCTGAGTAATCACCTTCTCGAGTGCCAGGGCTGCAGCTCTCAGCAAGCACGAGCACAGGGCAGAGCAGAGGAGGAGGAGGAGGTGGCTTCTTGCAGATCCCTGATCTACAGTCGAGGTTACGCAGGGATCCGGAAGGCAGAGCTCTCTTAGGCTGGTCCAAGGAAATGAGAAGGTTTTGTTGTTACTGGCAGCTGAGAAAATGAGTGGATGACTCATAAGTCTTGTGCCACATGCTGCTTTTACAATTGGTTTGTTGAAATTCCAGACAACTGGGCTTTTATCACCTAAAAAGGGAAATGAGCTCAATTACTCTATGTAAATCCAGAGCCATTTACTTGTAGACTGAGGACTTAAAGCCATGTAACGGTGATCACTTCTGAGAGGGCCAAATTCCCTCTTGAGGTTCCTCCTCCCATTTGCTTTGAGAACTTCTTGATGACCAAAGCCTTTTGGCTTTTCCAGTTTAATTAGATCTGCAGCATCTTTTTGATGGATAATCTCTGTTCCCTGCTTGTTCCTCTCCTAACGACTGCACAGCGCAGATGACCCTCAAGAAAGAGAAGCCAATTTACTCTCATTTTCCTCAGGGCCCCTTTGATGCTGTACCACACTTGGCTTACACCAAAGTTTGCATCATCTGATCTCTCACGCAAAGAATCCTGGAATGCGGTGGGATGAGAGTCATACCACTGATGGTTCCCCTGAAAATCAGTTTTATGTGCCAACAGGAAATGCCAGAGCTGGGAAGCAGATGTGTACATGAGATACTACTGAAAAGTTCAACAGGAATCGACAGGACCTGCTGTCGGAGATGGCCACTTTTCAGCGTTTTATGGACTGCAGTGCTATTTTTTGCAGAGTCAGCTATTCTGCTTGGTATTCCTTATTATCTCCCCGGCCTCCAAAAAGGACTTAGCAAAGATCTGAAGGAGGAAACCAAAGTACTATTGATTTATCTTCTCAGCACACAGTTCTGCAGTAGCTCGCCATCCAGCAGCGCACAATACAAACATCGAGTGCAGTTAAAGAGCTTTCATCCCCTGGTCTGAGGTCCGGTCTGAGCTGGCCGTGCAGTCAGGGCAGGCCACATGCAGTGTGGTGTGACAGCTGGTCCTCCTGGATTATTACCCATATTATTGTTCATATGACTAGTCGCAGTATTATTCATAACCGCTGCACCGCGGACGGGCTCCGCCGGCCCCTGCCCTGCTCCTGGGGGACCTTTGGGAGGGGAGCGCGGGCAGCCGGAGGCCGCTTTCTGCCAGGGGAGGAGGAACATCAGCTCCTGCTGGAGCTCGGGGGCTCCCCAGGCCCCCGCGCAGCGCGCCCCTCAGCCCGCCGGGGGCAGCGGAGGCCACAGCAGGGGGCGCCGCAACGCTCCTGGCACGCTACTCCACCGTGACGCAGCGCTCTCTGCCGCCTCTCATTGGCCCGTCACCGCCTCGCCCTGGCGGCTCCTCCCACCCGCCCGCCGCTCATTGGCGGGTGGCGAAGGGAG